>VYXB01008785.1:0-74135 GCA_013397135.1 Pachyramphus minor
TCTGATTCTATGATTCTACCCAGGTACTTTTTTTGGAAAGAATTGCAAAGAATATCTTGACATCTCAGGTCATTCTATAAGTACAGAAGTCCAAGACAATTAATTTCTTTACATGACCTGGTAGTCCTTTCTGCACATTTATGTGATTTTACAATGCTAACGTTAGTAGGAGTTCCATAGATTTTAATATGCTTTTAAATTCTTATGTTTGCCCAATCATTAACTGAGTATCTATACTTCATATTATGGAACAAAATTTACTGAGGAAGTAATATACAGTAGGGATATTATTCATGAAAGAAGTAAATTTTGAGTATAGTTTGGCTGCCATTCAAAAATGCAGAACTGTGATGGCTCAGTCCATTTCAGTGGGAGTTTTCCCTCAGTCAGGCTAAACATTGTCAGTGGCAGCCAGCAGAACAATAGCTAACTTGGCTTTTAATAGAGCTTCTTGTTAGACAGCTGGGTTAATAAACTGTTTTGAAGGCAATTTTTATCCACTGTTACATTGACAAAACTTACAAACATTGAAGCTGAAAGTCTGAATTAGAAAGGAATCTTGTATCCTTGTGCCTATATTCACATTTTGCCATATTACATTTACAGCATATTTTGGTTTAGATTGCCTTTGTTTTATTTGAACGAGCACTGGTAATTTTTCTTTGGTTTTAACATATCATGTATAAATTACTTTTTTTAGGAAGACTAGGTAATTGTTCAGTTTTTGCTCTTTGTCACAAACACAAATATCCATCAATGAGAAAACTTTATAAACCAATGACCTCTCTTGAGGTTTGGATTTTTTCATGAATTCTGACAGCTAATATCCAACACAGACACAAGTAACTAAAGAAATGTGTTTTGCTGCCACTGAAGTCAAAAGAGCTGAGCTGATAGTAGAAGAACGTAGAGTAAAGGTTACTTGATAGAGGCAGTGGCAATCTAAAACTTACACTCTGATGCTCTGCAGGTGAAAGACATATATGATAGATATGTTCCATTTTTCTTGAGAAATACGTAGAAGATGTTAAAGTCACACTGAACTTTAATAAATGTTTACACTTAACAGGGAATTAAGCTTCTTTGCTGAATTAGGGCCTAATTTAAAAATTAAAGAAAAAAAAAGAAGAGTTTTCTCTAGTAAAGTCTTGTAGTTCTTTAATCTATAATATTTTGGCAATCCTAAAATTAATAATAAAAATAATAAACATTATAATTATAATTTTAAATAGAAAGAACATAAGAAATAGCAATATTCAGAACAAGAAATTATTATTTATTTCCCCTGTCTCCTTACAAGTTTTTAAAAAGTAATCCCCACAGACTTTGAAAAGAAAGGACAAAAACAATTTAGAAGAGTGCATAAGGAGTAAAAGCAAAGAAATTGCTAGAAACAACTGACCTTGAGCCAGACTTTCAGAATGACAGGCTGATAAAATTAAGGGACCAGATGGTCAAGGATACTGAAGATGGAACAGAAAACGTCTTCAGCCTTTGTTTTAAGTACTTTGAGACATTTCCCCTCCAATTCTGTTATTGACTGAAAAAAAGTATTGACTTCCCTTGCTTGATAATTTCTATAACTGATGGGAGTTTGACAGTAGGACAATCTCGACTTGATCATACGCAGTTTTTAAAGTTGGGAATGTTTGCAAGGAGAAAAGATAACTCACCAGATTACTTTTCATAGCATTTTTCTACAGGTCTAGGAACGACTAAGTTCACTCCTGAAAGATTTGGGGTGAAATCATGGCCAACGGGAATTTTGCCATCTACTTCAAAAGATTCAGATTTCATCCTAGATCTTATTTGTCTAGCAAGAAAGTGCTTATTTTTCTATTCTTTTTTTTTTGTGCACAAACTGTCAGCATTGCATGAAACAAACCATCCTGATTTCCAGAGTGCCTTTCAAAAGTCGGGTCACTGCCAAAATTGCAAATCCAATTTGTTCACAGATTGACCAGTGTGTGATCATTCCAATTATATTTGGCACATGTCAAGTGGAAGAATCAAACCTCCCTCTTTTTGGATCACTTATAAACACTTCAAAAAATAAACTTCCAATATAATTAGCTGCTGAAATGCTTGGCGGGTTGCCCTTTAAAAAATCCCCATCAGAAAACACACCCCCTTGATTCTTCCTGAGCACAGTCTTCAATATGCAAGTCAGACCTTGTCCCCTGCACCTGCACTGATTAGTTTAATCCTCCTGACTGACTGTGGGTACCCCCAAAAACTAGTTTTCCCACAAGCGAGGTCCAGGAACTGTGTTATATGAGAGCTGGATAATGTGGCAAGATCATACTCCCCCTCATTCTTACCCTTCAGCACAAGCTGCTGCTTAAGACCATCTGTAAGCTGAGTGTACACAGCACAGCTCACTGGCGCCCTTACTCTTCAAAAACTCTGTTACTGATACATGTTGAGGTTTTCTTTCAGTACATCAGTGAAAATGCATTACCGTCTCAAGCTGTCTGCAATCTTGTGTAGGAGCTACCTTTTCCAGGAAGCATCTGCCTTAGTTCTTAAAAGAAGTCTTTCTCTTTTGCTTCTTGCATAATGCTGCCAAAAAAGCAAAGGAACATTCAGTGAGCCAGTTACTGATTTTTGCTGCTATCTGGAAACACGAGAGTTGTTCTTCCTCTTATATTTTTTTGGTTTTTGTTTTCCTTCCCAATGGTTGTCATGAGAATCACTTCAGAACACTCAGAAGCTGAGAATCAGAAAAATTCAGTGCTGAAGAAGGAAAGCACAATAGTAGGTAAATGTATCACAAAACTCAAGCCTATTCTGCAAAACCACATTTTGAGAGCCGTTTGGCAAGAATATAAACATGCTTGTGGATTTTTCAATGTCAGTTTATACTTTGCCATCAGAACACTGGGGACCTTCCACTGCCTAATTTTTAAAACACATTACTTCTGAAATTAATTCATAGTCCCCTGCTGCCCTACTTCTACTCTGTGCTGTTTTTTAGCAAATTTTAGGGTCATCAATTAAAATGTTAAATCATCCCCATCTCAATACCAAACTCTGTAAAATAATAAAGCCGCTTTCAGCTCCATAGATATCTGCTTGAAGCAACATCTCACTTTCTCCTGATGAAGTATTTGCATCCTGATGATTGCTTTCCCTTTTCCTCATGCTCTCTGTCTCAGTTTAGTTCTCATGTAGGACATGATCATAGCAAGCGTTAGAGACACGTCCGAATGGCTTGGCTCTGGTTCATCCCTCTTACCCAGGAATAACTTAGCACAAAAGCTGCCAGATAAGCTTTGCAGAATCCATATTTGGTAAGCATTGTTGCATTTCTTCCACATCCCTACTTGTGTTTTTCTTCAAAATTGTTCTGAAGCCATGAATACTGACAAATGGCTCAGTAGATGCCTGGTTTATGTTTTTCTTCCATTAAATATAGCTAGGAAGTTTATTATTCTCTAGTCAAAAACTACCACAGTCAGTATGATGGGTGTATTTAAAATGGTTTCTACCAGACTTCTACCTCTGTGTGCCAGTTCTCTCAGTGTTCTGGGATCATCTGATCCCACTGGCTGAACTGTGGTGAACTATTTGAGACTGTCTGCCATCTTATACACAGTAATGTTCATAACCATAAGTCAACTCTCCCTCTTTTCTAGCAAAACTTCCCATTGAAAGATGATGAGCCACTTGATTTTAGGAGTAGAGTTTATGTTCATATACACCATTTCATGAAATTCTTTGAGATTGCTCTACATAGACTGCACTTTTGAGAGAAAAATAGTTGCACTTATAAACCCTAACACAAATATTAGGAAAATGGTTTTCAGACAGGTAAACTTGATGCCTAGTAAGATATTGGATCTCCTTCACTCTTTTCATTTAAAAAAGAACTACTTCAAAGAGAACAGATTAAAAACTTATTCAAATCTTCTAGTTGATTTTGTTTTGTGTTGTGATTCTGCCTTTTAAGGCAGTGTACAGTCCTCACTTTTATGTATGGCATTTTGACACTCTGCTTCTTATTTATAAATGTGTATTCCTGGATGTCTGTAAATCAGCACTTCAAGATTGTTCCAGACAGATACTTGGCTTCCAGACCCTAAGTGCAGAGAAGAATGGTTTTCTTTTCTTCCTGTATTGACAAAAGTAGATGTGATAGTGTGTAAGCCACACCACTGGAATGCAGTAAGTAAACAAATATTTAAAGGACATATTAGCAGCCTCAGTTTATTTACCTAGCTTCAGCTCAAATAACCTCAGTTTAAAGCATAATTCAGGCAGTCAGTTGCACACTGAGTACCTGCATCCTGCCCCCCCGCCCCCCCAACAAGGAATGTGAACAAAGAGCACTCTGACACTTGGGAGTATGCAGGAACAAAGGATACAAAGAATCACCAAAGCATCAGGACCGAATTTGTGAGCTTTTATCACATGCTTGAATGCCACATGTTTCTGGTGAGGCTTTGCCAACAGCTCCTGAGACATTGCTTACACTGCACCCAGAACGTGAGATTCTGGGCAAGGAGACACAAATCTCCCCATACCAGAAGAAGAGAGCTATGGTATTGCTATTCCATTCTCACATCATTTCTGTAGCTGAGAGGAAACGTGGGCCCTAAACAAAGAAGGTAATGGACACAATATTACAGAAATTCCCCCTTGTTCCCTCCTTTCAGAGGACTAAAGATCCAGCTCTACATTTCATGCAATGAAATTCTCTCATTGCTATTCCTCAGCTGCTGGGGAGTGTCTTCCCCCACAAGCCCTGCCCCGAGTCAGTGCTATGAATACTGCCTCCAGCACAGCAAGCTGAGGCAGGCAGCAGCCACGGATGGCATTTGTCTTGGAACATGCTTAGTTATGTGAACATCAGCTTTCACAATCTGATTCATACCTTGGATGAAGTTTACAAGTTTTCAGGCTGGTACGCAGCACATTCATCATGAGATTGTAGCTTTACCAGCTCATTTATTTAATCCAAAGAGAGTCAAGTTACAATGAACATAGAAAGTCTTTAGAATCCCCTGTCCACTTGAATCTCTCCCCCCATTTCTACCCATTCCATGTTTCTTTCCAACAGAAATAAGAACTCTGTGTTGTAGAGAGGTAGTGAAGGAAAACAAATATTTATGTGTTGGTGGTTCCTCCAGGGCCCCATGAAACTGATTGCTTTAATAACCTAAAAAAGGAAAACACCATCTACTATCTACTGTTGAGTTAATCAGGAGTCTCAAAGAAAAGTTTATAGAAGAGGGGGAAAAAAAATCACCTCTTGTCCCTTCCTCTCCTTACCTTCAACACTGAACCAGAGACTCCAGCTTTGCCTGGGCTTGAGTCTGAGGCATCCAAGTCCCCTCCATGGCCTCACAAGGAAATGAGCATGTCTAGAGGGCAGTTTTGGGGGTCTCACAGCATCTCAAGACATTAGGTTCTTAATTCATTTGATAGCGTAAAACTAAGTAGAATTAATTGAAACTGCATCTTGAAAAAATGCTAGTTAAGTTTGGTCAGGGTTTTTTCCCCTCTGAGAAACTCTTCTTTTGAAATATAAGAAAAGTCTGTCATATATCTTCATTTCCCATTTTATCAAATTTCATAGATCCCTAGTGCTATATAGTGGAAA
Organism: Pachyramphus minor; assembly: GCA_013397135.1. Lineage (NCBI taxonomy): Eukaryota > Metazoa > Chordata > Aves > Passeriformes > Tyrannidae > Pachyramphus > Pachyramphus minor. Next base: position 5,606 of record VYXB01008785.1, read on the forward strand.
AAAAATAAAGATATGTTTCTTTAAACAGACACCCAGTCTCTATGGGATGCACAGATTATGTTGAGTTTAGCAAATAGCCCTGCACTAAAACTGTTGAGGGTTTTAGTGGGGATTACAAGTGGGGGTTAAAAAGAGGGTTATAAATACACTTTTCCCCTAAAAATAATATAAGATACAGTGTATGGGGTTGTCTTAAATTAAACTTTGCTTTTAATTACTTTATTGTATTCTCCAAGAACAAGCCAAACGTGTAAGGACAGATCCAGGCTGCTTCTCTCCCCTCTTTGCAATGCCTCGATGACATAGTGAGATGCTGATTATGCTGACAACACCTGGCAAAGGCTGCTGAATACCATCCATTTTCTTTTCTCCAAGATGCCTAAGGTTATGATGACTTGGGTGAAAAAAAGAAGGAATTGAATGACTGGAGATGGAGACTCACCTGCAACAAACCCTGTGGGACTGGAGGTACAGACACAAGCTGCAGTGTAACATCAGTGGCTGTCAGACACTGCAACTTTCCTACACATACCTGAGTGCTTTATACCGTAAGGAGTTAGATGCAAGCACTCTGACTGGGGTGAAATATCTCATGACCTCAGTATAAGTAGTAGGGGCAGACTCTGACAGGTATTTCACAAACACAGACAATGTTGAAACATTAATGCCTGTCTTTGACTTTAGCAGAGATGATGCAGAATGGATTCCATTAGACAAGATTATCACTAATCTAAACAGCAAAGACATCTTTTAGATGGTCAGCACAAGGCAAGAAGCAGTTTTAACCTCACTATACCACCCCTGAAAGATCTCTCAGAGGTTCAGTGACCACCAGCACAGCATGGCAGCCTCTGAGACCAAGTCTCTCAGCTGAGCTGCTTCTGCTGCTAAGAATGTAAATTGTGTATGAGTAGAAGGTCCTGTATCCACACTTCAAGCTGTAAAGCAAGTCAGAAAGCTCCCATAATTTGGTGTAACTGTGTCAAAATCTAAAGAAATCTAATACGTAGGAGAAATCACATTTCATTATGCCTGTGTGAGAGAGAAGAACCAAAAGTTGGTGGCTGTACCTGAAAATATTGGCACTTGCTCTGTTTAAGATAAAAACACAAAATGTTTTACCCTCATTTGGTTTTTTTTTGTTGGTTGGGGTTTTTTAGGTTTGAGGGGTTTTTTGTGTGTATTGTTATGGACCTAGCAGATTAATGACAGGGAAAGGACAAGATTTGTAGGGAAATATGCTGTATTTTGATATGGCAAAAGATGCCTGTTAAGTGCTAAAGCCGGTCAACACCACTCTACAGCCATCACAGTAAGTGTCCCTTGCCAACAGAGCTAAAAAAATATATGGATGGTTCACTGGTCTGCTTCGGAATGTGATAGGTTTCATCCAGGCATTGAGTAGAAAATGGTGCTATCAGGACCAAACTAACCAAGCTGTATACACCAATGTGAGCACACCCTCACTAATGTACATAAAAGATCAGGTTAGCATTGGAATAATATTTTTCATAAAGCAGACTCTTCAACTTTGAGCTCTCAGTCCTGTTTTCCTTCAAAAACTGAACCTAAAAATTGAAATTCATGGTTCTGTTAGTTTTATAGAAATAGAAAAACTTCCTGTCAAGCTTTCTCTTCTACAAATATCTTTCTTTTTATTCCACTAGGACTAATGTCCTCTGTTCTCTTCTAAATCTTTACCACTCTACTCCTTTTTTGAAATTTTGGAATTCACTAAAATAATTAAACTCACAGCAGATGTTCTGCTCTCACCTTTCTCAATCTGTTCTTGACCTTTCTTAACTTCACATTTACTTCTACCTCAGCCCCAAAGAAGGGTTATTTATCCCATGCACTTCAAGTTTGTTTCACCTCTGCAGAGGTTTGCAGACTGACACAGAACTAGGACCCTTACAGTTTTTTTCAAGAATTTCATTATTTCAATAATACATATAAACTGGACCTGTTAAACTACAAAAACATGAATAAGCAGTGTTTTCACAGAATAATAGAATCACAGAACAGCCCAGGTTGGAAAGGACCTTAAAACTTCATCTGGTCCAATCCTTCATGAGAAAGGGAGCCTAGATATTCCTAGAGTTCCTATAATACCTAAAGATTATGAAATAGTGGAAATAATGGGAATAATCTTGTAAACAGAACTGCTGTTGAATCATCAAAGTGATGTTTAAGTCTGTCCTTTATAGGCCTTCTGCCACTGATGATCAGAGATCTGGTGATATAGTGCATTAAATGAACTATCAGTCACCATCTCTTTTTGAAGGAGCATTAGTCTTGTGTTTCTAAACTGCTGATTTCATGCAGCACAAAAACCTTTGGACAAGCTGCTATCCTGGGACTTGATGTCCTGTACTTGGAATCGTCACTGCTTCTTTGTGTGTTCAGTGAGAAATCCCTAATGCCACCTTTTCCTGTTGTTGATCATCAGTGTTCTTAAAGAGAACAGGAAAAAGAAGTGTATCTTTAAAGCTTTGTCAGTATTCTTTCTTACTTTGAGACTTTCAATTTTTCACTGTGTTCTTCTGTGATATTCACCTGCTTAAGACCTTTATTTCTTCGGATTTAGTTTTTCTAGTAATTTCCTAATCTATTTCTCTTCATTTTTCTTCTTTCTGTGAACACTAACATTTTGCCACTATTTTAGAAATTAAGAATTGTGTCTATGTTCATAATTAATAAGTTGACTTAGTGGCTGACCTCTAAAATATGAGTTAATGAAAGTTTATGGCTGGCTTATTAAAATTACTAATTTTGAGGTGGAAAAATTTTCATATTTTTTAAAAGAACATTTTTGATCAAACTAGGCATTAATCCAACCTGAAACATTCTAATTTGTTTCAAACTATCCAGGTTTTATAACAAAGGCGTTTTTATAGTGGGAATCAAATTTTAATTCATCAAAATGCACCCACCTGGTATTCCATGAACATCTAACTGGAGTAACCATGCAAGATGTGTCTTCCTCCAGATGCAGATGTGTGCTGCCAGAGATAGATGTAATGAGGCCAATGTCTTGAGCTGGTGGGCAGTCAGGGACAGGACTGACAACCAGAGGTGGGACTGACAGCCAGCTTGTCTTTCTTCAGAAACAGAACCTGGTGGGTTTTTTCCGTCTGACTTGAAGCTGAAAGATTTGCCTGGGACACAGGTGGGCTGAATAAATTTGATAAGAAATTAGGTCACTCGCGTCCATGCTCTGGGACTCACTTTAATGATTAGAGGCATATTATGGAACCTAGGAGAAAATAAAGAATCTGTACAAGAGAGACTAGAAATCAAATCTTTTTCATGGAAAATGGCAGTAGTGTTATAGCTTCAGGTTCTCTGTGACCTACAGAGATTCGTGGTTGTAATAAGGATTCCCTGTATTTTAGCTGTTCCTGCTTTTCTTGTGGCAAACATTTTTCCTTGAAAATCAAATAGAAAAGACTTCCTTGTGACTCTTGACTTGTTACAAACAGCATGATTTGTTGGCAGGATTTTCAAAAGCATTCTCTGTCAGTCTACCCACGACTTAAATAAAAAGTGCTTCCCTCCCTGCCCCCAATGATTCAGTGAAGCTACTTAAAAATCATTTACTATTTTCAGGTCACTGGCATTATTCCATAGATCTGAAGTTAAACTTGCGCTCACATTGTCTTACTAGGCCAAGACCATTCTAAGCAGGTTTTGAATCAATAATTTTCCCATCCTTTCCAAATACAAAATCGTTCTGTTTTCTCTTTATTTTCTGCATAAATCTCAAGATACTGTCAAAATGCAACATGATTTATATTCATTGTGCTTCATGTATGTTTCCCAAAGGTGTCAAAACAATAAACCTTGGATAATAGGTAAGTTATTGCTGATAACTCAACCAAGAAATATATGACAACTGTGATAGCATGTTTTTTTCTTAGCAATTACTTGTATTCTCTGAGAGATGGAAACTATTCCAGAGCCTGGGAGCACAAAACTCTAATCCAGCTGTTCAGAAGGGAAGATAGATTCACTAAGCTGCTGGGCCACTGAGATTGCTTATCTCTTTGTCATTACACTGGGGCAAAGGCAATTATTTCTTTTGAGCCTGGGCACACGTTTCTCTCTGAAGGAACCTCAGATTGGGAGCATTTGATTTCTCCAGGGAGAAACATAATTTATCTTATTCATAAGCAAATAAGTAGGTTAGTAATTAATATGAGAAATGCCTATATGAAACAGATGGCAGAAGGGAGAAGAGCTGGAACCTCAAGTGACCACCAAACAGCCGGGCAAGGGTATGTGGATTAGTGCACACAGCCTCGTGCCCTTTCCACCCCCATCCAAGGTCGACTGGTAACAAACTGCTTCACTCTGGAAGGTGCAGGAGCCACGTCTGTGTGGAGCACTGGCCAGTGTGACACAGCCACTTTCTCCATTGGGCTGTCAGTGGAGCGGCAGGAGAACAAAAGGGGTGCACAACCGCATGGACCATGGTATAAGTACCCCTTTAGCTGAGAGCTCCAGGAGTGAGCAGCATCTCCATAGTCTGCCTGGTGCACACTGAAAGCCAGGGGATCTCTGGGAAGACATGCAGTATGAAATTCAAAACAGAACAGCGTTATTTAATTACCAATATGTTTGTAATAGCACAAATGCCTCCCTGGTCATAAGCACGTGCAGTAAATGCTATCCAGCAACCAGCAGAGTAACCACAGATCCAAAAACCTCAAGGAATGAAAGGCATTGGGATCCCTCCCAGCAGTGCAGTGTTACACGCAACATTCAAAAGACACATCCAAATTTAAAAATAAAGCAAATAAACAAGTAAGCATGTTGCACTCCACCACTCCTCAGTACATAATCTCTTACTGAGAAATGAACTGTCAGCAGAGCTGGTTGATGTTGCCACACCAGAAATGCAGGTCAAAATTCACACCATTTTTTGGAGATCAAAGTACCACCTTATGCATCATCTCAGCTGAGCTCCTTCAACAGCCAGAGGAAACAGAGGAAACAGCCCAACACATATCCAAGTCAATGGGTAGCTGAGAGCCACTGAAATGCTGACATTTCTCACTAAATTTGAGAGGGGGAATAGATAGAAGAGCTCTGTTCTTATATAGAGCCTTCTCTTGAACCTTAGACTACAAGGTCTTTTTGTGCCTCTTCTTGCCCTTCTTTCTATTTAACTAGTAGACTTTCTATCTGGAACAGCCTCTGGTACAGTTACCAGGGTTTGCAGGCACAGGCAACACAATTACAGTGACAGTGTAAGGTTCCACAATTCCACTATAGTTCATCCTGCTGTTCAGTCCACCAAGCATGGACTTGTTTGTCTTTACAACCCAGCTGGCTTCTTAGTAAAGTAATTCTGAGCTTGAAACAACCTAGTCATAAGAACAAAACCTCCAGAGTATTTTTTGTGCAGAACAGTACAACTCCTTTGGTCTCTGGTTTTTGCATTCATTTCTGTAATCACAGGAAGATTTGGGTGTGAGAAAGGGAGTAATATTTGGTAGAGTTGCTTTACTTTGAGACATACCTCAATCTGTTCCCATTGTCTCTCCCAACAGCCCGTTTAAGGAAGGCACTGATGGCCCACCTGTGGTGCCCATGTCCTGCTGCTCCTGTGTTCCCATGCCAAGCACAACTGGGACCCTGCTCCTCCAGCTCAGCTGTTGCTTCCCAGGTGGCTGGTGCATAGAAATATCAACAGCAGGGAACTTGAAAGGTAAATTGAATTAAAAGTAGCTTCCTCAGCTCTCCGAAGTGGGATTGAAAGAGGAGAAATGCTGCTTAAGAAGAAACTGCTGTTTATTCACCTATACTTGTTAAATAGAAAAAAAAGAAAAAGAGAGAAATTAATCCATAAGAATCTTTTTTCTTAATCATTGTTAGTCCATAACTTAGATACTCTAGGATGTGATTAAGAACACTCTGCCTGCACCCCCCTATATTTACTATGTATGGAGTAAATAAATCTCCCCCTACCCACAATGCCTTGTGGAGGGGTGAGCAAAAAACTCTCTATTCAGGTCAAAACCTGCAATGTTTAAGTAGCTCAGAATGTTTCATTGAAAATAGAAAGTAGGGCCTCAGCGTTTATCTGTTTCCACAGGTCATGACTTACTGCATTTCTCAGTCACTGGGAAGAAGGAAATGTGTACCTGCAGACTTTAGCACTGACCACTGTAGTTGGAAGTGATGGTTTAGGGTTCAAACCCCCAGCTGCTGTTTGAAGGAGGCATATGGATATGATGTGGTTTCCAGACAATGCAATTCTCAAAGTCAGTCCCTAGATGTCACTGAACACCACGGCTGGTTTAAATATAAACCACGACATTTTCACCAGGCAAGTACTTCTCACACTAGAGACACGGTTTATTTCTGTTAGCTGGAAAATTATAATTTCCAAAAAAAGTTTTTTGCATTCAGTCTTTCAATTTGAGTGTTGAAATAATTCCATATTGAAAATTAGGAAAGTTGTAGCATAACGAGCTGCTCAAGCACCAGTGCTGGGTTTGCTCCTGAGCTCTATCAGACCTGTGAGGTGGTTTGCACCCCCTTCTAAAGGTGACTTAAGGCATCACCCAGCAGCTTCTCCACTAAGAGGAAAAAACCATGTTCCTTTGGTCGTTCTGAAAATCCCTTTGTTTCTCTTTCTTGCATGAAATTACTTTTCCACAGCACTTTGCCAACACCTCATGCTTTTCTTTACTTTCTCAGAGGCACCTGGTCCGCTAAGAACCCCCAGGCCTGAGAGCAGTGGGGACCCAGGTCCACCAGCCATGACCCTGCCCAGCAGCTGTGTTCAGTTTGAAATCTAGTCTGAGATTTGTCTTAGTTTCCTGGAGAGTTGGGTTGTTCCCTGGAGAGCCTGGAGAAGAAAAGACTCCAGGGAGACCTTATAGCAGCCTTCCAGTACCTAAAGAGAGCTTACAAGAAAGCAGAGCACTCCCCCTCATACCAGGGACTTTAGTCAAGAGGCTGCCTTTGACAAACAGAAGGCCTATGGGGAAGATTTTCAAAGGTAGATGTGACAGGTAATAATTTTTATCCTCTGCCTTTATATTGCAATGCTATAAACTGTACTATATATAAGCTGGTATCATCTACACAGTGATGTCTAGTATTTCCTTGGACTCCCAAGGCAGCCCCAAAAGCTGCAATCTGTATTAGTCGAGCAGCTTTTTCCTTAAGAAAATGAAAAGTATGTGCAAACATTTAATACCCTCCCAAGTGGAAAAGAGGTTCAATTTAAAAAGGAAAGTGAGAACAGACTACATTTAAAGTAATAAAGAAAAGCAACAACAACAACAAACCACAAAACAAAACAAACAAACAAACAAAGAACAACAGTCTCATGGGGTTTGTGCTTACAGAGGAGAGGCTGTAAACCAGAAACATGCTCCACCAGTACATCCAGGTAGGTATTGCTGTTGCTGCTACAGGCTTCCTCTTAGTCAAACAACACTGCCTTCTCTGACAGAAAAAACACCTGAATCTGAAGATTTATTCTCAAGGTTAGGACGTCTGGGAACTTTCTGTAGAGTACATTAAATATACCTGACTTTATACTGTCTTGGCTACTTCAGTGCTTTTTCAGGAGACTGGCTTCAAACTGAAAGTAGGATTAGATTAGATACTAGAAAGAAAATTTTTACAGTGAGGGTGGTAAGGAATAGGCACAGGTTGCCCAGAGTAGCTGTGGATGCCCCATCCCTAGAAGAGTCCAAGGCCAGGCTGGATAAGGCCCCAAGCAACCTGGTGTTGTAGAAGGTGTCCTTTCCCATGGGTTGGAACTAGATGATCTTTAAGATCCCTTCCAACCCAAACCTTTCTATGACTATGATTCTATGAAGTGCTGAAGATGCAGCAAGAAAAATTTACATTTACCATTAGGAAAGTTTTTTCCTAATCATCACAGTTGTGAAGCACTGATTATGTGGGGGTTGTGGAGCCTGCATGGCTAGAGGTAGCTTGACAGAAATACCCATGAGGAGAAGGGGGTAGACTAGGTGACCTTCTTGAGTCCCTTTCCAGTCTAGTAATTATGATTCAATGAGTGATGTCAAGTAATTGCAAACTTAAATTGTTTTTACATTCTACAGCAAATCTCATAATAACTTGACATCACCTCTATATTTAAAGAGAAAATCCTACTTCAATCCAAAAGAAATCAATCTTAACTACAGTTTGATTCTATCTATAGTGGCTGTTTTTCTTTTAAATTTCATATCCATATTCCTAAAGCCTTATGAAATCATCACTTTAAAACACTGTGCAAAAGCAAAAGTTTTATATATTTCTATTGTTTAAAAAAGTAATCAAAACCCATCCAAGCCCCCACATCTTATCCCTTAAAACTGTTACCTTTCCTCTTTTTCGCCAGCCTGACCCTGTTCAGTGTTATAGTTTCACTGTCTGTCAGGCAGTACATTTAACACTGAACTGCAAACCCTCAAATCTAAACTATCTTTTCATAGGCAAGATCACCCATGTCACTTTGAGACTGCAGATGATCTGGGATCAAAGGCACAGCAATGTACTGCCTTTACATCTGATTGCAACAGTGACAGATTAGATTTGTCTTTCAGTCCCAAATTCACCATGCAAAGGGCAACAACATAATAAAAAATTCATTAAGCAGCTTTACTTTTTCCATATAACAAACTTCAAAGGAAAAGAGAATTTGGGGGGGAAAAAATGATGTAAGAAAAAAATACAGTTGCAAATGAAAGGGTACTATGAAGAACTCGGGCATTCTTTTGCAGAAATATTGAATGCCTGCAGCCAAAAATCACTCCACAGCACTGAAAATCAGGCCAATGTTATTTAACCAAGATGAGCCATTTTCCACATATCATTTATCAGCACCAATCTGTAATAACCTTATCAGAGAGTAACTATGTGCAGAGTTTGGCCTCAAACATTTCTGATGCAGTAATTTCTTCTGCTTTTTGGGGAGATGCTACTCCTCCTTTTTTGATATTAATGTGGACAGGAATCTGTGAGTCCCTAAATCCTAATGAGACTGAAGAATGGCAGAGATTAATTCAAAAGGAGACCATCTTGGAGCATTGCCAAGAGGGATTGAATTTTTTTTTCTTTTTGGCTTTGGGGAGCTGTTAACACCCTTTAGTTTCCCATCAGCATAAGGCATCCTAAGAATTGCTCCGTTCCCATCAAAACCTCCAGAGGAAAACAGCTCAAGTCCTTATGACCTTATAGGTAGAACAATCACGCCAATATGTGCAATCCCCTTAATTCATGTAATGGAAGACTGATTGCAGCAAATAGTTAGATGATAACAAATTTAAAAATTGTTCAGAACCTGCAATTCTTTTTACTCCATATTGTGTTTCAGCTATAGTGGCTGTATCACATACCTTGTGCCCTAGAGATTTTGTGGTTTACTTTTTTTTCACATGTGCCAGATCTCCCCCCCTCCACACAGTTACTATAAGTTGAGAGAGGTTTTATACAGACAAAACAGAGGCTAAGACGTAAGGGCTATAATACTAAGATTTATTACTAGCAAGATAAAAACTAAGGAATAACATATACTACAACAGTTCTAATTAGACTTGCTTATTTTATGAAAATGAATGTCAGGTTGTTATTTACAAGTTCAGCTCCTCTCGGGTTTTTTTGTCTTTATTTCCCCTGCCTTGGGAAGGCAAGGGAGGGGGGAAGGTCCTCGCTGTAGGCTTGGGCATTTGGCTGAGTACCAGGTTCCAAAAATGCATTTCTCCCTGCTTTTTTAGTTCAGGAGAAAGGTTTCTTCTTTTTTGCAAAATCATCATAAGTATTTACAAAAGCATTTCTCCCCTTTTTGTAACAGTCTAGGGGGAAGAAAGGTTCTTCCTTTTCAAACAATTTCTGTAGTATTTGTAAAGTTCTTTTTCTGTTATCTTGAGGATGACAGATTTAGTGTGTCGTTGCTGGAGATTCCTTTNAATGGCTTTGAGTCCTTCCTCTGCTGCATGGAGGTCCTGTTCCCGCCAAAGATAGTCCTAAATAGACCTCTCCTTGTGGGTCCACCCAGGACAACAGCTCTTCTGTTCCCTGCTGTCCTTTTTGGGTCACAAGTGAGCTGCATCAGCATGGATCCCTCACTGAGACTAAAAGTCCTACTTGAGACAACTTGATCCATCATAAATCTCTCTCTCCAAGGGCACAGGTCTCTAGCAGGACTCTGCTTCATCTCAGACCTCTCACAAGGGGTCACAGCCTCCATATGCTCTCGTCTGCTTCAGCCCAGGCTCCTTCATGAACTGCCAGGGGGGGCTCTCTGCACTACGGAGGTACCACTGGGAGTTGAACCCAGGATCTCTTACTCATCAATAATCTTCTACAGTTGGCAGGGGTTTCCAACTTTCAGTCTTTCGCCTGCTGGAGAGAGAGAGTGGGGGGAAAAACTCCCCCTTTGCCTCAGCTCTTCTCCTGCTAGAAATGACCTTGGAGTACTTGTTATCTCAAGTCCTCCTCAGCTCTCTGCTGGGCTGGAATTCTTTAAGAGGCAAGTTCCCGGTGGGCAGCTTCTGTCAGTTTGTTTCTCCAGTGTTACACATCCCAGCTGGAGAGAATTCAATGCCATGCCTGCCCCCGGCCCAAGGCCAGGGGGGAGAGGGTTTGGCCCTCCCACCTTGGGGGCCTGCTGCTTCCCTCTTACCCCATGGCTTCTTAATTTCTTCTGCGCAATTCAACTTCTCTTCCGTTTTCTTAAATATGTCATTACCAGAGGTGTTACTAAAACTTTTGATTGGCCTTCCTCTGGAAATCTACCTGGGCCTGACCATTTCAGCCCAGGGGGGCTGGTAAAACCCACGACAGCCAGGCAGAAATTCCCACTGATTTATTCTTAATCAGTAGCATGTAAAGTAAATGCCAGCTTACAAACTTTGGGGGGTTCTTTGTTTTTTTTTTACAGGGTGTATTTTTCTTGCATAGCAAGCAAATGTAATGGTTTGTTCTTCACTGCAATTTCTAGTGTCATGAAAGTCAAACAAAACGAGTCTGCCTTGCAGACAACAAAAGGAAAAAAGGAAAACAAACTAACACAAAAAACAAGGATAGAAAAAAAACCCAAAATACAGGCAGTATTTTCCCAGAGCATCCTCTTAAAATGAGTACTAGCTAGTGAATATAGGGCCATACAGAAATATAAACTCTGTCTTTCTCATCAGGACTGGCTTCTAGGAACAAAGTATCTTCCATTTAGCCTTTTCATATTTCTGCAGTTTCAAATAAGACAGATATATAAATATTGAACAAAGTTTTGTTTGCACTAGAATCTTATTGCCTATGTGTATAGCAAATTCAGAGAGTACCCATCTAAGGTTCATAACTATTGAATTTACACCAAAAGTGGCATTTAGACTTCTAATTTCCATCTTATAAAGTATACAGTTGATACAAAATCCTAACTAAATTTGAAGTATAACAAAGGTCAAAAACCCTGTGGCCTTGGGGCCCTAATTCAACCCATGACTTCATTTTGCAAGGCATGTGAGTACGTGCCTTTTTTTTTTTTTTTTTTACTGTTATTATTAGATAAACAGCTGTGGTTCATGTTTGGCATAAAAATGGTTTTGGAAAGCCTAGTCAGCATTTGGCAAGGACTAGTTTCCCCACCTTCAATATATCCTGTTCAAGAGATATCTGGTTTTGCTATTCAGAAGTCCCAACACCAAAAATTGTGAAAGGGAGCTTTTGTATCACCCAGAAAGTATCTGTAATATATCTGGTCACTAGATACAAAAGAAGGGGTAGAAACCATAGACCCAAGAGAGGAGTTAGAGGCAACACTTGTTGCAGAACTTCTTGAGATATTTTTCATCCAGCACTGGCTATTGCAGAACTTTCCACAGTAAAATCACCATGCCTTGTTTGCATTTAAAGCTAGCACTTTTGAGGCAAATTTTCTTTTACATATATCAAATAGGAAGCATATACTGCACACAATATACACTGCATGTAATAATTACATTTTATGCCATTTAATGTTCCTGGTGAACCAAATCACCTCTGTTGTAATAGTCTTCCAAGAATTTTGACCAAGGAAGAATTGTGTTTATTCATCTTATTTTAAACATTGCGAGCAGTAGGTTAGGCATTCTAGGTCTGTGGAGGGATTTCTGCTTATCCAGACATGATCTGGTGATACTTAGATTACTTTTGGCCTAACTGCCATTAGGAAATCTGATGTTCAGTCAGTAGCTTTTTCCTGAACATTGTTCTGACATGTGCAGTACATTTTCTGCCATATCATTCATGCATCCAGTACAAGATAAGGAATCAGTTTTATATTAGTTATTTCCAGTTTGATGTAAGTTTCTACTACTCACTCAGTCAGGTAAGCTTGGTTTTTGTTTCTAAAGTTTCCTCTTGAGGTTTTGCCAGCCCCAAAGTTTGAAAAGTCAAGCCATCCAACAAATGTTCAATTTAACTAGTACACTTTTATTTATCAGGAGGTTGTGACAGTCTCTATGTTCACTTTCTGTAATTTTTAGAGTGTGTTTTGGTTATACTTTTGGGCTTTTCTCTTAAGGCACAAATCTTAAACATTTCTGGTTTTTAATAAACGTTGGGTTGGGTTTTTTTCCATAAATCTATGACTTCAATAGCTGAGGTTTAAGAAAGCTATCATATATCAAGAAACAAGATAAAATTACAAGAATTGTTACCACTTCAACTGTGTGTACAAACTGAGAGATAGGCTTGCCATAGATGGCTGACTCCACAGTCATTCCAAAACCATATTCCAACTTCACACCATACCTGATTTCCAAATAAAGTTTAGTATAGTCGGTCCCCTGTAAAAACCATATTTATTATGGAGGTAATTTGTAGTCCATCCTTGTTTTCCTAAGATTGGCCAGAAGAAAGACTAATTCAGGATTTTTCCTTTACTCTTATGTTATTTCAGCCACAAAACACCTAATCTTACATTTTTCTTTGGGCTTCTGGGTTTGGGTTACCCAGCTATGAAATGTCTGTCTAAATTTTTCATTTTAGACCATCCTGTTCTCCCTCTACGGTTCATGCTGACATTGAAATTCTGAACCTTAAACATACTTCACACTTTCTGGATTTACTTTTTGAAGTTCTTAAAAAAATCTTTGTGAGTTTCATTGATGTTTCTATATAAGGGCAGGAAATTTACTTGAATTGGTATCACATTTGGCAGAAGACTGCTAAAACTAAAATTAAGGAAGCTGGAAAGATAGCAAAATGTACTGTCTCTTTCATGTGGATCGTTTCCACTACAAATGTTCTTGTATTAATTGTGTTCTTTAAGATGATTCCTGGATTCAGCAGAAACTGTCCAACTCCTTGGTTTTTATGAGATTTATGGAGCAGTGACACCCATCTTACATTCAGAGGAGTGCTGGGTGTGGAGTGGTAGAAGAGAAGAGATCCCTCTTCCATGAGAGGACTATGGCTACCAAGCTCAGAGTTGCGTAGTCTGTAATGACTTAAAAGGAATACAGATGCTGTTATCATGGTGTCCAGCTTCAAGCCATTTGCCAGCCTCAGAGAAAGAGATTCATGATTGCATGATGATTAAACTATCTCATTGCTAAATCCATGATGTCCCCAAAGGTCGGAAAGGCAGTGTAACATATACCACCTCGGACCAGAGCAAAAAATTTGTTGTGAAAGAACTAGGCTCAAAGTCATTGCTGCTTGACCTACCCAGCACATCACCACACCAGTAATTTTTAGAAGTACTAGCCTACACAAAGGACACCTGGCACCACACTAAATCTTGGTTCTTGTTATTAATAGAACNCCCTGGCACCACACTAAATCACTGAGGAAACTTGGTTCTTGTTATTAATAGAACTCTGGATGGACTTTTCACCTCAAGCTTTGCCTACTCCAGACTGTGAGTTTGCCTTAACATGAACAAGCCTTAGTCTTGGCTAAGAGCTAAGAGGCCAGCTAAGAGGCCAGGTGGAGTGGCTTCTTCTTCTCCAACAGAGACAGTGATGGAGGAGCTCATTTCTTTCTGCAAAAGAGAAGCAATAGTTTCCCAAGTGTTAGAACATTTATTATGTTCAGAACAAATGAATGGTGAAGGTCATGTAGGAGGTAGATGAGTGAAGTTCTGCCATGTTCTTCCTGAGGTGGCATGACAAGAAATGCATGAAGAATTCAAGATGAGGAGTGACTTAAGTTCTCTGTCCCATTCTTTTCTAGTAGCACTGAATAAGCTTTGTGTCTTTACCACCAAAGGACTGGGCTGACATGTCAGGAGAACTAGCCAAAGCAGCTCCAAATCTTAATTTTCTTAGCAGTAGCAGTTCATTTAGAATCCATCATTATGCATGTACTGTTATGGATACTTTTTCCCATGTGAATTCCTTTGCATTTAATGGTGTTGAATTTCATCTGTCATTTTACCATTTAATATTGTGAACTCTTTCAGTAGCATTCTGCATTCAGTTTTAATTTTGAACCCACTGAATAATTTCTTATCCACTGCAAACCTTCACCTCACTAGAAATGCTGTTATTCCAGGCTAATTCTGAACATGTTGAACATATAAAACCCACTGATTTTCAGAGACTTATCCTGACAGTTGTGAACTAAGCACTTCTTATCCTTAGTTAGTCCAAAACCCAATCTTTCCTCTAGGTCAGTAAGAACCTATTATGTCTGAGAGTCAATTGAGAGGAATACATCAAAAATGGTTTAAAGTTAAGGATCAGTTCATCCCTTATGCCAAGTGTGTTTAAGCTTTCGAAAACGTGTCTTTAATATGCCAGACACAAAAAAAAAAAAAAAAAGGACAAGGGGAAGAGGCAAAGAAGGAAATGTTTCACTGGTTTATAGATTTGCCATTAGTATTCTTTGTTAGGAGTACCTTGTTGCATGGTGACCTCTTAAAACCTTTTATCACACAGCATTCCTTGCTCCCTTTTCTAGTGTGCTGAAAACTTCTAACTTCATGCTAAATCCCAGGCTACTAGCCTAAAAACACACAACACCTTAATTATCTTCAACCATGGTTTCCCAGGCCCTGCTCACACCCCTCCTTCCCAGCCCCCTGACTCCCACCCCCTAGATATCCTACCTGGCAGGGGTTCTCCATCTTTGCTCACCAAAGACTCTCCCAAAGAAGAACTTCTTCTTCCCACATAAAGTGAGGCAAGTAACTGCTTGAAAGATAGTTAATATCTCTTTGTACTGAAAAGTAAAGCCCCACGGCCCTCAGCCAGCAGCAGCCCCTCTGCATGTAGTCAGCACCTGTGAGCTGCAGTCCTCACCACTAGCACCCTCCATATGAGTGCAGCTGGCCTTCTGTGGGGTCTGAACTCTTTTCAGCACTTCCAGTAGTAGTTAAAGATTACCTTGGAGAACACCTACTCTTCAGTGCTATCGTAGTAGCAGACAGGGAACATGTCTTGAGACACCTCGGTATTATCTCAAGGTAGTTTCAATGAGAAGCTGGGGAAACTGATGAAGCCAGCAGCAGATTTTCCATTTACAACAAGGAATGCCTTTATTTTAGTACTTTTAGTACTTTATTTTTACTAACATATAACAAGGAAACTATTCTGCTTCATAAATATGCAATTTTAGTGGTAATAATCACAAACCTCTATAATTAATCCTTTGATTTTTCTTCTGGGGCAAGAAAACATTTTCAAGATCCACTTGATGAAGTGTTATTAACAGTAATTGGCATAATTCACCAATTTGCAACTTTGTAAAATTAAAGGTTTAGTCTTTTTTCTCACTGCAGACCAATACAGAGTTTCCTACTCATATTTCCCTGCATACTCTTTGACTGTACTTTTCTTAGATTTTTAATGCCAAAAAGGAACCATTATGATGCACCTGCATATCATAGATGAGTTTTTCCAGAGCTAATAGTTTTGGTCAGCCTACAGCAACATTTCTCACTTGCTGTGATGCAAAGTGGCTCGCAGAAGATAAGTGAGGGGTTGTATAAAGGATTTCAAATTGCATTATCAACCTAATACTATTAATAAACCAAAGAGAGTATATGGACGTGGTTATGGCACTGTTTTTCACAAAAAATCTCACACAGACTACATGTTGATTTTATAGCCTTGTTATTAACATCATTGATCAAATTTTGAATTTCTATAATGAATATATGAAGATATGAAATGAATAAACAAACAATAAAGATCCCACAAACATTCTAAAACTTAATCTGAAGAGATCAAAAAATGCTCATGCAAAAGCATATGTTTTAGCAAGGTTTTCAAAGCTTAGATGGTTCCCTGTGCAAGCTGTGACCACCAAAATTAAGCTTTTAGGATGTACAGATTTCATCTTCATTACAGAGTTTGAAAATAGAGACTGACTAAAAGTGATTTTAAGGATATCTTAAGTACAAAGTGACATTTAGATGCACTCAATTAGCTCAATAGCATACTGCTCTTACTAGGCATAAAGATTCTCTAAACTGTTTCTGCTGGTTCCCCTTTTAGGTATTTATAGAAGCCTCTGCTCCATTTTTATCTTCTGCATTACTGTAGAAGAGTGTTAAGAAAAAAACAATTGTCCTCTGATTGTTGAGTATAGAGTCTGAACCCATACTGTATTTTTGCATTACATTTTTAAAAATGAGGCTCATCTGTTCATAACATTACTGCTGATAGAACTTCCGCTATTGCAGTAGTAGAAAAGGTTGTTATGGGATAATATATATAAAATATTCTTCAGATAAATAAATAATTAAGATATCTTTGTGGGACTCTGTAAAATACAGATAAGGAAAGTAATAAGAATGAGCTGAACCTGAAGCACATTTTGGTTCCTTCAACTTGTCTGATATAGGGAAAATAGTAAAGATCAAAAGAAAGGGGAATCAATAGGATTAGTTTTGAGAACACTGCAATGTGTACCTGAGAATCCTCTCAAATAAATTGTTACTTTTTCAACCCTTTTCAACTAGATTTTGCCTCTCATTTGGTACCATTAACAATGCTGATCCAGTGCTTCCTCCTTACTTGCAGGAGTACTCCAGACAGCCCTTTTAAATAAGGCCCCATTGGATTATCTGAATTTCCCATTGAAGGCAGTGAGTAACCACCGATTGCTGAGGTAATATAATTTCAATAAATCAGTTCAATCTGAAGTGTCGGATAATGGTCAAGCTAGATAATGGAAATGGAATCCAGCCATATCCCTTGGTGTAATGTGAAATAAAAGCTGTTCATCCTTTCCAGTCCGTAAATCACATCAGTTGAAACAAAGTAGAAATTGTCAATGCTGAAACTGGAGTAAAGACATAGATTTAGGGAAGTAGGTAGTAACAGCAAGTTGGGTGGTGTGATATCTTATCCCTGAAGGGAATACGAATTGACTCTCTCCCAGATGTAGAGTATGGGGATTGCTCAGCCCCTCTGGAAAGTATTGTCCCCCATATTTATGTAGTGGTTTAATGGCTTTAACCAAGACCAGTGATTAAAAGTTTCAACCTCTGTCCTCCCCTTTTTCTAAGAGTGGAAGTCAAATAAATGGGATCAAACCTACCTCTCTGACCTCCAAAGGGAGTTCACCGTCTCTTTATGGTGTAGAAAACAGTGTTGAAGATGCTTTCTACTCTTCCTAGTGAGGAACACAAATGGCACAGGACAATGAAGACAGCTAGTAGAAGCCTCCCTAATCTAGGGTGGTGGTTAGGACACAGCTCAGGAAGTGGTGGGTGCTGATGTGAGCCATTTCAGGTGTTGGAAAACATTAACAGTCCCCTTTTTGCAGCAAGCAGCCAGATCATAAACTGTGACTGAAAGTGAGGTTGTGACAGAAAATTTTGGGAACCACTAAATGATACTAAGAAGAGGATATATCACCTCTCCCCTTCATCCAAGTACTTGCCTAGGTGCCTACCTCTTTCAGTGTGGGGCCTGCCAAAGAAATTGTATAGGAGAATACCTGCTTTGGGAGATGGTCCAAAGATAGACGTGGAGCTGCATAGATGGGACAGTTCAGGGCACTTGCAGAATTCTAGAAAGGTAATGAGTCCTCTGGATGCTGCAGGGTCATCTTGGGTGTCTTCAGTAATAAAGGTTTTTGGGTAGAGGGGAAGGATGGGAGGGCAAAAGAAATTTGTGAGTCACATCTTATAATTTAGGTATCTTAAAGCTGCCTAAGTGCTAGTTTGGCTCCCAACCCAAGCTCTGCTCTGAATAGCAATGACGTTTAAAAGCTTAACACAGTAGAGCAAGACCTGAGATTACAAGAAATGAGCTCTGTGGAGGCAGGAAGCCAAAGCAACATTTCAAAGCAGGAGACAGAGATACAGTGAATGAAGCCTTTGATGGTACTCAGATGAGCAGGTATGAAGGATAAGGAAGAGGCTGCAGTGCTGAGGCTGCAGTGTCCAAGCTGGGAATTCATTTGGCAGTAAAGATAACTAGGAAGAAATACATTTTTCAAGCTGAGATTGGGAAAACAGGAATAATATTTGGTGAAGTCTTTGCTCTCGTGGGAGAAGAGATAGAAATAGTTTGTAAACGCAGTAACACTATTATTGCCTAGTATGATCTGTCCACTGTTAACATAGATGTTTGGAGAGAACATAGAAAAAAAATCCAGGCATCATTTCCTAAGAACCATTAAAAACCTACTCAGGTAAAGTAATGAAAAATTAATTTGATTAGATTAAAAAAGTAAGATGATGACTAACATTAAAATGAATATGCATTCAGACATCTTCCTGGATGTATAAACAGGGGAAGGTTGAGTCTTGCAAGCTGATCTTGCCTTGAAAACAATAGGGTGACTCAGATAATTCCCTAGCTAATAAGACAAAGTGGTCAACCGAGCAGTGAGGGGCTCTGTGATCAAGATAAACTCAGACCTATTAGGATAACTTTCTGCCCTCAACATATTTTAAGCACAAAATCCTTATTTTGACAACTCATTGCATGGTTACCAATCTCTGCACCATCTTACAACCCATTGATTTGGCTGGGATCCACTTGCCTACCAGTGTAACATTAGCTTTTGGAGCCTAAAAGGTCCATTCAGTGCCATCAATAGTGACTTGAAGCCCATGTGCTGGATCATTTTATGGATCATGTGTAAACAAGTACAGGAAAGATTAAACTGATCTGTCAATGATCCTTTTGGGTGCCTTCCAATTCAGTTCAAAGGATTCTATGATTCCTTTAAATAGAGTTGTGCTAAATATTCATATCTGAGTTAGCTTAGAAAAGCAAACCAGGCATTTCAATATTCAGTAAGTGAAATTGCTCCCCCTGAAATTGCTCCTTAGGAAAAAGCATAGCAGGATAGGGGAGATTTCTGCTGCAGGAGTCACTGGTGGCTGAAAAGTTCCTCTAGAGCATGAAAAATCCCACTCAGCCACTCTTTGTTTAAAGAATGGTGTTGTGGAGGTTAATGATCTGTCAGACCCTCCAGCTTGAGTCAAACAGGTGCATGACTGAAGTCAGTCTTGAAACCAGGATAAAAAAAGGCTGTAGAGTGAGATGAATGGAAGCAGAACTCGACTCTACATCAGAGCTTTATGTACTTTGCTTTCTAAGACTTGGGTATTCTTAGCAAACTAATTGTCGTTAGCTCAGAAAACAGGAAGTTAAGGAGAAACACTAATCACAATAAATTGATTTTAATGCATCTAAAAATAAAAGGCCTGTACAGTACTTCTTTCAGATACAGCTTCAGAGAAACTGATTTATTGCATTAAATATGAAATTGAAATTCTGAATTAATTCTTGAGGGAAAATATAGCTAAGGAGCTCAGGCAGGATCACCAGAGGTCTCTACTTTAGTATTCCAGGGTGACAGTCTTCCGATAGCACTGAGGTTCTGCAACAAGATGTGCTGTGTTTTGCTGAGGTATTTGGTTGTTGTTTCTATTACGTATGTGTTGCTCTAACTCAGAGGCTAATTTAAACTGCCCTCAGTTTATTACACTTTCCCTTTCTGACAAACTCCATTGCCTCCCTGTCAAGTGTCATGACATTCAATTACATACTAATTTTGAGCAAAAGATTCTTAGAAACCTTTTTAGCTCCAGCAACTGAGGAAACAAGGAAAGGTCTTATTGATGTCAGCATTGCCTGTTTTTCTTCTCCAACTGAAATATCCCATACCAGCACGTTAATTCTCATTAGGCACTCAGAACAGTCAAGAAATACCTTGTACAAAAAAATACATGAAAATTCCAAAGATACCAGGTTACTCACTTCAAAATTAATGGATTACAAATTTAAGATCATCTGAGTAACTTCTTGAAATATGACACAGTTATACAATTATTTCCTTTTTTCCCTTCTCTAAGGGTTATTTACCCACATTTGAATATAAAATGGAAAATAGATTTATGGGAAAATTTAGGTTGGATTGGACCTCTGGAGGCCATCTGGACCCATTTCCCGCTCAAACAGGGCTAACTTCAAAGTTGAATCAGGTTTCTGAGGATCTTGTCCAGTTGAGTTTTGGAACATTCTAGAAATCAGTAGGCCCCTTTTCTTCTCCCGGCATCATTGGGGAATCTCTGAAGCACTGAAGTCTGATTTGGGAAAATTTGAAAAACTGAAAGTATTCCAAAAGCATGGAGCATTGCCACTGCAGGACAAAACATGAAATTTGTCACTTAGGATTCTATCAACCAAAAATTTAAAGTGAAAATATATTTCAGGACAGCCAGCATGGCTTTACAAAGGGCAAATCCAGTGAATGGGTCTTATCTTTTTTGGGGGTACAGCAGGTTGTTTAAGAGAAGACAACTAATTTTTACAATATGATTTTTTACTAAAGCATAGTATTTTTACACATTTAATACTACAACATAGTATTAAATAGTATTTTAACCAAAATGTCTGCATTATATGTGGAATTAACAGAACACACATCACATAAACAAAAGGCATGCTGAGTGACAGATCTCAGAAAATAAACTGTTGATGAAGAGGTGTTCATTAGGCACATTTGCTAACACATTTGTGTTCATATGACTGAGATGATATAAAATCATTGCTGGTGTGTTTACAAATTACACCCAAAAAATTGGCGAAGTAGTAAATAATAAGAATAAATTTCTGTTATATAGGAGCTGAAACTGTAAAGACAAATGTTTTGAGTCCAACAAAATGCACTTCAATCCAGTTATATGCAAGGTAATATCACCAATATCTACAGTTTGCAAGACTGTTTCAGAAAGTATTGTTTCAGAGAATGATTGGATGTCATCTGAGACATGAGATGAAGGCAAGACACAATCTTGCCTCTCAGTAAGGTCTCTCAACATCTGACTGTTGTGATCTGACCCCTGACAGTGCAGGGACTGCAAATATCTGTGGGGTTTACCTGCCATTTTCTTATTTGTTTCTTATTTAATTTCCTGTTTCTCAGAGGCTACAAAGATGGAAATATGCCTTCTTAAGTAGTCACAGAACATTCTCTATATATATTTGCATACAATTTGAAGAGTCATAATAACTAAATGCTCACACTGAAAAATAATCTATTCTGGAATTAAGCTCTATGAACACAAAGGCTAAAAGATTTTGTCACCTTACACATATTATTTCCCTGTCCCTTCAGAAAGTTGGGACGTTTCTTCAACATCACAGTTTTGGATTCAGCACAATTTTTTGGCCCTGCACAGAATATTCTCATCATGTGCACCAGTGCGTGGACCTCTCTGGCTGTGGTAGAATCTGATACCCTCTACTGTCACGGAGCAGCAGTTCATTCCTCCACATCCCACTGCCAAATGGGATCAACATCTGACACTGTAGAAAAGGCTTAAAAAAAAAAGAAAAACCACAACTAGCAATGTATCCAGACACCAAAGACATGCTGTGCTTGCCAGACACCAAAGTGACTCTCTGCTTTCAGCTTTCAGTGCTTTCTTCTTTCAAGCTTTTCCATAAGAAACAACCAGGATACTGAAATCATGGTACTCCTCACAACCCCTCCCTCTGTCCCACTCCCCTCAAATCACTTTCTGTGCTTTAGGAGGCTCTGACACTAAGGCAGGGCCCTCTGTCACCCACTGGTCTCCCTGCAGAAAGGCAAAACCCTGGTTCGATAATAAAGAGAGGTAAAGTCTGATAGGGAGATTTGATAGTAATTCAGCCAAAACAACCCCCATTTGGTTTCCTGATAAGGATCCATCGTTTTTGTCCCTATAGGCTGGAAAGCTTTAATTTTTCTTTTTCTTCAAGAGTCAGGTTTCAAATATTTATTAACTCAAAGCCAAGTACAAATCAACCATTTCAGCCCAGGAGTCAAAGCAAAACCAAGAGTTTGCCAATACTACAACAATAGAAAAAGCAGTCCCAAAACCTTCAAAACAGCTCTGAGCCCCCCTGAGGCTCTGTTCATCCCTGAGTCTTGGTAGATGCTGCAGTTATATTTGTCCCTTGTGTCCTGTCTGAGATAGCCTCATAAAACAAACCAGGGATTTACACTGGATTAAAACCAAGATCCCTTCTCTGCTTTGCTGAACATTGAAATTGGGTAGAGGACAATACCTGTAAATCTATGGGTGCTAAATAAGAGCAGAAATTATATGAGAGGTAGAAATTTAGCAAGATTGTATTTACTGAGAGAGATTAGAAGCCTTAGGATTTCTATTCTGAATTGACTGCAATGTAATTTTCATGTTCCCAAAGAGGATAACATTAAAAGAAAAATCCCTCCTTTTTCTAGCAAACACTTTACTTGATCATTATCCATTACTAAGCTGAAAGAAAGTCTGAAAGAAGCAGAATGGAAACTTTTGGAGTACAGTCTTGGAGAACTAAAGCCAATGCTGACATTTAATTTTGCAGCATTTTTAAACCTGTCCAAACCAAGACCAAATCCTGCGCCTTTCAAGTGTGTACTGATTATGGATGTCCAAATAAAACCACTGGATTTTGTTGTTTTAGTCAAAAACAAAACAAAACAAAAAAAAAACCAAACAAAAAAGAAAAAAAGAAAAAATAAATGAAACCTTGAACACTGTTGGCAGGGTACTGCAAAATGGACATGGAAAAGATTAGCGAAGTCCACAAAATTTGTGACCTAAAGATCTGATATGAGAAAGTGCTTCAATCTCCATTTACGTAAACGCTTGTGTTTTTTACACTTATCTCTGGTAGCAAGTAACTTTAGGGTTTGCTCCAAGTTCCTACTATTTTAAACCCCAAATTGTATGACAGCAATACAATTGTATGACAGCTGGCAAAGTTCTGATATCAATGAAGTCCTGATCACTCTATAAACCTCGAGAAAAGCAGATCAAATTTCAATATAAAAATATTTTTTTATTATTTTACTTGTTACATATTATTATTTATGAAACTCATGAATTGCCATCAGCTATTTTCCTGGACAAGACACTTTTCATCATCGGAGAAATGTGTATTGAAATAAATTTTAGTCTGAGCTGAGTTCTAGTAACCACAGTTTCATGATTTTTCTGTTTCCCCTTGGCTTCACCCTGCTCACTGTTGTTACAAAAGGAATATCAGATCTTCTGAAAATGTGTTTAAATAGGATTTGGATAATTCACTGCCAAAGGTTTGGCTGTGCTACACTAATGATTATTTCATAATTCGACCCCTTCATCCAGAGCCATTATTCATATCAAGGGAAACATTTCAAATCAAGCAGCTGTTCATGTTTGCTCTGTAGGAAAAGAAGGACCTTCGCTTTCTTTAACCATTCTACTGACTATTTTTTTGCCAGGAAGACTAGTCTGAGAAAACACAGGTATATATTTTAACTTCAATTTTATACAAAACAAGTTTAATATCTTACCCACAAATCAGTTTTGATTTACTCTAAGCATCTATAGAATGAGATGAATGTCTTCCACCTCAGTACCACAAGTTTAAATAAGCCATAAATCACTTTTTGTTGCAGTTTGGATACACAGTAGGTCAAACTTTCTTAATGTTTGTGTCAGTCTGTCATAAAAGCACTAAAAAAGCCTGGAAACTTTATACCCATTCCCCCCATCCAAAAATCTATATTTACTCAATAACCTTTTGCTCTTCTATTAGTCGCTCACCCTTGTGAGACAAAACATACACAACATTCATTTTTAGCGTTGTCTTTGACAGTTCATAGTTTAAATCTGAAATGTTTAAATCAAGTTGTGATGTCCATAGAAAGTCTTAAATGCAACAGTCAATCTACAGGATTTTTGGAACTGAACAATGAAAGAATAATTTGAATTTGTATAACATTTGGAAGTGTAAAGTAATACTGCTGCTTCTGTCCACTGAAATAGGAATATATTCTTTCCAGACTTCTATTGCCTTTTAGGACATTTACTGGGTTAGGGAGCTGTGTAATAAAAATAAATGCCTGAGGTTACTACTGTTTATTTTGTTATAAAACTGCTTTAACTGTATACAACTTTTCCCCCAAAATAGTCCTGATTAACTGGTAGAGTTTGTGAATTTATTTTCTTGTGAGTTTATTTTTTTTACACATTGTCAATCTAATTAATATAAACATTTACTGCTTTGCTCCAGGACTAGAACATATGCCTCTAAACCATAAAAACTCTTTTTGACCTCAACTGCATTTCTGTTAGTCGAAGAATTGTGATCTTGGCCCTTAAGTCAGGTCTTTAGAATCAGGTGGACTCCAGACAGCACAATAATGCTGGCAGTAACTTTATTTTGATCAATAATGTTGTAATTGTTTTGGTAAAAAAAAAAATAAATCTGGGTTTTATTTCATAAACAGTGTATCATAGATCAGCTCCCAACACACTTTAGGAATTGAGGTTGGGAAAAATCTTAGGGAGACAGAAGGAGGCAACTAGGGTGTTGATAGGTAATAAACTTACTCTTTTTTTTAATTCTTTTTAATGCTAGAAGAAAGCTGTGGTTAATTATCCCAAAACTATGGATGGTCCAAGCAATTAGAAAACAAACCTAAGCCTATGGAAACAGTGTGGTTTATTTTGGGGGGGGGGTTTGGTGGTTTTGTTGTTTGGGTTGTTTTGGGAGGTTGTTGGTTTTTTGTTTTGTTTTGTGTTTTGTTTTATTTGTTGGTTGGTTTTTTGTTTGGGTTTTTTGTTTGGTTTTTTGGGTTTTTTTGGTCTTTCTTGTTCTGGTGGGGATCTGGGGATCAGCTACAAGCAATATGGCAAAGAGAACTACCTGACCCTCTTGCCACTGAAATATGGATAACAGATCAGACTTGCTTAATAAAACTTCTCAATCACTGCATAGCGAGAAGGACAAAATAAAGCAGTGAAGACATTTGCTAATCAAGTAAAGTTCCACTGGAAGAATTTAGAAACAGAGATTCAGAGATTTTGTCTGGCAAGGGCTGAACACTTTTTTTTAAATCAAAATGTCTCTATCTTGTTGTTAAGTTGTTTTCTTGAGGTTGTACCCTCCACCCATTGTGGTGCTTCTTACATCATCACGTATTCAGATCTTACCTTCTGTCAATGTCAACATCACAATCCAGTCTCACAGTTTTCCAGCAAATTGAAATAAGTAGAATTTGATATTAATGTATTTCTAGTTTAAGAATAATAATTATTTTGTACACTATTTTTATATTTAAAAAAGATGTAGTAGAAAACACTCTTTTTTACCCTCTATCAAAATAGAATATTTTATAAGACATTTTTCTGTATTAAAACAAATTTTACAATCTGTTTCAAAGTGCTTGTTTCTCCTTGAAGTGATGACAGGCCATCATGCACACACACAGAAAGCTTATCCAGGATACAGTCTATCTTCAATATGAAAATTTCTCAAACAGACATCCCTAGAATTAAAAAAAAAAAAAATAATAAATTACACAGATAGTACAGGTATACAAAATAGCTACAGCTACAGAATAGGCTTTCTTTGAAGAAATGAAATCAATTTGTTGATTTCACTTATTTCTGTCACTTATTCATATGCAGGATAAAATAAAAAGTGGCAAAATCATTTACTTTATTATGTCATTTCATTACACTGTGTTATAAAATGTCCTGTACAAGTTTTTGGATACCAGCTAACATTGCATAAAAACTTAATTACTTTTCAGAGAACATGGTACATTTCAAATCAATAAAAATAATCATTTTGGTCCCTTGCAAGGTCACAAAAGACCTAGAAAATTGATTTCAGGATAACTCAGATGGATTTTATCGAATCTGGCCCTCAATTATACATCTGCCATTGTTAAGGCAACAGCAGGGTCATGATGTTGCTTTTGTAAGATCCATGGGTAAAACAAGCTCTTAGCAGCAAAGGATTCTTCTCAGAAGTACAGCTAATATTTATCTGCTTCTGGTGGCACTCCAAATGCACCACATACTTTACAGAAAAAAGGAATAACTTCTGTTGCTGGATAGCTTCTTGCTGAAGTTCACTGAATAGGGGAGAGCGAAGAGGAGGAGGGGGGGAGAAGAGGCAGCCTAGCTGAGAGACAGAGTTAAACAAACCTGTGTTCGTCCAGCTGGCTTCCAGGAAGGAAAAGCAGGCTCACACATCTAGACAAGGAACACCATGGTAAGAAATTACCCCAGAAGGGCTCAGAGTTGTTTACATGATATCCAAGAGCACAAGTCAACATGTGGATGATTACTCATCTAGCATAAAATCCATAAAACGTGATGAAATCTCTAGTAGGATCTCCATCCTTGGAAATACTTAAAACTTGACTTCATGTGGCCCTGAGTGACATGGTCCAATGTCAAAGCTGGATCTGACTTTGAGGACTGCAAGATTTGGACCAAATTATCTGCTTATACCTTTGCATCTTTACTTGTTGTGTGATTCTCTAAAAAATCCTCTCTCCCTTGAGCAGCCACATTAGCAGAGGGATGTAAACATGCCAGGAGCATTGAAGCTTATGGGGTTTGTTAGTGGAAGGGGTGATGCATGAGAGCAGAGGAGAGCCACTCAGAAGGGGATCACCCCAGATCCTGTCAGCTTTACTGAGCTTTGTGCTGACAAAGCACAGATTTAACAGCTCTGCTGGTCTCAGCTGAGTCAAGGACTAGATCAGGAACTCTACAGCTTTAAGCTAATGCCCTTGATTCCACCAAGAAGCTTGTCAGAGGGTCCAGCCAGTCTCAGCACAGCAGTCTCTCTGTGCTGTCAGAGTGCAGCTCCACTTCACAAGCAGTCCCCAGCCTTTGGCAACAGCACAAGTGTGCAGATGGTTACAAGGTGCAGGCACCGTGCTGAGCATGTAGCAGCATCCTAAGCTTCGATGTGATGAAAGAAAGATAACCGTGAAGAATGACAGCAGCAGGGAAAAGTGAATAATCTCACCAGGGGTGGATGGCAAAGGCTTGTATCTGCTGGATTTTGACCTGACTGTGCCGAGGGACAGCCTTGGTCTGAGACTCAAGAGGCAAAGCTGTTGTACTCTGGATCTGGCTGCCAACAGAAATTCCTCCTGCTGCCTCTGCCCAGCCTGCCATAGGTATGTCTAGACAGAAACCTGGAGCAGGGATACCACTCGCACAAACATGGATTGTAGCTGGCTTTAAATGATCAAATTGTCACACCAGCAATGGTGTAAAGAGTGACTCTACAACAGAGGAAACTGAGGCAGGTTACTGATAATACTGATATAAAAGGGGAAATTAATGGCTGAGCCTGGTCTGTTTCCAGGCAAGCTCTAGAGTTACTTGGAAGCACAGATACACAAAATAAAATAATAAAACTTAGAAAAAATAAATCTGCAAATTACTGGTTCTGTGAGATACAGACAGTCTGATTTCATCTTTGAATGAGTGCCCAGTCCCATGCATGACTTTGAGGTATAACAGAAAAAAGATGAGTCAATTTTTTTCAAACCAGTTTCCTCACTGGAAAAACATTCTTTTAGGTCACAAAGTACTTATTTATTCAGTCAATACTATGACAGTGAGATTTACAACGGCATCGTTAATAACACTGATTGACAAAGAACTTCCTGAAAACTCTTTCAACTCCAGACAAACATGATATATGAACAAAAGAGTGCAGTTATAGATTTACAGCTGAACACATGCAGGGGTGGGTAGGGAAAGAGGGAGGAGCGCATGAAAAACAACACCTGATCTTTTTTTCCCCCTAGTATTTGAGGCTGACTCACATTTGTTTTGAATTGATTGTTTCATTCATTGCTGAGAGTTCTTTTGATCTCTTAGAGGATGAACTGGAAAGGGACTCATCTTTTGGAGAACTTCCACAATTCTTTACTCTTGAATGGGCTGATGATAAACACATTATTTTGTCCATACTGAATGAACTAGAGGGTAGCTCTCATTGGATTTAGTTCAGTATCATCTTAATAATTTTCCCTGTTGTCTGAATGTATTCACATCTATCTTGCAGAAACTGTGAGGAGAAAAGGGGGACCTTGATGAAGACAAGTGCAGTTACTTCAGTGTTTTTTTTATTGAAGTGCTTTTGTATTTCATTAGTCTCTTCTGTTTGTGCCTCATAATGGCTGCACAATGGTACCAACGACACTTGGTCGTCTTTTTAATAAAACAATTTTCAACTGAAAAATGACTTTATGTCCAAGGAGAAAGTTTTGTGGGTCTCATTTAATTTAGAGGATTTTTTCTCAGGAAAAGGCCTAACAAACCCATTTCTTCTGTCTTTTCAAAAACTGGATTTTTAAGGTTTTTTTAACTTAATAGTTTAGATTTATATAATTGTGTTTTACAGTATCATTCCTGTAACATAATTCTTACATTATCAAAATATTGACTGAATATTTCAGAACATAAATTATAAAGAAACATGGAATGCAATATACATTTTCTGGCCATCTTTAATATCAGACTCTTTTTCCATTATCTGCAGTTGCTGAATCTACTAGTTTCTTTTACTCTGCAGGTTTATGCTGAGCCTTTGAACATTTTCTTACTAGCCCAGTTCCGGCAGATGAATATTAAAAAAACCCCACATTTCCCCTGAAGGCAGCACCTGGATTTTCTATACAGTCAGCACAGAGAAGGAGCTACTTAGACCCCCATGGGGGGTTCTTGTATGTCTTTTGTGCCTAGCCTAAAGAAAAGTAAGATTTGTGGAGAAGGGTAGAGTTTTTTATGAGACCAATTGCAGAGGCTTTCAGAAGTCCCAGCTTGATTGCTTGTACAGGGAGTTTGGGTTTAAACTTTGGAGGAGAATTGACTCATTAAGCAAGTACAGTTTAAGTGCAAACTGAATTAAACAGTCAAGTCCTGGCTGGTGGCTGCAGAAAAAATCTTGAAAACCTCCTCTGAATGTGCACAGGAACTAAAGTCAAATGCCCAAAGGGCTTTTAAAATAAATGACATGGTTGTGCTAACCTCATGATTTTGAGAGTCTGCCTCCTGCTGTTTGAACACGTGGATTTGACAATGGCACAAAAATTGTTCAGCCATTCATTTGCATCTTGCTTTCTGCCTGGCATTCCTTTCCTCAGCTTCACTTCTAGTAGAGCCTGTCCCTACTGCTGAAGCATCTCTCAAGAACGAGAGGCTTCTTCACACACCACAGAGCTTGTGCTGCCATTCAAACAGGCAAAGACATCTACTGCAGCTCTGGTAAGCAGTCAGAGCATGTTGATGAACATATTTGATGGGGCACTTAAAGTGCTACAGGACCTACAACTCATCCCTGGCTCTGGTATTGCAGTGCTGGTGTTTGGGAGCTGAGCTGCTCAGGGGCTGCAGCACCACACCTCCCCAGCAGCAGTGGGGGGCCAAAGATGAGGGTCCTCTCCTGAGCCACAGAAAGAGATGGAGTGAAGCCAGCTGCTTGCATCTGGTTGACATGGAAAGCAGGAGGCTCAAGCAGGGAGCACAGAGGGTGAGGAATGGGATACAGGAGAAAACAGTCATTGCAATGTGGTGACAGAGACAGCCTTTGCTGGGACAAGGGGTTTTGTGGCCCCTACCATAGGTGTGTGATACAGATAGTGTGGCACCTACTCTGTGTAGTGGCTGTGTAGTGCATTCACTTTGAGGAACCATTACCCAAACTACAATCATGTTTGAGGCCCTACAGGTGTCCAGTGTGATGCAAGTGTAGAAAATGGGCAATACCAGTCCAAAAGAGCTGTGTAGTCAAGCTACGCTGTGCTATACTGGGGTAGGGTAGAAAACAGAAGTGGCAAGAGGAACAAGAAATGTCTAGAATGATGTATCTGGAGGCAGGGTAGAGTTGGGGAGTGGGACCCAGATTTTCTAATTGTGTTTAATGATAATGTTCTCTGAAAAATAAAAAAAAAAGAATAAGCTGAGCTGCACTCCCTCTGTCTCCTCCTATCTTCTCCCTGTTGCTTCTGTGCACATATAAAGGCACTGAGAATATTAACTGCACGACAGAAGTGATACTGAGTTAATGACTGTATCAATACTGATACATGTAAGAAAACCAGATATAAGTCACCAGCATAACAGCATAGGGACATGTGAGCTCCTGTGGGGCTATTCTGCACAGAGACACCTATAACTATTTATTTGGGTTAGAGTTTTATACATGAACAGATGCAGATTGATCAGACTTGGGTGGTGCCTGATGGGTTGGGGAAAGGCTGGTGAGGCCAGGGTGCTCCCAGGCAGGCACAGCCACTGTCCTGGGCAGAGCTGTACCCTCCCAGCACCCATTTGTAGCCAGTGGCAATGTTGTGGGAAATCCACTAGATGTAGATACAGCGTTAGACTGTCACTGATCCAGGAAAATGTGGAAGCTGTCTTCAAGGGAAAGTTACCTTTCAGTGCCATGAGAGGGGGCAGATGCTTCTAAACAGAAATCAAAAACCTTTTAAGGATTATACTGGTCTTAGGTTTCATAATAACAATAACAAGTGATTTGGTTAAGGATCTTCTAATAATTTGTAATTTGTTCAATTTTATTTTTTTTTTTTAGAAAAGCTTCCTTTACTCCGTTGTGTTTTGCTTAAGTGCCACCAAACGCCACATTATCCTCCTAAGATTGCCCTCACTCACCCTTCAAAGCCCCTCCCCCCTTGCAGCACAGTCCTTGAAATTTGTTAGTCTGCTCACTAGGGCAGTGCTGGCGACAGCTCGTGCTGTGGGAACCATTAGTGTGCTCTGGGGTGAGAGCAAAATATTGAAAAATAAATGGTAGGTAAATAATGCTTCTGTCCTGAGGTAATGAGGCTCTTTTTCGGAATGCAGATGAGGAATTCATCAAAAGGAGAAGGCTAATGTAAACTTCTAAATGTTTAAATCATCTAAATGGTGCATGAGAAACACTGCCTGGTTATACTCTACCTTGGGCAATAGGGCAGAGCATCAGCTAATATAAATCCATCAGAGCTACAGCAAGGTACAGCAGTGCTGGACCATGACCATGCATGGGGCTGGCATAGTCAAGGAAAATACCCTGTAGAAAAAGCACCCTGCTTGCAGTGGGACAAGTAAAAAAAATGAAAGGCTATATTGCTAAGGGCTTGTTAGAGGCAGGTCTACTTTCTCTGTATCAGAAAGGCACTCACTGTTCATATTTTCCATTTATTTTCCAATGTGATACAAAGTTAGGGTAGCAAGTTTATCCTGCAGCACTTTCCTAGTGTCTGAAGAGTAGCAGAAAAGAACATCTAGAGAGGAATTAAAAAAATAAAATCATTAGCTAGCTGATAATGTTCTTCAAGATAAGAGAGTGAGCAAAGAGGAAAGGCTGCCTGCAGGCTAATGGTACTTGCAAGGAATTGAGCACTCAAGGAGGCTCAGAATGAAGAAATTGGTAATTTTCAAAGACAAACATCAGATTCAATGGATAACAACGAATCATCAAACCAGAATGAAATTAAAATAAAATCCAATAAATAGCTATTGAAAGACATTTTGCAGTTTCCTCACCCCTGCCAACACCTGGTGCCAAAGGCAGTCACATCCTGTTCCTCAACACAGGCATCACAGTATCCACACCACCAACTCAAACAAGGCCAGGAGGCAGGTTTGAGCAGTGCCCCACCAATTATCTAGGCTGCTTAATGGTTAACATGCTTCCAGGTGAGGTTTTGGTGTATGCCAGATAAAATTTTCCCAAATCCTGCCAGAGCAAGGTTTGGGAGGGGCCACATGAGAGGGTAAGTTCCCAGCAGACAGGATGGGTGTGATTGCATCAGGCCAGTTCCCTCTGCTTTGCCCTGCAACATGTGCCCAGGCTTTGCACCCACAAATGCCTCCACATGCCAGCACACTACACTGGAGCCTCTGCAAACTAACCACCACACTCTTACCACAGGAAAAAATCCCATCGTTGACAAAACTGTCACATTTTTTCAGACACTTTTAGCTGGGAAAAGAACAGCCTTCCACAGTGTAATAATGATGGCTCAAGAACCCAAGATGAGGTGCTGAGGAGATGCAGGTCAAGTGCTGTGTAAAGTTCCTAAGCTGCTTTTCAATCTCCAGGCCAAGAACCAGTTTCCAAACCTGTTTTAATGTGCTGGACAGAGCTTTAAATCCCAATGAGGAAATCTATTGCTCTGTAAATTCCCTGATGGAAATAAAGTGATGCACATGAATAAACTGTGCTCTATGTCACAAATTACAAAGTAGAGATTTGGGTATAGTAGGAAAAGTTTCTCTGCCTAGGGTTGGGTTGGACCTGCCTCACAAACACTAAGCCATGTACAAGCAGCTGCCTGGCAGCAACTCAAGTCACGGCATGGAAACTGTCCCTCACACCTTGGACCAGGCTCTGTACTGCACAGGCTGAAGACTCTCTGAGAAGCACGAGCCACAAAAGCCAGTTGGCTTTTTCTCATTAAATGGCTTTGGCAAGAAGTACTTTTTCACAAAACAAAACTCTTTGCAACACAATAACAATAAGATTTTTCTAATTTTGTGAAAGTGTTGAGCTGCTTAATTGTTTTTCATCCTATATTTTGACATAGAATATATTCCTGCTAAAATCTCACTCTCAGATAAATCAATGGAGAAGATATTAAGAAACACTATGACAACATCTCCAGATGAAAGCACAAAGAATAATAACTGCAATAAATGACAATTTAAGAGAAATAAGAGAATTTAATTTGGTTGAAAATGTTTGGAATTTTAACATTCAGCTCTTAACAACACTGTTGTTTTTCAACAAGCTTTTCTCAGACCTGCTTTCAGGAGTTATTCATATGCTCAGTGTTTGCTGTTGCCTTCAAAGATTATAATCTCATTCAAGCAGAGACTCATCTTCTCAAATATTTGCAAAGCACTTGCACAACTTTGAATGTCACTGGAATTAGAAGCAACAGACATATCAACACAGAGATCAAGCAGAAGACAAGGGGAAAAAAAAAAGTCTTCAAACTGCATTTGAGTGAAAATATATTTCCAGAATGAAAGAGAATATAATCCAAGATCCACATAATGATACAATTTAGTATCTTGGCAAGCTTTGGGCTGGCTGTGCAGAGAAGCACACCAGCACGCTGTGCCTATGACTGTATTTGAGTGGTAGCAGTGTGAATGTACAGCTCTGAGCCAGCCTTCCTCTGCTTAGTATGGGCACACAGCAGCAGGGGAGTGGCTGGGCTGGCTATGCTGGCTCACCATGGGGTCCTCAAATGACTAATATTACCTCCACCCCATACCTGCTGTGATTTCCCTGTTCTCACTGCCTGACCTAAGCTGTTTACAGCCTCAACAACGTTTGGTTTGCTCACTAAAAAAAAACAAAACAAAAACACAAAAACACAAAAAAAAAGACATTACCAGTTATAGTGTCCTTAAAGCAGGAGGGTTTGACCTATATGTGAGCTCAAGGGGGTGGCTAAGGAAAGAGCATTCACATACTCTAAACCTCCATCTGGGACATTTGTGAAGCTGTCTGTGCCTCTCCTGAAATGTTTCAGGAGTTCAAAAGTGAGAAAGGTTAAAACACTGGTAGCAGGGAGCATTTATGTAGCTCAGTGCTGTGTCATGTATCAAAGACCTAGCCAAGAAGTCCTAAGCCATATAAATGCCATACTTCACTCAGATCAATACACCCTCTATCTTCCAGGGACTGGAAGGCAATTCAGGCATCTTGCACTGCTGCAATATGCCAGGCAGACATACACTACTGTTTAAACTGGGAAGGATTGGATGAAGAAAGCTATGTAATTTACTAAAGGTCAGAAAAATGCCTGTGGTGGAGTCAGTCTCCCAGATAGCATCCCAATGACCCTTGAACTCATGCACCCCATCTACGTAACGTGCAAGGAGGAGAGAGGACAGCAAAGCACCCAGTAAAGGCAAAGAATACACTGACACCGGCTCTGCAAATTAAACAGTGGGTAGTGGGAAACAATGCTTGCAATTTGGTGACAATCTCCTCAGTGCTCTGAGCCCCTTTACAGACATCATCCCCAGCCTAACCTTTTAAACCTGATGGTAAACAGGCAGAAGAGCTCAGTTCTTTACTTCATGTTGTTGATGAGATACAGCGTACAGATCCCACCTACCCTTCCTGATCATTTGTCAGATATGTCGATATCTTATCCACTACTCAGAAGAGAAAGCATCCAAATGTCATTAAAGCCTGCCCTTACTGTACAGGGGCAACTGTTTAATGGAGCAGGTCACAAGGGCAGAGGGATATTTTAGACATTGCCAGGTGAACAATGGAAACAGCATCAACTAGCAAGAGACAAATTTCAACATGTGGCATGAGATGTACAGATGACACATAGTTACTGGGCTACAGAGACAAAGAGGACAGATACAAGGGATAAAAGTAATGGTTTCTGCAGAAATTATGGAGCAAAAGATCAGGGGTCCCTTGGCTGGAGCCACTGGGCCAGCGGTTTTTATAGTTGGTGGGCATAGCATTCTCCAACCTCTGACTCAGAGCAAAGACCCAGGGCTAAAAAAAGGGTATTGAGTTGAGAGTACAGACAATTTTCAGATTGCTTTTGGAAATTTCACAGTGTTGTTCTGAGTGTAGCTGCCTTTCAAAAGCATGAACTCCTGAGTGTGAAGGACTGGATTATAGCCACTGCCTTTGCTAACTACAGTTAACCTGCCACTGCTAACTACAGTTGATCACTTTCACTCACTCTAATTCCAAAACACGCATCCTGTTGAGCGGTCTTAAATTTTTTTTTGGCATACAGTGTGTAACAGCTATGGCATATAGATTAAAAAAAAACACAAACCACTCATTCAGCTTTTCCTGGAGAGGTTTCACATATGATGAGTCAGTTATTCAAAACAAACCCAATGAACGAGTGCTAAGATGGAAGAAAAATGTCTTGATGCAGAAGCTCACCAATTCATGACTGAAACCTGTAGTAGTCACACTATGAAGGAGATGCCATTTCACCCTCCTTTTCAGCATATCTATGTACAGACAGCTGGAGCTTCGCGGCCCTCTCACAAGCACTGGGATCTTCCCTTCCCATCTTCCTGCTGCCTGTACCCTCCTCCCTCTTCTTCACTCTGCCATTAATTTTCTCCCTTCCTCTGCCTTAATGCTCTCCTGATGGGCACCTGCTTCCGTGATTCCTGCTGTGGGCAGCAGAGGGAGGAACAATGGATGGGAAAACCCTACAAGTGGAAGGGAGTGACTGTGGACTGACTGCTAAGGGAAATGGAAGTGGGCATCAAAGTCTTGCAAGCTGCCTCTGCCACTTTAATAGATACTTTGGATCAAATACTGGCAGGTACTCCTGAGATCTTGTTTAAAGGTGAGACTCCTCATGCATGTTGAAGATACTGTTTTGTCAGTTGTACAGTCCTGAGCAATGTTGACAGACATCTGTTGGGACCAGGGTCCTGAAGGCTGACACTGCTTCTCATTAGTCACCAAGGTGGTGGGAATCACCAGGAATTACCACCACTGTAAAAAATATCACCAGAACGAACAATGCCCCCAAAATTGTGGCTCATCATGCTCAGAAGTGTCGAGAACATACTGGTGGATATAAAGAGAAAATAAATAGGATTTTAAATTGGAGTAGTCATTCTTCTGCAGAAACCTCTGACATGAACTGCTTCATGTGTGTATTTTCTTTGGATGAACGTAGCCATACACTCCTTACAACGTTCCTGCAAAAAATGAAGGCATAATATGCAATACAGCATGCTGAAGAGATATTAAAGATATTTACTACAATCTGCTTATGAAGACGGCGTTTGTTTAACCATCTTTATTCACAATAATTAACTGTTGCTATTGCAATCCTTTTCAGCATCAATTAAAAGTTGTTCTGTACTTCTTTACCAATGTATTTTTAAGCCACTCAGTGCTTAATACAAGTTTGTAACCTGCAGGCTCAGGTCCTGTGGAGACTCACACACATGAATAATTCATAAACTAGTGAACTGTGGCTACTTAAAGTAAGTAAAACTACTTGAAAAAGAAAAGTAACTCAAACTTGAATTCTTTGTAGGAATTGACCTTAATTTGCTCTTTAGATCTAGACTCTCTATTAGGAAGCTCTCATCTGATTTTTATTTATGTTATACAGGTAGGAAACACAGATAAAAATGGTCTCCAAACTCTATAAATCATTTAAGTCAGACTG
This sequence comes from Pachyramphus minor, assembly GCA_013397135.1. NCBI lineage: Eukaryota > Metazoa > Chordata > Aves > Passeriformes > Tyrannidae > Pachyramphus > Pachyramphus minor. The sequence continues at coordinate 42,035 of VYXB01008785.1, forward strand.
AACCTTCTTGACAGTTGTAACACTATGGACAGCATCACAAAACAAAGGGTTCCTCTACTTCCCACATTGCCCCAACACTCGGTACTTTCTGCATGAGGAGGCAGACGAGATGACTCAAATGCCATTAATGTTTACAAGGCTGGTCTGTGAAGCCTTAAATCAGTGAGGCTCAGCTGCCATCCCATGCATTTGCGTTCATACTGAAATAGCAAATCCCTGATAATTCCTTGATTTTCCTTAAACAGAGAGAATGCAGAGAAAATTTTAAAGAGCAATGAAACAGAACTCAGCTGACATATTTACAAAGTGCCATACATCTATCTTGCTGTTAGAAACTAGGAAAAAATCTGATCAGAGCAAAGCTCTCCCTGCTTACAAAGTAAACAGTGAAATATAAACTGGATTATCTGTCGTATCTGGAATATGTCACTGTTTTTTCAGAGTGTTTGGACATTTTATTCCAGAAAATCTTCACTAATTTCACTGGATTCAAGTTGTAGTAGGAGTGATGGTGAGGTGACATAGCCTAAGGTCCCTTTCACTTACTATGTGCTAGAGAAATATAGAAAAAGGATGGCTCTTGCCCTCAGAAGTTAAAAACTTGCCAGTTGTAGTTGTGACTTTCACATTTTAAAGAAAATAACAAACCAAAACAATTTTGAATATTTTTTGCTTTGTTTTTAGTCATCTGCCATCCACCTACCATGTGAGGTGGCTGTAGTACTACAGAGCAAGACTTATTGCAGTCACAGGTTGCAGCATGAAGACTCACTCCCGTCTCTCACAGCTGGCAGTTCATTAGCAGCCAGTTTATCAACCTTACCACAGGTTGTGAGCCCTCTGAATTTTTCATGATGTCCTCCCCTTAAGAGCACAAAACCTGTATTTTTTTTTACATAAGCAACAGACCACGGGATTCAAGGTAAGAAATGTAAGTTTTGGACTTAGATCAATGTCTTTGGTGCAGTTTAAAAAATTTCTTAGATTGAGATGCAATGATGCAGTTCCACTCCAAAATTCCCTTAGTTGCAGACCAGGAAGAGTAGTCCTCACTATTCTCTCTGGGTGTCCTCTCAACCGAGGACATGCTTTCAATACAGAAGGTGCAGAGTGGCCCACCTCTCCGTAGCTCTGTGTATGTGTGATTTTGCATCTTCACCTGGGCTATGTGGATGAAGCAGGGTCTGTGTCATCTCTTTCAGATTAAGAAACCCAAATTAGCTTTTTTCTCTGTTGTCTCAGGATGCATTTGTAAACATTGCAGGACACAGGAATGCAGCCTGGCTTTCATCCGTACCTTATCAAGATGTCCTAAGCTCTGACAACAGTTCCACTGCCACCCGCTGTCTTGCATCCCCAGCTGTGTGTCTGTCCAGCTCAACAGGATGGGCAGATGGGCAGTCTCCCTCTGTAAACACTGTTTCATGTCAACATCTTCACTTTCTGGAAGCAGCACTTCTTCCACAAGGTGTAGTAGGCCCTACCTGCCACTAACATCCAGCAAACTCTGTTAAATGTACCTTTGTTTTGAGTAAGGCTTTAGGAAAACAGGTTTGGAAGAACACGTAACAGAAAATCTAAACAATTTACACAGAGACAAGTTTCTCTAAATGTATTCCAAGGTAAGCAAGCCAAACCACTGCTCCTCAGATGCTGACGGTTTGGATAAACGAGGAAGCAGCTTTCCAGTTGCACCAGGCTCTCTCATTTCCTTTTCAGTTCTTCAGGACTTTCTTTTTCTTCCATAGTCCCAACCTGGTTTGATTGAAAGCACCACTGATGATGATGGTCTCAATGCTTAATAACATTTCAGAATTCTGTTTTTTTCCCTTTAATTCACGTGGCCTGAAAACATTTATAGATCCAAGGCTAATAGCAATTGTGTACTTGTGTTCTGCGGTAGAGATACACACAATTTTTTTTCAGTATTATTAGCAGGATGTAAAAATTAATCTAGCCATGGTCATTTCTGACCCAAGCTAACCAGTATAATTTTGAGCTTGTCTGGGATCGTACCAACAGCCAGCCTTTGGAGCCTTGCTCCCACGGGGAAGAAGGTGCCCATGGGGTAACCCTGATTCAAGCACCAAATCGCTTATGATGACTATGTATTTTCTGCATCAACTCAAAGGTGTTTTACTGTGTGTTATAAATGCATCCTCAACACCCAGTTTAGCTTGTTGGGAACAGATTGCTGAAGCCAGATAGGTTTGATGGTTACTGAATATCAGAGCTCGCAGCCGCAGACTTGCTATCATGTTACTCTGTGCTTTTGCAGTGCAAAGCTGACCTTTTGAAGCTTTCCTCTCCCTCTGTGCTACACTCTCTTGTACTTCAATCAGCACAGCTGTACAACAAGGAGCAAGTGGGGCAGCCTTGTAAAGGCACGAACCATCAGAGTGTGGGTACCTTGAATAAACAAACTGCAAGGAGAGAAACGAATCCTGGCTGACTTCTTGCACCTCTTGACGAAAGCAGTATATCCGGGCAGACCTTACGTCTCACAGCTCCAGAGGGATTAGTGTGGTGTTTACCTGCTCTTTCCCAGGCTGGGCAAACGTTTGATCTTACTAATGTGTACACAAGTTTTGACAGTTGCCATAGCACGACAGGAACCCTCCCATCTGTCTTGTTGTTTGTAACCTTTGAGGACTAACCAGCCAAACTTTCTGACAACATCAAAAATTCACCTTATTTTAAATTAACTTCCAGGGCAAAAAAGGACTGCTTTCAAGGACTTTCATTGACCAAGTAGGATATTCCTCCATTAACAAGCATCAGCTTCCTTTTGAGGGGGAAAAGGTCTTTTCTGCTCCCAGAGAACAGGAAACTGGTTGACTTTCATGGATCTTTGTGGAAGAAGGATTAGAAAGGTGGCACTGCAGTGCCCACATCTGCACTGGAGGAACAGGGAAACACTTCCCTCTCCTGTGGGACTCCATTTGTGTAGTAGTCCACTATTATTTCGTGCATGGTACTTAATACTTGTTTTCTGGTATAGACTAATGTTACATTGTGTCTCTGGGCACTTTGTGTAAAGTGATATTTAACCACAATAAAAGCAAAGTGCTGCCAAGAACATGCAGTAGGAGGCTGCAGAACAAAATTAGGAAAATTTCCTGGCATGTCACAGCTAAAACAAGGGTGGGCCTACAGTACCCAGCTATGAACTGTGTATGTCACAGCAAGGGCCCATAGCATTGATGCCTGCATAATACTTCTTTTTCTTCATTTTATCTTCATTATGCCTGTCTTCCTTCACAGGTATATATTAAACAGGATTTGTATGGGTTAGGTGGCAGAATTAATTCCAGCTGATGTGATAGTTTAGCAGTGAGTGAGGTACCATGACTGAATGCCTTCCCCTAGTCCACACCACCAAAAATGTCCAGTGTGTGGGTAGCACATTCACTAAGTTAAACCAGGTAGCAGCTTGGAGAGCCCTCTGGAATTGTGTAGTGGGAGGTAAGCAGTGCTTCTCACGCAGCTGCTGACTTGTCCAGTGTCAGAACATTAAAACTAAAACCCGAAATAGGCCTTTGCTACCACTTTCACACTTTGCGAAATGCTGATCATAAAGAATGGAAAATAAATAAATAAATAATAAAAAAGGGTAAATTACAAAAAATTCAATCTGCTATGTCCAGTAAACTGGAAGTGCTGTTTTTTAAATAAAAGCTGAAAGAGGAAACAGATTTTTGTTAGCAGTAATACCCCATGATTTTAATGGCTCCACTTATCTAGATTTTATTTTGGCTTGGCCCTGCTGGTGTAATTCCAATTCTCAAAACACTAGCATTAGCATTTAAATTTATCAGGCTCTGAGTACTGTCTGTTGAGATAAACTCAGCCTACCCAAAGTGGCAACATTTATAGCATTGATGGAGCCTCAAATAGAATAGGTAGGTCCTTTGTAGCACTAAATTAAGTAACAACAGAAGATTCATGTTGTGGTTGGTCACTCCACATGCAAACAAACTGCGTTTCCACAGCACCATTTCAGGTCCTAAAAGGTTTGGTGAATGGAAAACAGCAAGATAAGTCCCTTTCCTGTGACAGCGAAAAGTCATGTCCTGGTTTAACCCCTTCATCCCCATTAAAAATTCTGGTATTTGTTTTCTTAATTTGAGAAGGGGAAAAAAGGAGGAGAGACAGAGACCAGAACTGTTCTCAGACTTTAATTTACCTATTTACTTCATTGCTGCTTCTTCCCTGGGTTTGCACAATGGTGCTAGAAGCCTAAACAAGAAGGAAGCCAGATACTGATTATTCTGTGACGGCTTCAGGTACAAGGTACAAGGCAAGATGAAGAGGCCTTTTTGAGTGTTGATCAATGTCCTTGTTGAGTTGGAGGGTAAAACCTCTGGTGCACTTTTATTTTTCAGGTTACACTTTTACTCAGAAGCTTTTATGTCTGTTTGTTTATCACACTGGAAATGGATTCATAGAAATTTCAGGTTACAAATTAAGAAGTCATGCATTATATTCACACATGTAAAAGAAGAATTAAGATCCTTAGAGCTCTTAAAGCTCTACCTTTCTTCAAGGAATTGCTTATCCTAGCCTACGTCAGCCATAGTAGGCACGGCAATGAGTGGAGTCCATCTCATCTGGAATAAATAACCATAGGTACCCTCCAAATATTTTACCAAGCAGCAAGCACCCAAACTGCCCAAGCTGCCTTTTCATAAGCTGTCGTATCACTTCCTGAGGCCCTGATACCTAAAGAAATAAACTATTTAAAAATGGTACAATGATTTTGTAAAAGATGGCTAGTAAGTTGTCATTATGTAAATCTGGATTCCTATTCTTACAACTGGTTCAATAACATTGCTCTGCCTTAAAACTGGAACTGGTCATACTATCTGCTTTCTATAGTGCTTGATTAAATCAGTTTCTTTTCTTCGTGAGACATTCACAAAGGACTCCTGTTTCCTCTCAGTCTGACTTTTGTCCAAATGCCAGATAACACAAACTAACCTGTTGTTGGACTGTTGTAGACTGGCAAACTAAGGTGCATGGCCTGGCTCCAAACTGCTGAACAGGACCCGCCCGTACAGGTCTCCTGTGACAATGAGCAAACAGCACACTGAGGTTCACAGGGGTGCTCACAGACATTGGCCATTTTCTCACTGCATGACTGCAGACTGAGCTTGTCTCTTGGCCCTTCCAGTGCTATGTAGGCTGTGCCAGTGTGGCCATTGTGAAAGTACAGCTTGTACTTGCCAAAAGGATCTTCAGCTCACTCTGAAATTAACTACACGTGCACAATTTGTCCGCCTTTTCCAACTTTGCCTTTTGCCAGCCTAATTTTTTTTTTAACTGAAGGATCATACCCTTTCAGAGAAAACAGTGAAGAAACATTTCTTGTATAGACAAGGTTAGAAAACTCATTTACTAACAGACATTTGCAGCTTGGCTGGCTTTAATGAAGTGACATGTCAAAACAATAAATATTAAAAGTGAGCACAAAGATTGATGGTAGAAGAAAGTTTTTTCATTAGAAAGCATCAGAAAGCACCTGTAGAGAAAAGACTCTTCTTGAACTTTGTCACAGTCTGTGTGTGAGGGGTGTGCATGACTGTGAATTTTAATTTATGAACTAAAGGATCTTGGACACCCTTGTTATTGATCAGAAAGGAATAAAAAAAGAAGGAAGGAAAGTAAGGACACAGTAATGGGTAGTGAAACAGCAGAAGCAAACTGAGAAAAAGAAGGATTCTTGTAAAAATCATCAGATAGAAGGTATGGTTAATGAGTTTCCATGTAGTAAACTAGGAGATAACAGTGAGAAACAACTGAGAAACTGATGTACAAAAGGTTCAAGAAATCCAGACGGGAAAATCTGGGAACTGGAACTGTGCAGAATGTAAAAATAAATGCTGTAGAGAAAAAAAACCCCACAGTCAAATAGCAATCAAGATTTGATCTCTGGCATTGAAGCATTTATGATAAAGAGAAAAGAGAAATAAATAACACACTGCTGTAGTCTCTTCAGTACTGGTGATGGTACAGAAAAAGATTCCTTAAGATTATTAGAAAAGATATTAACAATAGAGCAAGATAAATAGTATAAAAGACAATAGAAAATTTTTAGTTCCCAGATACAGATTAGACATGAAAATCAAATATCTGGTTTGAAGTGAAGAAATTTTTTTGCAACTGAGAAACACCTACCTGAAAAAAGAAAGGATTTTTATCCAGTCTTGTTAAAACTTAAAGCTATCATAAAAGTGTTGGCCACAGAAGGTAAACTTGCTTCATGTAGGGTTAAAATAACTAGGAGACTTAAGAAAAAGAGCCCATATTAAAGATTATTTAGCTCCAGAAGGGAAATATGTAGAATACAGGAAGAGCTAATGAGTGAAGGCACTGGTGCTGAGGAGTTCAGAAAATTGAATGAGACTTCTGTGTTAGCCATAAAAAAAGTGCTACTCAGACCTTCATACCAAGAAAAAGAGAAAATTGTAAGAAGGATCCTAAAATTGTTTAGGTAAACAGTCACATAAAAATTATGTTTGGAATAGGTAAAAAACTAAACACAAGCAAAAAAACCCTTTTCCAAAGCTCAACGTTACTCATAGACTAATTCTAAAAACTGAATCTGTATCTCTATACAGCTATTCTGTAGTGCCCATTCTTGTATTATAAGAAGTCTACAGATAACTTCAAAATTTGCTGTGATCTTTAATACATATAATGGATATTCTGTTATTCTCTTTTCCTGAAGGAAAAGAGGAGTGGAAATTTTGCTGGATTATTAAATGCATTTTAGACTCCTTTTCATCTAACAACGCTTATTCAAAGTGTTTGAGATGTTTCTATAGCTTCGCTTTGCCTCTTTCATCCCATAGATCTTGGACATGGTTCCTGTCCACTGCCAGGGATGATGCTAGAGGATGCTTTCAGAGCTTGTCCCAGCTGTCTTTAACAAAATACAATGTCCTTCTCCACCAGCCATAAGCAAGGAGGGCAACCAGTCGAACAGGTGTAGAACTCAACCCAGCCATGAGCTCAGGTGGGACTAACTGGAACTCTCCACATTCCCTTTTAAGTCCTTTCTCATCTTTGATATGTTGCTGCCTTATGGCTTTGCTATGTAATAAGGATCTTACTGTTTTAAAATATTACAGGTTTCTGCTGCTCTTTTAACGCAGCCCTGAAATTACTGAAGAGAGGGACCACAGTAACAATTTACACAAATGGTGGAAGCGCAAGTTATAGTCCCCTTTTTCTTTCATTTTCACTCATTGGTCAATAATTCATATCTGCTCAAGATTTCAAATTGCTTTCAAGTTCTATGACTAATAGGGTGTGGAGCTGTAATTTACTTATGTGAATGTTTCATGACTTCCTTTCCAGTGAATTTGGGGAAGGTATCACGAAACTTCAATTCGTTAGTAGTCTGACAAGGATCCAGGAACTAAGCTGAAATTCACTTGAATTTAGCATGTAAATTCCATCCATCTTCCATAGGGAAAATATTGCATTGTCATTTCACTTATCATTACCTTCCATTTATAAAGAGTGTTTCAGATGCATTTGGATAAGGTCCCAGTGCAAAGCGGGCAAAATATAGCATGTGAAATATCAATTATTAAAATACAACATTCATTTCAGTGAATGTAGTCACTAGGATTGGCTAGTGTGCTCAGAGACACATGTTAGTCTTGATTTACAGATATTAACTGATGTACTGATACTTAGATAGAGTAAGCACTGGGTACAAAAGGAGTGGTACTAAAAACGCACCCACTAAGACTCAACAAAAAAAGGAAATGTGATTTATTAATATTTTATTCTCTACCATTATGGCTGCAAGATGGAAAACCCATACCTTAGGTTTTATGAAAAAGCCCTACCACTTCTGTGTTTTAGTATCTTAATTCACAAACTCTCCACTATTTTGTTTCCCTCTATTCCCAGCTCACTTCTAATTCCCTATTCCCTCCTCACAGCCCTTCCCCTTCTTCCAAAACAACTGTGGCTCTCACTCTCTCAGAAAGACCCTCTGAAACTCTTTGCTGACTCGTGCATAGCCACAGCAGCATCAACCTAGCTCTCTAGCTGGGTCAGAGCACCTTAGAACTTTTACCAAAGGGCTATGGCTGCCAGAATTTATGTTACATACAACTGCAACCCTCTACATGGATACACACAGTTTACATCCACCCTTCACCAGTCAATGCAAAAGCTCCCTTATTGCTCCAGCTCTTATCCATGGAACAAACACCCTGAAAGCCAGCAGCCTGCACAATGTCTTATCTCCTGGAGTTAGCCACAAGAAGTCAGCATGTGAATGCCAATTCCCCAGAACTGTTGCAAGGGAAGGCAAATCTGGAGATCCAGGATATACAGCCCAGTTCCCAGAAGAGATTGCTTAATAAAGGGAGGGGATTGCCAGTGTACTTTTTTTAAGAACAGGTTGGACAAAAAACTAACAGGACTGGCAGAGCCAGAGATACATAAACCTGCCTTTAGGCAGGGGGAGGGATTCAAAGACCTGGTACATTCTTTTTCTCCTCTGCTTCATATCATCTGTCTAGGTACACTGATTTTTGGCATCTTTCTTAACCTTTCCCTTCATACCCACATTAATTTGGATGATGAACCGGCAGAGAGATGCTGCAACAGGAATCGGGATGTGCAGGGCATGTTTTCTCCCTCAGTGTTGCCTCACTCTTTGACCTTGAACTTCTCACATCATGCTGTGATAGCCAAGACCCTGCATCTGCAAATAGAGCTCATGGTAGTTCATCTGCTTCATAGTGCTAAGATTTTGGATGACAATCAACATGGGAAAAAAAAATCTTTTTTTTTCACTTAAAGATTAATCACATAAAGTAAAATGAAAATAAATTCTAACTTATGTGAATAATTTCTGCAGTACAATTTTAGAAGCAGTCACAGAAATGTATGGTTAAACTACATAAAATCAAACTGGGCTTTGCAGTGTTTTTCATATTTTCTAATTGACACACCAATATGTTGTCCCACATGTTTTACTTGTCTTGAAATAACCTCCAAAAAACTTTCCTGAAACTGTGAGGAGACTCACAAGGCATAGTGAACAACCACCATTTCAATGAAACTCCCCTTGAGTTACAGCTAGCAAGTCTGAAAAGCAAATTTTCTGAGTTGGGGTTCTGGCCTCACTCTCCTGCCCTGTGCTGCTGTCTTTCCCAAGTGAACTCTCATTTTTCCCAAGTGATTCCCAAGTGAGCCACAGTGACTTCAACACCTCCTTAATCTGAATTCCTGAGTATTCAGAATATGGAGAAACAAGGAACCTTGATACTGCAGTAGCATTTTAAAGGCTGCCTTTTCCACATATTTTTCATTATAAGGACTAAAACGTCTTTCAAAATTATACAGTCCCCCATGGAGACAAAAATGTTTCTTATCTTCACAAATTTTTTTAAGAACTGGAAGAAGTAAAGAGAAAAAACCCCACATGTATAAATGCCTTTCAGTCTGATTGGCATCCCTGGTAAAAGGTAAGCCTAATCAGAAATATAAAATCAGTAAAAATGTCTCTGTGTACAAGTTGATAAAGAAGAACTGCTGTACTTTGGATGTAAACAACAGGTTTGTGCTTCAGACTGAGTTAAGGGCAGAAGTAACTTATCTGTATTATTTTTTTACTGTATTACCAAATATAAGCCCCTCACATTAACAAAATTTCAGTCCAAAGGGCTGAAATGTGTGTAGCCATCCCATGAGCTCCACAAGGAGAAAATGTGATTGAATGTATTACAGAAGACTAGATTTTGCCCCAGTATTTTCCTTTATTAATTCCCTCCTGAATTGATTGATCCATCCCAACACCCCCATCGTCCTCAGCTCACCACTGCCTGCTGGACCACTATTGTTCTCCAACAAGTCTTTCTCCTCTCCCTGTGTAGCACTGGAAAGTACTTCATTAAACATTCCTGAAATAGCAAAATAAAAATGTTTCTGAGTGGAAAGTGAAAAACACGTGAACATCTGCTGCAACAGGAGCTCTGAGTCCCCCTGAGGTCTTCACCCAATTCCATTCATTCACATTAACTGGAAGTCTGTCCAAGGCCATCCGCTAGCAGGCTCCTACCAAAGTACAATTAAAAAGTATATTTATACTGTAATGTCATGCTATAAAGTTATAACTTAAATTGTTTACTTTTGAAGAGTCAAATTACTTTGTCTGAAAGTACACTAAACTCAACATCCTCTCCCAGCACAGTTGGGCAGAGGCCACTATCTTATACTGTGTCACTGTTAATTTCCCAAAGAGATATTAAGTGGGAATGAAAATCATGACATGTAGTGCAAACCCTGTTCAGCTCTAAAGCCATTATTAAAAGAAATTACCTTTTGCTGTTGATCAGCAACTCCAGCACCTAAAGTTAGCAAGGCTGAAAGTCAGATGCAGAGTTCATCTGCTTTATTAGCTACATTTGCTTACTCCAACCACATCAGAATTTGTGCTATAAAAAGACATGAGAAAAAAGCCACAGGTGAATGTAGAATAGAGAAATGACACAAGCTTTCTGCATTTTCAAATGGTGTGTAAATCTACAATCACTTAAATGTTTTCATCAAAATTTCAGCAATAAGAAACTGTTTGGGTTATATTTGGATTTCCCTCTGCATGAGGCCAAGATGGCTGTAGATCCTACTTCTTTTTTATGCCTCTTTTATTCTGATAAAATTAAATTATTCTTTGGTTTAACAAAAGATACCCCCTTCCTTTAAAGTGCACTGACACTTGTGTGTTTCTAAAATGGCAGATGCCAAGCTGGCAGGCCCAAAATCAGAGCTGATAAAGATGGTGCTAAAGCCCTGTGCACAATGTAATTGAAGTCTTGTCTGTGCAAAAGCTTGACAGTCATGAGTGTCATGAGTCTTCCCAAGGAACAAAGCATAAAGCAAAAAGGATAAAGTTTCTACAGTTGCACTGAATCATCTACTTCTCCTTGGTTAAGGAAGGAATAACAAGAAAACCTGGGCAATAATGATTATTAAATAATTACTTTCCACCTTACCTTCAGTCAATTTATGTGTGAAAAATCAGTTATTTCCATTTCAAATTTCTAAGTACATATTTTTTGAAATGCAAAAGCATCCAGATTTTGAATTTTTCATATTTTTAAATATTTGGATCAGTGTCCTAAGCTCTATTTTTTTCTGTAAGCCCTTCATAACTACTGAACCTTGGTTTAGTTTTGGTGTTTACAACTTGTTTGTTATCTGCAAAATTTCCTTCTGAAAGAGGAATAGAGGCACAAATCTAACTTAATTCAGATGTCAAAATTATGGAATAGAATTATATGCCAGAAGAGGTGTGATTTTCAGGTAATTTCTCTTCCCTGGAATGCTTCTGGCTCCTTTAAAACATTAATTTAAAGCCTGAGGCCTCATCCCATCATTCACAAAAGGGACTGAGCTGAAAATGAAACTCTTAACTAACAAGGTACAACAAACCCTTGCTGCCAACAATATATTGTTGATGTCTGCACGTTTTGTAGCTTTAATCCAACAGCATGTTGCACTGCAGGCAGATATTCCTATTTAAATGAGGCAACTCAGGAGGGAATGTATTATTATTAAATATTAATAGGAACAAAGAACCATCCTGATTGTAGTTTTTCCAAGTGCTTGTCTATAGGTGTAATATTGTGATTGATGTTTTTATACCCATGCTCTAATGGGTAGCTGAAGAGATTTTCAAGTTCACATGAGCCGTTGGATAACATCCAATACCTCTCTCTTCACCGAAGTGTCATAAAAGTAGTAGAGTGATGGCTGATCCTGGGCTAGCTCTTAGACTAAAACAAACTTGCTTATTCCTGCTAATGGAATTCTCAGTAATAGCAGGCAGAGTTGTATTTAAAAGTATTTGGCCAAATAGACCAGATTTTCAGCCATGTGTAAATCTCATTTCGAAATCTTCGTTCGCAAAGCCAAGCCATGATGAAAATCTCATTTAAAATCTTCTTTTAGAGCATCATGTTACCCAGTAAAAGATGTAGACCTACTTCTCAAAACTCAAGGAAACACATATCTTCTCTGTATCCAAAAACATGGGTTTTTCAGTATTCTCTCACGTTACTGTATTGTCACTCAGCTGAAGAGAGTTTTCAATCGTTCCTCTGGAAGCAGACTCCCCATTGAGACTTGAGCCCACTTCTTATACGTTTTGTAACAAAGACATTTCAGTCCTTGCATCCTCTTCTTTCCCTTAGCTTTCAAGGAGCAAAGCCTTTTTGACAGCAGTTTTCTGGGAAAGTAGGTAAGATTCACAGAGTGACCCACAGTGTGACTATCTGTAGATAATCACATTCAGAAGAGAGACTTTCTCACCCCAAACCACTATCCATGATGTGGTCCTGTTGTGCTCAGGCAGAGCCTGTGCTCCTACCCCTTTCTTTCCAATCATGGTGAATTTTTTAATCATTCGTTATCTACAGGAGCTGCCAGGATGCCCTGATCTGCCCCTGCAGCAGCTGCAGGAGGTAGGTACAGAGGAGACAGCCTCCAGCATGGGTCCACAGTTACAGACAGCTACAAAATCCTCCACTTCACAGTATTGGGGAAAAGGTTCCCAGGTGCCTCAGTGTACATATGGCTCACGTATCTCAAAGTATGGGTAAAATAAACCTTCTTTGATGGTCAGTTTTATTCAACTTCCTTTAATAAAGACTAAAGGTACAGCATGTATTCATAAGAAAGTTACATCAAAGTAATGAGCTGAAAATAAACTTGCTTTAATGAGATGCATGTAGCTGTTTGATTATGCTCAGTCATCATTTTCTCAACTTGATCTTGACTTCCCTTCATATATCAAGTTCCTACTATATAAAATCATATTTGCTTTCCTGTGCTCATTACTACTGTTCCTTTCCAGGTTGCTTTGTAATTTACTGTAATCCTCCTGTGGGTGAATCACCCTTCATGCTGGTGTCTTCTGCCAGGAATTATTTTTGTGTCCTGGTGCACTTTATTGAACTGTGTTCTTCCAGAGTGTGACTGATGACTCTAGTAAAACTCAGAATTAGTTTATGACCATTAAAAAGTTTTCTGTGACAGATAAATAACTTTAAGGTCAGTGACAGCTTTGGAGGGCTCTAAGGAATACTTAGATGGTTTAAGAACCAAATAATTTGGGGAAAAACTATGTAACACAAATATTGTCTCTTCAGTGTCACTTTTACTCCCAGGGTATTTCTAGGAATAATGCCAGCCAAAGGTGGCATATACACCTGCCACAGCTGAGAATGGAGTGCCAAGTGACTCCAGCTGCGACCGGCTTAAGAGCAGTAGCTCATGCCAAATGCCCTGTGAATAAAAGACTAGCTTAGTTCAAACAAGACTAGAAGACTTTGTGTAGGACTGACACAGCTGAAGAAAACTGTGCTTTTCTGGGTTTACTTTTTGCTGTAAAAGCATCCCTGTTAAAATTACCATTTCAGCGCACGATTTTCACAGGCAAGGAGTGGCTCAGAGGCACAGATCCTCTTTGGGCATTGCTCAGGACCAGGTCTAATTCCTGGGCAAGACTGCCTGGGCCAGAATGGCTCACACTGGCTGTGAGATCCATGTCCATCAGTTGATTCACAACTGGTTGCTCAGTGACAGCAAACTGTGAAGATCACTGTTCCCAGTAGGTTTGTGGGAATGTATTGTAGTCTGTCCTCTGGAGAAGAACCTTCAGCCTGGGATGGGTGGAGTAATGAAGGGGTTTAACTGAGCACTTGTTCTGATGGACGGAGATGGTAAAGAACAAGGTCAAAGGTCAAAGCTTTAGAGATGGGGATGTGGCTGCATAAGTGATGAAAGAAACTCAGTCCTAGGCCTCCTGGCATGGGAGAGTAGGTTTCCTCTGTAGAATTATGAATTCTATAATTAAGAATTAAGATTCTTGGATAACTGCAGAAAACTGCAGTCAAACTACGCAGCTCAGCATCTGATATTCAGTCCACTGTTCTGTTGAATCTACAGAGTACTCAGACTCTTGCTGGAAGATTCCCATTATTTTGAAATACCTCTGAGACAATGAAGAGCATGAAAACTCCAGAGGTCTGTGAATATAAGCCGGACAAATTCCCTTAGATATGAGGTACCACTGGACAGCTCTCTTTTTCTAAAGCTAAGTTATTTTGGTGGTTTTTTTGCATTTGAGTGAGCTATGAATGAAATTTACACAATTTTTATCCATTGTCTCTGCCACTGGTAATTGAACATGACACTCTCTGTAGTTACAAATACCTTAGATAGTGTGGTAAAAAGACAAGCCCATGGCTCATGTGAATTAATGGAAGTAATGGAAGTAGGCTGATCCCACATGCTGAGGAGATGGCATGACACTGGGCATTGCTGTCCACCAACTTTCACACCAGTAGGCAGTCACTTCAGAGGCACCTGGAGAAGCATTTGAAAGTCTTCTTCAAGCAATAGCAAATTATTTTGTGCTATTGTGCCTTAAGCTCTGAAGAGCCTCTGCTTTTTAAAGTGTCTAAATATAAAGCACAGTCAGTCAGTCTCCATATGGAAAGGTGGGTTATAAACAGAGCTGTGCGAAAGTGTTGACTCATAAGGCTTTTTAATGGATTTTATTTACAGCAGGAAGATAATTTATAGAATTGTGAGAAGACTTTCTACAGCATTGTAGTGAGTAAAATCATTTCAAGGATTGCATGTTCAAATCTGTATTAGCACAGAATAGTTTTGTCCCTGAATCAGGAACTTACAGAGAAAAAAGAGAAACAAGAGTGTAAAGCTTTTTGGAAGCATTGGCATATCAGTATGGTGCAGTTATTATGACATACAATTCACAGTGTGCTATAATGAACAAGCTGTCCTAATTTTTATCATACTTAGAGCCTCCCTGAAATACTGGTTTCTTGGTAAGATGCATCTTCATAAACTTTATTATAACTATTATCTTATTATTATCTTCTTTTGCCCGTGTAACTGTTCTCAGCAATTTTTCTTTAGGTACATGCATACAGTGTCATATAAAAGAGCTCTGGAAGAAGTTTCTGTAACTGTGAAAATCATTGTATTACATCTCATCCTGCCCAGCTGCCCAGCTGTGGAGTTGGTTCCATCTCAAACAATGACTCTTTCCACAGCCAAAATTTATTTTCTTTTTTCTTCTCCAATGCTGTTCTGTCTCTATGTTTTAGGCACTGCATACGCTTTCTGAGTCCTGCACTAGAGGAGCATGGCCCTGAGGCCACAGAGCAGCAGTGCTCTCTTATCCTGTTTCACTGCTTCCTCTTTTGTTGCTTTCCTTACTAAGTAAACAAAACACTTCCAAAAGATGAAGCTAGGAACTCAGATCCCTAAATCTGTGAGTCAATAGAGGTTTTAAATGGAATGCTGTGATATCTCTCCTCCCACCCCCCATTAACCTTCCTTTCCTCCCTAGGCAATACATTACCCATTCTTTTATTTTTTTTTCTTCAGTAAGTGATAATCACCTTCTTATCTAACATCCCCCATGCTATTCCCGAGTCTCAAGCTGCCCAGCCACTTTCAGTTGTCTTAAATGATTTACACATCTAATTAAACACAGAGAAGCTAAGATTTAGCTCTGAAGCTTGCTGCTTCAGTTTTATACCCAAAGAAGGACTTGTGTTCCTGAAAGCTTATCTGCTTCTTTCAAATACAGAAGTTGTTCTCATAAAAGATTATCCCCAACCTTGTCATGTTATATGTTTACAGCGGTAACAGGATGTGGAGGGCAGAGATGGGAACCAGAAGGAGGGTCCAGAGGAAGGAAAATGTGAATGAGGTCTCTGAGGGGATGTTGTCCCACGGTGGCAATGTTTTTACTCACACTTTTTTTATTATTAGCACTGATAAAATTACTCATCTAGTCTCTGGGGGATCATAAACTGTCAAAACTGAAGAATAATAAACAAGCACCTCAATCCAGGAGTTCTTCACAGGTTTTTATCTGATGGTAAAAAAGCTTTCAGAACTTGAAGCTTATGAACTTTCACCAGTAGAAAAATATATATTTTTAGAATAGTGACATCAGAATTCCTTCTATAAATGACTCAGATTCCCTGTCTGAAGTTTCAGTGAGATAAAGAAAATGGTCCTTTGTAAATGCTTTTTGGCATGCTTAAAGGACTTCTGTTTTCTTTTCCCTTTGATAAGAAAATACCCATATAGAATTATACTTTTGAAGATTAATATTATTAATTAATGGGGTAAATGATAATAAAAGAGCAAGATCATTCAAAAATATTTTTTTAAATTAAAAAAATTAAACCAGTTAGCTTTTCAACCAACATGTTCATTGATGAAAACGGTACCACTTCCCTTTAAAAGGCTGAACCTCCATAGTAGTCATTCACCTTATTTTGGGTGTGCAGCAACAAGAATCTGGCTTACATTTGCTGTATAAAACAGTGGACTAAATGACATAGAAAATTCTACCTAAAAAGTTTGCAAAAAAGAAACCACAAAAAAAAAATCAACCAAAAAGTAAAACCAAACCAAAACAACAAACCCCACATAAACACACACACAAACATATACACACACCAAAAAAGAACCAAGAGAAAAAAAAATACCAAGCTTTAAAAAAGCTCATTTTGGCAAATTAGCTACAGAAATACCTAACTGAAAATCATTATTTTGTCATTTTTAAAATCATTGCATGGGATTACAGAGTCTTTTGACAGGGAAGAAACATGAAAGCTTAATGATGTAAACTTTTTTTCATTAAAAATACAAACTTTAGGTCCAATAAAGTCTCAACAGCATCAGAGAGTGGCCACAGGCAAGAAGGCATCAGGGCATCTAAAATGCTAGCAACCCTGCAATAAAAACATCTCCAGTTAAGAACAGAGGAATTTTAAGGAAGGACTCATGGGTACATCAGAAAAAGAGTGTTTACTCTTCTCCTTAGAGATAATGGCAGAACTGATATCAGCAAATAAATAATAAGCTGTTTCTCAAAACAGAGTGAATCTGCTCAGTGCTGGTTCTTCTAGCAAGCCTCCACTCCTGCTCAGCACTTTGTATTCAGCAGGAACAACATGATGGCTGAGCAAAGCAGAACAGGGTAATTAAGTTGGCCTTTCCTCTGCCAGAAAAGAAAGAGCTCCTTGTTTGAGTTTAAAGTTTCCTATTGCCTCCTTCCAGAGGCAAAGATATCTTCTTAAACAGCCTGGTGCAGGTAAAATTAAAGCACCAGAGATGAGAAGCACCTTTAGTTCTGTGTTTATTGTCAGCCTTTGATTCACAATGTCCTGGGGCTGGCTAGTCAGCTGTCAAAAGGAAAGTCTCTGGGTGTTAACTCCCCTGCTTCCTCCTTGGGAATCTCTATTGCCTGTTGCATCTATCCCATAACCACTTCAAAAGCCTTGTTCCTGGTTTTCAAGATAGGTAGTTGGTTAGAGTTCAAATGTACTAACACAAATAGTTTTGCCAGTGTGATTTCCTAGAGCCTTATTTCCTCCTGCCTGACATGCCTCCAACAGCAGGGGCTTGCCCCTCCCTTCCCTCCACCATAATCACGTCCCAAATAGTCCTGCCTTATATATCTCTTTCTCAGTGTCACCCAACCCATCCTCCATTCCCATCAAACTCCCCATCTCCATATCACATGGTGATAGTTGTGGGCAGCCAAGGGACAAATCCCTACCCTGCCTCCTGCATTGGATACTGCCCAGCATCCCACCCCAGCTCTCCTCCATGTGCCAGCTGGATATGCAGGAAGAGAGGATCCTGAGGCTTCTTGCCCTCTGTCAACTGCCATGACCAGAGAGCAGTGGTATTTTCATCTAATTCTTCTCCTTCAATAATAAACCTAGGCATGGGTTCTGATTTGAACAGCAGGAATGTGGTAAAATGAGCTGTGCAGCAACTGTTCACAATATTGGAATTTAGATGTCTACCATTAGTTTCTGGAGCTAATAACCTACTGCAATGCATGCATGAGGCACTGGTTTGCACAGTGGTTGTATATACTTGCTTAAGATTTCAGAAAAGCTGGTTTGACCTATTTTGAAAGTGCAAGAATATTATCATGATGACAGACAGAAAAAAACTTCTAGAATATATATTAAAGCCGATATAGAATATACATAATAATAAGTTGTAACAAAAACTGAGAAATTCTATGAAATAAAACAAGATAGTTTTACCATCATTACATAAATTGCGTAGTGGGCAACTTTTATTTTGTTGTCTGTCTTGTAGCCAGCCATTTGATTCAGGCTGTTGTACTGTTCTCCAGTCTTCATCTCCCTTGCTCACTGTCACATGTTTGTCACATATGACACATGGTCATTGCAAAAATGTTCGGACTGGTGAGAGATGCTTTTTCCTGACTATGGATTCTTGGCAGAAGTAAAAGTCTTCAGTTTGAGCAGGGCTTGGTCATTGAACTTCAAGGTTTAGGAAAAGTAAAATTTGTAAATTGCTGACTATTATTTTATATTTTGGTAAAAAAATACTTTCATAAATAAGTAATTGTGTGTTCATATTTAGATATAAAGTTATTTGAAAAATAAAGGTCTACATTACACTGGAAGTGATTTATATGAAAGGTAGGTTTTTAAAAGCTTCTAAGTCTAATTAATTCAAAGATCCTTGATTTTTTAGATAAAAACAGTTTTTAAAACAGCGTTTAAGACTTTCTATCTCTTTCTAGATGTTTTGGTGTGTGCTGCAGTTTTACCTTACTCTAATTTCTTTCTCTTGAGACTTTATAGTGTTATGTATGAATTAGGCAAAAGAAACCTTAGCCCAATTGATAAAAAATAGTTCTTTGTAATATTACTGTATTTAAAAAAAGTCCAAAGATATGACTGCAACTTCTGCTGGCAAGTATTGTTTGAAGTAGAAAAATGAACATTTTCATCCCTGTTAGTTATTTTGGAATATGAAATTCAGGAGGAATTGCATGTTATGTTCATGTTTGTTCATTTCTGCTTGATTCAAGTTTTCAAATTAAGCATTTGAAAGCCTTGCTTGGTTTCAAGTTCCCCTTATGTAAGTAGTACACAATCCCAATAGAGTTAGTACCTGGAAAAATTGAAAGAGAAGACTGATGATATAAGGTGGTGGGAGTGCATAATCCTGTGAATGTTTCTTTCATTTCCTGGATGAAATACCACACTTCAAGGATCAGTAAATTATTACTAGGTTTTAATCCATCAAAGCAGCATGAGTATGAAAACTGCAGTGGTGTGGGATGGTTGTAGGAGTAGGGATGTTGCAGGGGTGGAGAGTGTCTTGCTCTGCCCTCAGTGCAGTGGCAGGTCCCAGAGGGGATGGCAAAGTGAGGAGTGCAAGGTGAACAGGGGGCTGCTTGAGGCTCCTGCCCACCTGTGCCTGGTGGCAGCAGAGCACAAGGGACACTTGTTCTTTGCAAACTCCTTTTCATAGTTTTGCTGCACTCATTTCAGCCTTGCCAGGTGTGCCCAGGTGTGGGCTATGGGCTACATGTACCCCAGAGTACATGTAGATCTCTGCTACTGTTATCCTCTGGTAGAAAATCAAAGAGGCAAAGAAGGGCAACCTCTTCTATCAGCGGTTGCTTGTGTGTGTGATGCCAAAAAGGCACTGCAGTGTAATGGAGGTTGAGTACTGCAAAACTCTTGGTGATCCTGGAATCTTTTTTCCAGGTCTGCCTGTATCTGTTGTATCACTTGGAACTAATTTCTTTATTTTTCCCATTGTACACCTCATCTTTCAAACTATAAATTCTTCAGTGTACTTACTGTTTGTTATCAGGTATCTTCGTAGAGCCTAAGACAACCAGCTCCTGTTTCATCTCAGCCACCGACACCCTGACGTGCAGGTACCAGCAGGGCTGGGCAGTCACTCTGTAGCTCTATTGCCTTTATCATTTTTCCCTCCACACCATGGAGATTAAATACTTGTGATCTGCTGGGGCACCAAAGGATTGATATATGGAAGAAGCTTAAAATGCAAAGCACACAGAAAACAAACTCCAAAAATACAAATTAATTTTGGTTCCCAGGACACTATCTTGATACAAACTATAGCACAACATCCTTCCACAACCTTTTCTGGGGTGGTTTCTTCAACCATCTGTGCTGTGTACATTCATTAACGTTTGGTGAAAGTCTGCAGGGTAATGTGAAATTAAAAGTCACTCTGGCTGGTATGCACTGATGAGAAAAGCTGTGTTTGAATTTCAAATAGAGTTTGTAGGCCTACAGAATTCTCATATAAGCAATTTCCATATTAGAGGGCATCTTCCAGGAAAGCAATTAACATTCCATCTCCTGTATCTTCACTGCTGGAGAATTTGGATGCTGACAACTGTTGACATTTCCTTACTTGTGCCATTTGCCTCTTGCACATCCAGCTCCCAAACATGAATGCTGTTTCTCAACTCCAGCACTCTTATGAGTAATAATAACAATGCTTCAGTGACAGCAATTACAAAGCAACCTCTTGAGAGACTTTTTTCCCCTTACACTAAATATGTCAGGATCTGTGTCAACCGCAGTTTGACCAAAAAGTAGTTTAAAAACTTCCCCACAGCAATATGCAATTCTGACTCCATCCATCAGCAGACACCAGGACAGTGATGGGGAGGCTGCACACAGGCTCAGCAGAGCAGCCACAATCCAAATCTGGCATGGGATGGCATCAGTGTTGGATGGGGGCTCTGACAGTGCCTCCCAGCAGGACAAATACTGTGCCTGTGTGCTGGTGGGAAAAGGCAGGGACACTTTCCATAGGTACTTTCCATACAGCACATTTCTAAGAATGGTGTCTGTGTCCCACACTGAACTTAGATTTTTTTGTGTTCATTATGCTCATAAAATTAGAAAGATGTGCCATGTTAGTAATGAAAAGTATGAAATAACCAGTACTTTATTTTTAAAGACCCAACCAACTAACCTCTTATGTTAAACCGTGGAAAGAGAGGCAAAAATCATGCATCATATTTCCAAACAGGTGCTTTGACAGACCATATTTTTTTCAGGTCAATGGACAGTTCTGAACAAAAAGTAAGGTGTGGTACTGAATAACAATTTGGTGGTGTCAAGATCTTTCCAAATAGTCAAATGAGTGATGAAAAATACAATTTTAGTTTGCTGAATAAAATTATACAAACCAGTCATGTTTTTCCTGTGTTATATTCTTAAAAAGAGCTCTGGAATTATTGTCTCAAAAATTTATTTCTAGAAGAAAAAGGATTTAGTTCTCAAATCCTAGGCTATATTACATGTTTATGGGGATACTTGACCAGGACACAGTTATTATTTTGAAAATAAAATTCATCTTCTCCAGTATTTATCCTTCTTGTTCTATCAGGACCTTTCCTCGTCCTTTTCTCCTTTCCCTACACATACCACCAATCATTTTAATTAAGTTGCCAAGGTTTTTCTCCCTTCTTTCTCTAAACTCTGCTATGTGAGTGAGATGACCCAGGATCAGATTAAGCAGCAGTATATGTTTTAGTAAACAGAATTTATTCCCGACCTTCAGCTCCCCATTCACTGTTACAAACCAATCCTTCATTCCCTTAAGGGAACATCCAAGTAAGAAGCCTCTGTATAAAAGACTTACAACTCACGCAGACTCCAAGGGAGAAGTGTCAAAACAATGTATTGAAGGGCTACATCCCATAATACTCATGTCTATTCAAACCACAGCAAGGTTTTAATTCTATGCTGCTCAAATATCAGTTCTGAATCTTGTTTAGTCTTTCAACAAGTAGAATGTAGGTATTTTAACTCATTACCTGATAACATTTTAGCTACACAAAAGATGCAATGGTAGAGAAACCCATAAATTTGAATAAGAGGCTTGCAGACCTGTCGAACATCTTTTATCACCTTCAGCAGAACAAGCAGCTTCCACTGAACTTTGTCTCCTTTTCATCTTAAAGATCATTTAAAAAAGCCTACTTGGCTCATATTTAACAACGAGACTTTGGCGTTGTTCCTTTCTTACCACTCAGTGCATTGAGAAACACACAATCCAGTTTGGAGAAGTCATCAAAAGAAAGGATGCTACATCTTGTAAGTCAGGACAGAGCTAAATCCCAGGCTTCTGAAACCTCTAGTCAAAAGGAAAGGTGCCAACAAAGCAGAAGCCAGCTCCAGGACAGCTGCAGCCCCTGGTTACCAACATTACCAAGTTGTGCAGGCTGCCTCATCACACCAAGCTCTGGGCCAGGGAATCCTGTCTGTGCTTGCACAGGTCTGTAAGACCCTCTGAAACAAAACTAGACTGGTACTTCCCCTGTGCCACCACTACAGACCCCTGAGCCCCTGTAACACCCCGATGCCAGCATTCTCCACACTCTAGCATCTGTCACCAAAGCTGGAAAATCTGTTTCCTGCCATGTCACTCTTCCTCCACAGCTCTTAAAATTTTTTTTAACCCTGAGGCTTTTATTTATTTGTGCAAAAGGAAGCTGATCTCACTGAGCTGTAGAGTTCCTGGGGGCATATAATGACATCCCAATGACTGCAACCTGGGAAAAGTGTCTACACTTGTTTAATTTTAACATGAAGTGCCCCACTGAAATCAATGAGATCACACTCCACGTACTTTTAAGTGCATCTGTTATTTCAGGGGTAGCTACTACATCTGGAGCATGAACATTCATTTAAGTGAGAGTACTATTTTTTGTGTGCAGTACCAGTGCAAAGTATCTGATATGCCAATATGCAAAAAAACACCATTTTATTTGCAGTTGATCTTTAAGGCTCATTTTTCAATATAATACCAAAGCCCCAAATGGATGCCAGCAACTTATACCATATTAAGGAACCAGAAAACCAGAAAGAACCAGAAAACAACCGTAGTCCTTTTACCATGACTCACTTTGGAGTCACCACCAACCAGAGAGGTGGAACTGGGGACATTTTCCATACTCAGATGAATGGAGACATTATAATTGTTCCTTTAGCCACCAAAAAAACCCCCATATAATCTAGAATACGTTAGTTCAGTTCAGTGGATACAAATACTTTTTTCTCCCTGTGCAACAGTATCACTTTTGGAAGAATAAAAAAGTGCTACTGGTGATAAGTACAAGACAGTGGCACAAAAACTTTGGCTCCTCAGCCTTTGCATCATTGCATATTGGCACAATTTGGTACTCTGTATAAGGTCTGAGAAACACTGGAGCAAGATGCACTTTGTACCTTTTGTTGTCACATACCTTTTCCCAGATCTACTGCCATTTAAATATAGTTTCAGTTATCCAAGCTAGATTGTCATCTAAATGGTAGAAATCAACTATTGTAGGCATTTTAAAAATTGAAAGATTAAAATCACTGTATCTGCTAGACACTGTTATTTTTCCATTTATCATTCACAAAATTATTTCCAGTTTTATATGATCATTCCACTTTTATGACCCTGCTGCCATTGCAAAAGTAACATAATGATATTTTCTAATATGTATTATTTGTAGCTATATGAAGTAAGCAACAGTGAGGTTTTTATTTTCCTGTGTCCCTCCTTTCTTACTAACTGTTTTTAAACTTGTACAGCAACCCCCTGTCCATTTCTCAGTCACATTCTGAAAAACAGTGTTGGGTTAGTTAAGGATACTACAGACTGAAAAGTGTTAGCAATAGAAAACAACCAGTAAACACAGACCTCACTTCTGCCATAGAAATGTCAAGCTCTACTAATACATATTTCACTAAATGCCCGGGCTAAAAGATCACATCATAAGTGCCACATTATGTATGTTTTGAATGTTAATGTCAAAACCCTGCCATGCTGTGCTCCACTGCATGAAGACCTTGTCTTTTGCAATCTTTTTGGCCATTCTTTGAGACTTTTCCTGTATTTCATGTTATCACATGCTTTTCTCATCTATACTTACAGTGGGATTTCCCCCACTTTTATTTTATTTTAATTTTGCTAATGAGTTGAGCTCGGAAGAAGTTCTGAAAATTTAATTTAAAAAAATTTCTCCACGTTGTCTAAAGAAAGCTTCATGGTTAGCATGAGATGAGCCAGTTAATGAGAAGCACAGCGTGGACACCCTGTAACTTAATGAAAACAAATGGGTTTATACCAGACGGAGACAGATGCATGGCAGTATTCCTGAGCCAGGTTCCTTACTGTGCTAAGCATCCATTATGGGACCCTATCAGTGGGAGAATACTGGGCTACTTGGACTTTTATTATGGTTTTATTACTCCATCTTCATCTGCTGCTTCTCCTACAACCCATTCTTCTCCTGTGTTCATTAAATTAAGCCTCCTACTTCCACACAGCAGGTCACTTATGTGTAACTTATACCACCATTATATAATTGGCCTATGAATTTGGCTGAGAAAACACTGTGCTTTCCAACCTACTTAATCATGTGTGACACTAAATGTCAATTTTTCAGCATATCTGAGGAGAAACTAGAAAATCTTAAATATTTGACATAATGATCTGATTTGTATTTGTATGTGTCTGCATCCTACTTAAAGGTGCATATTGTCCTTGCACGTGAGAAAAAGAATAAATGGAGTCTTGGTTGTCCTACCTTCTAGTTAGGCTTCAGCTAAAGAAAAGTGAGCAATTAACCATCCAAAGAATGCCATTAATAACCCTGACCAAACAAACCATGATTAGCTAACTGACAGCTCCTGGCACTCTTTTTTATATTCTTCTAGTGTATACTCAGAATATCTTTAAACTCATTAAAACCTGTGCTTTTTACCATCTAAAGATCCTCTGTTTGCTGCAGGATTTTCTCAGCTAGCAGACCTAAAACCCAACACACTGTGCTGAGAGCACTTTGGGACCATTAGCACATCAGTATGAAAGTCATCTAAACCAATAGCCAAACATAAAGCATCAGAGATTTTTTTATTTGGTTGTGGGTTTGGATTTTTTGTTGTTTACATTTTGTTGTTTAAAAATAAATTTTCTTAGGATGGACAAAACACAAAGAGAGAAATTGAGAAGACGGAAGCACAAAATATTAGCTCAGGGAAGCAAGATGTAACGCATTTTACATAACATACAACATATTGTAGTCTCTATGATGTGGACTTCTAAAAGAGTTTTGGTGGTATGAGGAATTGTGCTACAAGGAACCACACGTTTTTGTGTTTAAAAGGCTGAGTTGAAGACCAAATGTAAAATAATCATTGACTGTAAAATCATTACACTTAGTGTCATCAGGCAGCTGCAATCTATCCTTGTATTAAAGAGCTGAGCCTTATTAGATGTATGAGCAAAGCAAAAAGGTCAAAACACTGCTCACTGCATGAGCAGCTCTGCTGCATCCAAGGTGGTTTTTCCTCTTTAACCTGCCTCATGAAGAAAGTGAGTAAGCAGGTGGAAAAAAAGCCTTTCAGCAAAGAGACATAAATTTAAGCCTTGGTAATGGAGGCACAAGAGGCAGAAGAGAGTCCCATTCATACTACCAGGGCAACATTATCTAAAAATATATATAACAATAATAAACACTAATATTCTGATTTTTCTAAGCTGCCACAAGCCAAGGCACAGGAGCACAAACTGCTCCCTTAGATCCACTGTCAGGAAGAAAAGGAAGGAATATCTCAAATCCTTCTTCACGTCCGCAAAACAGTTGACTGTGAATCAGTTGGTTATGAAGAAAGATTAGGCCAAAGTCCTCTACCCTCTTCATTTTTGTGATACAGCCATTGAATGAAGCGTTTTCTTGGTGTTCCTAGGAAAAAAGTGTGATCCATTTGCTGAAACTTATCTTCCCTAAACGTTTTTGTGTTTTGGTTTTGTTTTGGTTTTTTTTTAGAAAGCCAGGGCAGGAGTATGCTAACCCTGCCTGTGCCACACCCTGGGTGAACTTGGCCACATTATCAGCCAAGGACATATTACAGATCTGCCAAAAGTCCTGACTACAGGATGAAGTGTAGTCATATGACAGGAGCAGTGGTGTATGAGCAGGGTGTGGCTCAAGAGCCTTTGCCACACAACACCTGGGCTACATCCAGCATTATCCTTGGCCAGCTTCTCCCTCCTAGAGCGGGCATATTCCCAGCAAAAGCTGTAGATGTTAACATAGAAACCTGATCAGTCCTGATGCAGTAAAAGAGGTATTACAAGACACACTTCAGAGGTCACTAGCTAGCATCAGGGGACCAGAGAGGAACAACACAGAAGGACTAGTTCAAATGTAGAAGTCTGCAATGTTGATGTTACATGGGGACTGGGTTCCCTAAGCATAGACATTTGGTGTAATTTGTGTCACAATAAGATGTATAAAGTGGCCTCATGGCCTCATGGAACTGTCAAATAGCCACATATCCTATAGTGCACTAATGTCCTTCCAGATCAGCTGGACATCCCATGCGTTGACCCTCAGGCAGCTCAAATGGTACAGAAGTCTACATACAAGCATCTGAATTTAGGTGGGCTTTAGGGTGGCCCACACGATTTTCTAGTGTTGACTAGACCTCCATTGACCATGGGTGCAGTTTAGACTGGTGGCACCTACACGGGGACACAACATTTTATCCTTTGCTGAACCCCACCAGTACCGTTAGGTGAGACAAATCCAGGTGTAGAGTCAGTGTATATTGATATATAACATTATTTAAAATGTATTAATCCCAGGATTTCAAACTCCCCTGGTCAGAAGGCTCACTGCAGCACAATGGAGATGTGGACAAAGACTAAGTGATGGTTTCTCCTCTCAGCTTATATGCCAAGTTTTGAAGATTTAAGATCAAGCACACAGTCCTTGATCATAAAGAGCTAGCTTGCAGATCTGCCTTGACAATATAACATACCTCAAGTGGGCTTTGCAGAAACCCATCAGATACTATTTCTGCTGGTTGCATTCCAGCAGAGCACTACATGGATAAATAGCTCAAAGGAAGCATTGTTCAAAAGGAGTGTTCAGTGCTTTCTACTAACCTCAGCGTTTTTGATACAGTGAAGTGATAAAATGATTAAAGCTAATTGCAATGTTTTAAGATTTAAAAAAAAAAAAAATGGAGTGACAACAGTTTTCTGTCTTTTGCCATTATTCCTATCCAAACCACATGCTTGGGAGGACATCTTGCACTTGACAAAAACTCATTGTTTCTGCCAGCTTGTGAGAAAGCTAGCATCAAGCCCCATCTAAAGTGGAGTTCTCAGGGTGTCTGTGTGTGTCCTCAGTTACCACAGACCAAATGGCCACAACCTGCTCTACAAACAGTGCACTAAAGGCTAAAGACCACCAACTTAGCATTCCTCTGCTTCCAAGAAAAACAAAACCTCAGTGACTTCTTACAATGAAGTTAGAATTTCCCACATCTTGTTTTTAAAATAGATCTGTTCCCTGGAATGAATGATCTAATTGACAGGTTTGAAGAAACCACCTGGATGATGAACTGGATTGCGGCTGTACTGAGTGTGGAGTCCCTGGCAGCACCTGGCTTCCAGAAGCAGAGAGGGAATGATGCTGCTGCAATCTCTGGAAAGGCTCTAAAGATGCTCTCCCTCCAGCACAGTGCACATGCATAAACACATGTGGACACAGACAGGGGAAGGGGGATGAGCTCTGTCAGGCCACCTGAAATGAGAGGCTGCAGCTCAGTTTCTTGCTACCACCTTGAGCCACGTCTGGCTGCTCTGGGTGACACGTGGGTGAGGTCAGCAGACAGCACAGCCCAAGTGAAGCACATCACTGACCTGCCACCCGGGCTGGACCAGGTCCCCAGTGAGTAACTGGGATGTAGGGTGCTCTGGCCTACTTCTATCAAATATGATCCAGTTCAGGAAATCTAAGATCACATTAAAGTACAAATCAAAGCGCAGCAAAAGGAGATTATCAGAAGATTGAGTTGAAAAACTCATGCCTGAACTGAATAAAAATTCATATAGAAACACCAATGTGTTACCCCTCTAACTGAGCTCTGTGTGTGAGGCTATGCCCTTAGTCATTGGATATGGCTCTTTTAGATTCTATGTTATTATTAAAAAATTAAAAAGCCATTTTCACAGCAATATTTACACTGTGCGTATTTTTCAATAGAGATTCTATCTGTCCTTGGAGGGTTCCTGTTTTAAACACTGAGATCAGGACACAACTGGTTATTTTTCTTCTGTGAGAGAAAACTACAATTTCTGTTGAAGCATCCTGAAGAGCAGGATGATGATGGAGGACTCCAAATGCCCTGGCTGAGTGGCATGAAGCACAAGCCTGTCCGTGACATGGCAGGGATAGCAGCCAGCTGTTCTCTGTGGAGAAGCAGGGAGCATCTGCTCTGCTCCTGGAACAGCTGAGAGACACGGAAAGGGGAGAGCCAGCCAGGGCCCCAGCTGGAGAGCCATCAGCACAGAGGGGAAAGCAAATGTCTCTCCTCAGGCCCCAATTAGCAAAAGCATGAGGAGGGAGACCACCTCCCCTGCAGGCTGCTGAATGCTTGGCCAGAGACAGCAGCGAGTGAGCAACAGTTGGAAGAGAGGGAGAGCAAGAACAGAGGGGGAGAGGTGAGAGGAAGAAGGGAGTGGAAAGGATGGACAGTGGGGCTTGTGTGCTCTGAGATAAAATAAAATACCAACCACACTCCGTCAGTAGATGCATTTCAGCCTTTCCCAGCACAAAGTTTTAGTCTAATGACTTTGCCAGTAATCTAATACTCCTTGCCTTAAACCACATAGATCTCAGCTGAGCAACTCAACTGTGTCTTGCTGGCAAAGAAAACAAAACTTTGTTGTTGCTGTACTAATAACACAGCTTTCATTTCCATGTGCTTTGCCATCATTTCTCATTTTGAGCCACAAAGAACTTGATGCTGTGGGGCAAGGCTTCAAACCTGTGCAGTGTACCTCAGGGCTGTCAGTTAGACCCTCAGCAACAAGCAGGATAAATATAATTCATGTAAGCAGCACACCAATTTCAAACAGAAGGAAAATCCATATTGATGTGGTAGAAAATGCATTCTTCACTGCAGACACCAGTGCTGGCTTTGAAGGTGGTAAGCCCCATTGGGAAGGGGAGCGGGGACAGATGTGGACTGCAGCCCTTGTGTGGTGCCCCCCAAGAGGTGAGATGTATTAGTGCTATATTTGCACTCACCAGCTAGAAACACAAGACCCACACTAGGTAACAGCTCTGCTAGCAGAAGGATTTGGAAGTACCATCACTTCAAATTATGTGTAAAATTATTTGAGTATTCATTAAAAACATTGCCTGTTATCTGTATTCTTTGTCTGGAAAATGGAAGATTTTAAGTTCTTTTTTTCCCTTGCTCTGAAGGGCAGAATGGAACCAGAAGTTGATTTTGCCAGCTGACATCCTTGCTGATCTCTTCAGTCTCTAAAATCCATTAACATAATAGGGCAACGTAGTGACCAATGCACAATGTCAGCCTTTTCAAAGAACAGTGTAGAGGTATAACAGGCAAAGTGTTGACACTGAAGCTCAAAGCTCACTTTGATATGTCATATCTATTTATGTATTCAGTGCTAGAAATGCCTAGACAGTATTAACAAAATCAAATCTCTCAAGTAGGACAATAGTAATCCAACGTGTGCATATTTTGTCTATGGTACTTTTCAGCTTCTAAAAAGATTAAATAACTATTAAATTATATTTTACTAATTAATTTACCTGAAATTATTTAAAAATAAAATATTATAATTCTTTAAGTGATAAGTTAAGCTGTTTACAGTATTTGTCTCCTTTCAAAAGCCTTTGTAAAGATTCAATGAGCACTGATGTCTTCAGCTAACTTGACAGGTTGCAAGTTATTTTTATTTCTTGAGTGATTGTATCTGTGAGCAAACAAACTTGCCTGATGCTTTGTATCCTTATCTCTGACTGAGGTCAGTGGTGTCTGGAGCTGTTCATAGCTTCACAGCATTCACTGATACACAGAAGGTCTTCATTTTTGCATGAAAACCTATGAGGACACAATTATTTTTCACCATTTATAGCACATCTCTTCACTTCTACCATGCTCATATAATTTCAGTTGTCTGAAGCAGCAGGCCCAAGAGGGAAGGAAAGAAAAGTCGAGAACATTGTTGTCTGGCAGATGACTTTGGTTTCTCAACAAGTCTGTGCAAGCATCAAGTGATTCACAAATGGTTCAGCAAATGTTGGCTCTGCTGAAATCAGATCAAGGGCAGTTCCAAGCACCACAAGGAAGCAGATGAAGCCAGAGCCAGTGCTGGGTTTGCTGGAGCTCTGGTGAGTGCACGGTCCTCAGGGCCTAGATCTTCTCTCATTCCGTAAACCATCTGCGATGACTGGGCTTTACTCTTCCAGCCCCGGAGAGGTTTAGCTCAGGAGAAGAGACAGGGCCAATCCAAGCTCTGTCCCATCTCCCCTCACCCTGTGTCAGGGCTGACCAGGCAAGGTGCCGAATGCTGACAGCGCACAGATGCTCAAGAGGAGACTCTAATTTTGTGTGACTGTGTGTGTCAGTGCCTGGTTACCCCACTCCTGGGAAAGGGCTTTAGCTCAGTCTGGACTGAATGCTCAATGGTAAAAAAATGGATGGATCACATTTGCTTTGTATTTGGGGTCATTGGGAAAACCATACACATGGTACACAAACCCCCATATCAGAAAACTTGATAATTATGGCATTTCGGAAATATTTTTTCCCCTGGTAATCCAGAGTCATAACCTGGATTACCATATTATCTGTTCATTCATTACTTAGTACCAGTCTTAAAACAAAGGATCAAGGATTTCAAATAACCTTCATTCTACAACATACCGCATGACTTGGATTTGTGCATTAATTCTTATTTTCTTCACTTTCATATGATGCTGGACACAGATCCTGAACAGGTCAATAGAATAACTAAATAATTTCTTGTGATGTGAAAGGGGAAAAAATACAGCCTAATCATTAAAAATTTTTTAAAATGATTTTGTTATGGGGTGAGTTTTTTGGGGGGGAGGAGGGGTGGTTAGCAAATGGGGTAATGGAGGCCATTTTCTAAGGAGAAATTTAAAGTAATTTTGAAGTTACTATCTGGAGTTACTCTTTAACTTTTAATGACAAGAAATGAGCTATATTAGGCCTACATTACAGGTCTCCCTGTAAGCTCAGCTGGTACTAAAATAATAGAGACTTTCTATTCAAAGCCAAAGAAAAAGAAACTGAGCTATTTTTCTCTCCAGTGAAAGCTGACTTTCAGTAGGGATAAGTAATTACTTTAGACTGTAAATAAAAAACACATCATATTTTTGTATGTCAGTTGATTTTAATATTGCTGGAATTTCTTTATCTTATGCCTAAAGATGTTTCAGGTAATTTATCGACCAGTTTAATACACAAACCTAAAATCTATGTAGAAAATTTAGACAAATGGATCAGAAATCAGTGAAAACTGACCAGTGAAAACAGAAATGAAATAGTTGTTCAAGAATATAACATTATCAATTAATAATTTTTTTGCCTTATTACCCTTGTTCTGCAAAATCTGACTGGTCTTTATATAATCCTTCCTCACAACACTATTTTTAGCTCTATGCTACTTAACCTGCTCTGGTCTCACAGCTGACCCTGCTTGGAGTGGGAGGTTGAACTAGAGACTTCCTGAAGTTGTTTCCAACATGAATTTCCCCCCAGTCCTGTGATCTGCACTGATTCCACTCATTCCCTCTCTGAGCTGAAGCCTGTTCATGGATTATATCTACGCTGTCAAATTCCTCAGGTCCTGGGACTGACCCCAATGCCCATTGTGGACAGGGGCACCAGAGAGTGAAAGCAGATCGCTGTACCCACACTACACCTAGAGCCAATCTACACTCAACCCACACCCCTCTGCTCTGGGCTCCTGCATTACCCCTGAGACATAATTATTATCTGTGTGAGGGTCATTTTGTCCAAAACCTCTGTAAAGTGACAGTTGTGCTTGGTCCAGTCTGAACTATCTGTGCTGGTGACCACATGTTGCCTGCCTGAGGTGCAGGATTCAAGAGACAGAGGGTAGAAGGAGCCAGACCTGGGATAGCCTTGTCCATGCATCCCGTCAGAGTGGCTCTGGGGTGGAATGTCTCTGAGCAGCACCCAGGGGACTTGCCTGTCACAGAGAAGTGCAATTGGATGCTTTAAAGCAGAGCCAGTGGAAGAACAAGTGCTCACCTTCCCTCCCTGACCTGCTCACATCTATCAGGTCAAAATCCATTCCTTGGTTTAGCTCACCA
>VYXB01008785.1:74142-131686 GCA_013397135.1 Pachyramphus minor
TGAAAACTGACCAGTGAAAACAGAAATGAAATAGTTGTTCAAGAATATAACATTATCAATTAATAATTTTTTTGCCTTATTACCCTTGTTCTGCAAAATCTGACTAGTCTTTATATAATCCTTCCTCACAACATTATTTTTAGCTCTATGCTATATAACCTGCTCTGGTCTCACAGCTGACCCTGCTTGGAGTGGGAGGTTGAACTAGAGGCTTCCTGAAGTTGCTTCCAACATGAATTTCCTCCCAATCCTGTGATCTACACTGATTCCACTCATTCCCTTTCTGAGCTGAAGCCTGTTTATGGGTTATATCTACACTGTCAAATTCCTCAGGTCCTGGGACTGACCCCAATGCCCATTGTGGACAGGGGCACCAGAGAGTGAAAGCAGATCGCTGTACCCACACTACACCTAGAGCCAATCTACACTCAACCCACACCCCTCTGCTCTGGGCTCCTGCATTACCCCTGAGACATAATTATTATCTGTGTGAGGGTCATTTTGTCCAAAACCTCTGTAAAGTGACAGTTGTGCTTGGTCCAGTCTGAACTATCTGTGCTGGTGACCACATGTTGCCTGCCTGAGGTGCAGGGTTCAAGAGACAGAGGGTAGAAGGAGCCAGACCTGGGATAGCCTTGTCCATGCATCCCGTCAGAGTGGCTCTGGGGTGGAATGTCTCTGAGCAGCACCCAGGGGACTTGCCTGTCACAGAGAAGTGCAATTGGATGCTTTAAAGCAGAGCCAGTGGAAGAACAAGTGCTCACCTTCCCTCCCTGACCTGCTCACATCTATCAGGTCAAAATCCATTCCTTGGTTTAGCTCACCAACACGCAGCTCAGGCTCCAGTAAAAACCCAGTGGTCCTGGACATCTACTTCAGAAATTCAGGGAACTTTTACCTTTTTATTTTTCTCTGTAAAAGATATCTTAGTGAGCCTTAAACATATAGGTTAGTTTATAGGTTCCTGTACCAGCTGTACTTGCAAAGATGGAAAATAACAAGAAATAGGCAGAAGAATATTTTCTGACAGGCAAATTCCTGATTGGACACTGAATAGACATATGAGATGAATCATTAAAATTACGAACACTTGCAGCTCTTTTTTGCTCATTTCTCAACTGGAGTTGAGCATCTTATTAGCACCTGAGTTAATGTTTGCAGGGCAGAGGTGGTGCTGTTCATGTAAGAGGTCTGAACTGTTGTTTCCCAGAAAAGCTCTGCAGTAAGAATAGCTGTGTGATCCTGTCCAGAGCAGCTGCTGCAACACCAGCATGATAAGATCTTACTGAATCTGTAATTTTGTTTAGTGTAGCTGTTGCAACACAAACCTAATGAGGCCTGAATACTGGGGCTTATGTTTATTTGTTTTGTATAGCTTTGGAATTGATATAATTATACAGAACAGCTAAGCTATTTTACCCTCTTTATCCAAGAAGTTATTTAATCTTCAGAGTCTATCAGATTAGAAAGAAGAAATCTGTTATCATTTTTAAGATAAATTCACGTAAGTCAGGAATTTGTAATCAGGTCATCGTGAGACTATTGTGAACGCTCTTCTGTTGTTATGTGGAACTCAGGTGATGTTGGGGTGAATTTAGATGGACTCTGAAATGCAAAGGGCAGGACAAGGCCTGATTTCACCATGTGAACAACTGTGTCCAAGAACCCACCTACTACAGAGATGTTGCTCAGCTAAGATAAAACACAACTCTATAGTGTAACAGAAACTTTCTCATATCCCTAAATCAAAGCTGAAAATTATCAAATAGACTCAGTCCAACTCAGAATAACTATATGTAAAGAATTGTTGCATATTACAGTGAATATCTAGAGAAGGTCAAACAGGCAATTAATTAAATTTATATTGAGGACTCAGAACTTCATCTATAAGCTCAGATTTATTCTCTGGCCTCATGACTAAATCAGACATGATTTGACCACATCTACACAATTTAAGGCACTTGTTAGCCAAATAAGATAGTTGGGAATAACCAAAAGCCTGCGTTAACTCCTAAACTCAGGCAAAGAAAACATAGCCTATCTATTTTCTCTGCACATACATACAGGGCAGATTGCAGGCTTCCTTTTAAGCTTGGAAGATACTTGCCTTTTAGGTCTGAATTGTACAAGAGCCCTAAAGAAAGTGACAGGATAAACCATCACACCTTCAGAGGTCTAGTGACTGATGACTATTAAAGGTAAAGGTTTGTCCTTGGCAGGGGAATTGTCTTGATAAATTAGTTCATTTTTCCATCTAAACTCTGAAAGGAGCTCTTGCATCAGCAAACCAAAGGAGACCTGAAAATACCTAGAAGGCGGAAGCAAACAACCTGAGGTGATACACACAAGCACATTTATCAGTTTTCCTAGATTTGCATATTTCTTGTGCCTAAACAGTAAAAACCAATCATCCTTGGAGTCCTTAGACAGCCTGTATTCCAGCAGTTTCCCTTAACTATCACAGGTCCATCAAAAACTGAACTACAGACCTGCCTGCTAAGGGATATGGGAAAGATTCTAAGATCTTCAAAGTTATCTCAGCAGTGAGAAGTACTGGGTCCTTCTGTGGAAAGGTGAGATGCAGACTTCATTTGCTAGTAATTCTGCTAGAGACACCATGCAAGGGCTCTTCTAGCCCTAAATTAATATATAGGATGTACAGATAAAGCACTGTCTTTAGTCAGATTCTTCATAGATTTCATAAAGAAAGAGGCTAAAATTTGCAATTACTGATAAGAAAGGTTGAATAATTGATAGCTGAATCTTTAGAGTACAGGAAAGTTTTAGGAAGGAAGCATCATGCACTCATCCAATTTGTTATTAAAACCTTGGACAGAAGATGACAGACTTCGTATGTTACACATGTCTGCACATTCCAAGTTCTGTTACTGTGCTCCCCAGGTGATATTTGCAGGTATTTTGGTGTTTGATGTTTGACTGACAGGTGGACTTCTTTAAACGTTAGAAGCAGTGTCCATGATGGATAGTATTGGACAAATTTGTTCAGTTACATTTCAAAGGAGCTCTATGATGTGTAGACAGAGGGGCTCAGAACAAAATCTGTTAACGACCAACGTGATCAACAGTGTTCCACTTTATTTACATAAGCTGCCCTTTTATACACTCTCAATACACTCAGATTGTGGTCACTCTCAAGCTATTGGATCTGTGAACTAAACATGCACTACTATCACACACTTCATTGGATTGCTACAGGTGTCCACACAGTGTGAAATCATTATTTACCTTCTGGGACTCCTCCCTTATTTTGGCACAGGAGTCTCTTTGTTTCAGACCAGAAGGTTCGTTATCAAAATAGTTCAGTGTTCCCACGCTGTTTGTGCTCGGTTATGCTAAGGCTGGGCCTACAGAAATGCAGGATGGATTGCTCACCACAATCCTGTTCTCTCCACAATGATGGGTAGTGATTTTTCATGTGTGTTGCCATCCTCCTTGCAGTCATTCAGATTTTGAGAAGCTGACCAGCTCAAAATACTGCTGGAGCTTAAAAGACACTGAAAACATAGAGCATGTCTGCTGCCTTCTCAGAGATCACTATGGTATTTACAGGTTTCTCATACCTGCTCAAGGAAGAAGAACTATGCTCATCTGTGGTGGGAAAGGCTGCAGTGCCAAAACTCCCATGACCATTCTCTCAAGGAAAATGTGTTAAAAGGTCTGCTTTAATATAAACATTTTGTGTTTCCTCACACACCACTTGTTATAAAACATTTAATATACTCCACAGAAAATGGATAAGATAAATAGGAAACGGGATTTCCAGCAATCAGTGTCTGAGTGAGGTAACATCTGCATAAGCTGGTAGAACATTTGGATGTCTGAAGACTGCTCTGAATGTTGTTCAGTTCCTATGTACCACCAGAATTTTCAAATATGAATATTATCCTGTTGTTTGATTTCTAAATTTGATTCTGTATCATTGAAATTGAGACTGGGAGAGCTTGTAACAGCATGCATGGTAGAAGAGCTGAAGTTTTTAGATATCATATTGTGATTTGAATTAACATCTCCAGTGAATATCTTGACCAGCATTGAAGATGGGACTTTTTCAACCTTTCTTGTTTAAATCCTTCTACTTTGCAATAGTAACTAAAAATCCATGCAGTTCCTAGGTGTATGAATACTAAGTTATAGAATTAACATCTTCTGCCCACTACCTTCAGTAAATTTCTAATTAGACAAGCAGAA
This sequence comes from Pachyramphus minor, assembly GCA_013397135.1. NCBI lineage: Eukaryota > Metazoa > Chordata > Aves > Passeriformes > Tyrannidae > Pachyramphus > Pachyramphus minor. The sequence continues at coordinate 78,352 of VYXB01008785.1, forward strand.
TAAAAATGTTTTCAGCAATAGAACCTGAGTGACAATGAAGTACAGTACCCACATTATAACTACTGTGTTGGGAAGCAAGAAATCCAATATCGAAACTTTGCTTCGAATCTGGGAGGGGAAAATGGTCTCACACACTTGCCAGGTGAGTAACCCAACTAGCAGGATATCATCATCATGGCTTGGCTTCGCGAACGAAGATTTGGGAAGAGCTCTACCCACACTTGCTGTAGGCACACCGATTGCTAAAAAGGCCAATGCGTGACAGGCTAGCAGGATATAAATTATATATAGCAGACAACAAGCAATCCTCTTTCAGCAGTTCAGTCATCAGTGACCTTTCATATGCTTCCTTCATTGTGCACTCTGAGAGAGATCATGTGTGCAAATTCACAGAGGAATTCACAGGACGTAAGCATGTGCTGTATCTCTCAACGGTTTGGGCACATGGATAGACATGTAATGTCTTGGCACAGCAACAGCAAGAGCTTTGCAGTGATGTTTTAGACATCTACCAGGCAGCAGAGAGAATTTTGAGGTGACATATAGATGCAGAAAGTTCACTAAAACAAGAGGGATCTGTATGACTTCAAACACTTTTTATGGGCTTTAGCTTTTGATTAAGTGAAAGGGCTTTTCTATGACCAAAGCTAACTATATATGAGACTAGGCTCAATGCTGCCTACAAAATGCATAAAGTACTTAAGAAGTGCCCTGACCAATCCCTGTGTTTGGTGAAGTGCCTGTGTATGAGCTTAGCTGGTTTGTAAAGGATTTTGCAACCGCTGAGGGAGGCAATTTTACAACTGCAAGCTATGACTGTGGGAACACTTATCCAACTCATACACAACAGAAGCAACAGTAAGAATCTTTTACTGAGTGTAAAGTTTATTTTACACATATAACATGCATTCATTCACAAAGGATTTCAATTCAAAATTCAAAGAATCCCTCTCACGATCAAGAAGAATAGGTCTGGGTCTTATTTTCTCTAGAGCATCATAGTTGTATTTTACTGTGAAAACTCTGGCTCTTCCACTCCTTTTATACATCACTCAATGAATTTGATCCCTCAGACAAAATAGATCAGTGTTTTTTAAATCAAATTCAATCACAACATTTTAACACACACTTAATATGTTAGGTATCAAACCTGGGTTGGATTTTTTATTTTTTCATGTTAGATATGTCAGAGTAGTATGACAAAAAAAGAATTAGTAGGCTCAGACGTACTGCAGGGACAAAACGGCATAAAAGGGGAAGGGAGCATGCTATGGCTTGCACTTTCTCCATTGACACTGCCTGGTGTAATGCATGTTGTATCTGTCCTCCCTTTCATCTCTTACTCTGACTGTGTTATTCCATCACTTTGCTTCTGCTCTTTGTTCTAATAAGGCTCCCCATATGTTGCCATGAATCATTGTGATGTAAATTACCGTGTCCTGTTGAGATCCATGACGGTTGTTCAACCTGGAAAGTGGTACACCTGGGGTTTCCAAAATTCTACTAAAAAATAAAGGCCACTAATGACAATTGTGAACAAGTTGGATTGATTTTAGGAGGAAATGTTTTCTGGCTAAGATGCCAAGTTGTTTAATGAAGCAAATAACCCAAAATTACAAGGGTGGGAAAGGAAGCTAAGCAATCTGGCAGTGGTGGGAGAGGCTAAAAGAGGACACAGAAGTGACATGGATCTACCTCTGCTGTACAGTGCTCAAGCCCGGAGTCTTAAAATTCTGCCTGAAGATGTACAGGCATGCCTATATCTTCTAGTGTGTGAATCTGAATTGGAACTCTCACTGATTTCATGTCGAAGGGCCTGAAATTTCCCCACTGGAGACATTTGGTTGGAAACTGTTCATTTCCGTATTGTGGCTGCTTTACGTCACTGGAGTGCAGCAAACAGGACACCCAGTGTCACCACTCAGAATGCCACGGCAGGAGCAAACCACGCTCTCATCTGGGCTGCAACACCTGCGCCTGGCACGGAGAACCAGGCGAGAAACCTCAGTCCTGGGACACAGCTGTCTGGTGGACTCCAAAATGGAACTGTCCCACTTCTGTTAGGGCCTGAGCTCCCCTTTTTCTCTCCTCTTTGCCTTTACCTCCCACTGCCACCAGGTTTTTTTTGCCCTTTGACCACTATAAATCAAAGGAGTGTCACTGACACTGGCAATGGGGTAGGAGCAGTGACAGCAGTGACCTAAGCTGTGCACACACTGTACTTTTTGCTAACAGTCTCATTGCAGCAGCTCTCAGCTACTGACTTTCCAGTCTCCAGCTGCAGGAAAATGTGCCCCAAACACAACTCTTATTAATGCAAACAAAGTAAGAAGTGGTTTGTGTTTAGTGATAACTTTAAGTGCCAGCTGACTCAAAGGTGTTTGCAAAAACTGCCCTTTCTGTGTAAAAACCCATGGTGTCATCTTAAGGCTCAGTGTGTGCAGAACTTGTTTCTCTTACCTTTGCTTGATGCATTGATGCCAGAGAGAGACAGATGACAGCTGACAGGCTGAGGGATTTGTGCTGCTGCACCCATTTTTATGTCAATTTTATTGTCTGCAAGCCTGCGCTGGGACAGGGACAAAGGTTTGCTTGGGGCTCTCATGATATACTCTCTTTCTCTCTGCTTTCCAGAAAGAAGAAATGCTATGGCTCTCTATTCTTTGAACATTCTAAGAGTGTATCTGTAATTGTAAGAGCTAATTCCAAGAGATAGAAATATAAATATTTCAAAATATACAATCATATTTTAAACTGAAATACACTTAAGTTTTAAAATGCATGACCTAAATCATTTTAAAATATCACATAACTGAGCAGCTGCTATACTGATGTACCTTATTAAAGGAGACAGGGTTATAAAATTTTGTTGCTCACAATGTTTCCTGACTCTGGGAAGACCCTTCTCCCACTTTAAATGTTGTTGTCATCACCCAGGATTCTCAGGGAAAAGTATCTCACATATCAGGAAAGGCAGCTGAAAATTGCTGTCGCAATTTTTCATGAGAAATTTCTTGTGACATGCACTTTGTGGAAAATCAAAACTCACATCTTCCTTTGTCTGTGAGAAAGGGACAAAACAGGCTGAAAATGAAAAAGATCCAACAAAAGTGCCCAGGTTGTCTTTCAGGCATGCATTCAAAACCAAAGACATTTTAAGAGAAAGAAAAATGTCTCTTTTTTTTTTTTTTTATGTTTTAAATCTTTTTTGTCATCCGAAACATTATTTTTCCATTGTTTTTGTATATCAACTCTAAACACAAATCTATTGTCCACTGAGAAAAAATATAGAATATCTGCTTTTGCTAGTGGCTTTTGCACGTGGCAAGGAGTGAATAAACAGCTTTGATAAAGAAATTAATTGGAGTTGTTTAATAAGACAGCTCTTACTGATACTCACATGTGTTCATTTTTCTCATTATTCCAAAGGACTGCAAACATATAAATTTTTTTAAAATTCTGAAAGCTCGGACATACAAGGCACTAGAAATTGGAACAAACACAAATTAAAATGCATGGGGGAATGTAAATATGTGTTGTTACATTATGCAGTGCCATAGAACTCCAAAGACAAGTTAGAAGGAAAAAATTAAGAGAGATTTGTCAATATGGGAAGGAAACTTTAATCTCACTGCTAAATTCAGCACATTGCTCAGATTCATCGTTAGAAGTCATTAGTCTTCTCTATATGCCCAGCATCTCATGAAGCATTTAAACATGTAATGTTACACATCTGTGTATGAACTGCTTTAACTGGAACTGCTCCCTGATAACTGTGCTTAAACTTTTATTATTCTCTCTTATTTTTTGAGAATACTAATTTTTAGGCAAGTCATTATGTGAACCAGCTCTACTTGTTTACCTGTAGAAGAAAAAAAAAAGTTCTTTCTCAAAAAATACACCCACTCTACATGTTCAGACCTACATGTCTAGAAACAAAGACAACGTAAAATTAAGGGGGAAACCAGCAGTAGAATCATGATGGCAAGAGAATATTTCTGGTTTGTGTTTCTAAGACAGTCTTTGATGAAGAGCTAGACCAAACTCTAACTCCAGGGTTGCTTTTAACACTTCCCTTTTCAAAATGAGAACCTTGCTGGTAGCAAAGTCATATACCCTGAAACTGCATCATGAGGACAGAGAGGCCCATAGCTCATCTCTCCCTTTGTAAACTTTTTTGCCACAATTTAGTGATTATAAAGATCAAGTATGAATCAATCACTACTAAAGTGTTCTGATGTTATAATACCCCAGAAGTTAACAGACAAACTATACTCAAACCAAACCAAACCAACAAAAAAATATGCATGGAAAGCCTTACAAATATAAACTAGTTTTTGTTGCCTATGTAAGAAGTTATTTATAATTCTGTTATTATTGACCTCAGAGGAGCTCCATTTCAGATGTAATCACGAGTTAAAGTTGAACAGCCCCAGGTGATTACCTATGACTTATATGTCTAGTTTTCAGGTGTTTACATTACAACCAATGTCTCTGTCCTGCTTCTTCAGAATTGCCAGTCCCAGATGGGAATTCTGCCCCTTTGGAAATCTTCTCTTGTTTCTGAAGGGGAAAGATTTATAACAAGCAATTCGGATTTATGCCACTTCATAGCACTTTATTCGTGCACAGCCGCAGCTCAGCTGTGGGCCGGGGACAAATGTCTCCCTGCTGCTACCGATGATCCGGGAAGGACAGGAGCTAGCACAGCTGGAGGCACAGCTGGAGGCACATCTGTGCTGCCCACCCGGCGTGCCCGGACCCTGCTCAGCCGCGCTGGAAGCCCGAGCCCCGTCCTTTCCAAACCATTCCCATGGCAAGAATGCCTTTGAGCTCAGCACCCGGCAAGGCCGGGCAGTTAAATGTGCGGGGGAAGGGAGGGAGGCACTGAGTCGTAAAAGGGCCGCGAAGGGAGCGGTGCAAGGTGTTGCCCCCGCAAGGGAAGATGCGCTGGGGTCTGCCGGGTCAGGCCCTAGAGCAGCGCCCCATCTCCCGGAGGCGTCCCTACAGAGGATGCTTTTGAGGGGAACAAACCCCCAGAGTGCCCGGCCGTCGGTGGGGGCGGCCCGGCAAGGATGTGTTCCCGGAACCCCGTCCGCCCCAGCACCGCGGGAGGCGGCGGGGGCCGGGCCGCTGCCCCCAGCAGAGTGGCTCCCTCCCTCTTTCCCTGCCTTCCTGCCGGCCGGGATTGGCTGTGCCCGGCCGGCGGGGCGGGCGGGAGGCGCGGGCGGGACACGCGGCGCTCCGACGGCGCGGCAGAGCGCGGAGCTCGGCCCTCGGAGCCGCCGCCTCCGCACACAGGATCCCAGGTTGCCCTCCACCGCTTTCTGTTTCGTATTGGTTGGGTTTTTTCTTCCTTTTTTTTTTTTTTTTTTAATCTTCCCTCCCTGGGACTGGAAGCAGGATCCTGAAAGCAGCGTCCCTGAAACTGCTATGCCAGCTGAACTCTCCCGGGCCGTGGGAATGCACGCCATCTCCGACCTGCACTCCTCTCTCCCCCTGCGGCTCCTTAACAAGGGGCCGGAGTACCTCCGCAGGCAGATGGAGGCCGGCAACCCGGGCAGGAAAAGTGCCGTGGAGAGACTGGCCGCCGATAAGGCCAAGTACGTAAAGAGCCTGCAGGTCATCAGTACCAGGCAGGAGCCCGTCATTTCGCTCAGCTCAGCCTCGGAGAGCAGCAGCGAGACGTGTTCGGTGGAAAGCAAAGCAGTCAGCAGGGACTTGGGCAGAGGGAAGGGCGCGAAGCCCCTGGAGCTGGCCAAGGCAGCGTACTCCTGCCGCACCCCCTTGCAGCACGGCCCCCCCATCGCCAGGCGCAGCACCCACAAGAGGCAGATGCGGCCGGATTCCTTGGTGATTTACCGTCAGAAATGCGAGTTAGGGAGAGGTCAAAGCCAGGACAGCTCGCGGGGGAACTTGGTGAGGAGAATCTTCCATGGGTCCATAAAAGAGAAGCAGTTGCCTTCCCCTGAGTTGCCCAGAGTCATGGAGGACACTGCGGCCACCGAGAGCAACGAGCCTCTCTCGGCAAAAGACGGTGACAATGAGCCAAGCGACCATGCAGTGGAGCAAACTGTCCCTGTGAGCACCGAAGGCCCAGGGGTATGTACAAAAGAGCATGAGAGGCCCTCAAACCTGAGTATACCTCCTGAAGAGGTCAGGGAGGTGAAGAGAAGAGGTCTCCATCGCTCCCAGTCAGACATCAGCTCTCGCTACTCCAAGTCCTTCGCTGAGTTTGATACATTTTTCAAGTACTGTGGCCTGGAGCAGGAGGTCATTGAGGATCTTGGAAGAGAGAACTTCTCCGTGGTGTCTGACAACGTCTCCTTCAAGTTCCGCAGCATCAGTGTGGCAACATCCGAGAGTGACTTTACAAGGCACAGTGGAGATGAGGGGCTGCTGGAGGATGAACTCACAGAGCAGGTCCCCAGCAGCACCTCCGTGATCGAGCGGAATGCTCGGATAATCAAATGGTTGTACACATGTAAGAAAGCCAAGGAGAATAACAAGGTGATCCAGGAACTGGCGTGATGGCTTCTTTCAGCGTGCATTGCAGCCTGATGAACTCAAGGTGTGTGCAAAGCCTTACCCTGGCGATTTGTGTATTTCTCTTTCCTCGTTAGAGCAGTTGGCTTTTCTTAGTTTATATTATCTTTTCATGAAGGGCTAAAGGAAAATATATTTTGTTTACCGTGTGTTCCAAGTATGGCTTTTTGCAAAGCAGAAATCCATGTTGTTACAAAAGCCAAAATAAAAACAAATTAATGCTTGCAGCTTGCCAGGTTTAGATCAGACCCCCCACATCAAATTAAAGATTCAGTGTCTGTGAAGGATGCCTGTACTCTGCAGATTTCTGCTTTGCAAATAGCTTGTTTTGTCTAATTTCTGATATATTAAATGCTAGGAGAAAAAAAAAAAAACAACTTAGAAAAGTATTCAACCTTTGGTTACAGTTGCTTGGATAGGAGACTGAACTGAAACTCTTACTCATTAGGAGTACACTGTACTTATACTACACTGCTACAGTTTTCCCCTCCTTACTTTCCTTCACTCTCTCTCCTTCCCCTTACACATAGGTGCCCCCGAGTACCAGGAAAGCAAAACTGAATCAGTGGTCCTGCTAGCAATCTTATTTCCTCCACAGCTTTCTGTTGGGACCATAAGTTTGTTCCAGGTGACTTCCTAGTGTTTCACAGGCTTTTGGTTTTCCTCTGCAGTGGGTTTTGCCATGTGGTTTGGCAATAGTAGCTGGGAATGGGTTGTGCGGTTTGCCTTGGTCAGAGGGATCCTTCACTGTTTAAACTAAAGGCAACTAATGTGTGGTTCTAGACTTTGAAATCAATTACTTCACAGACAGAAGCAGAACAAATTTAGCCCTGCTAAAAGCCAATATCCTGGTTTTTAAAAAAGCAGTGTTTATTTTGCATATGATCTCCTGAAAAAGAATTATATTCATGGAACCTTTGGTATTGATCTAGGAGATAACAGTTTTTCTCTTTCCAGTACATAATGCCCTTAGGATACGGACCACAGCTTACAGTGTAGTATTTAAACATTGCATGAATAGGCCTTGATATGAAGGATTACATGTATATTTTCTGACAGTTTGTAATTGGTGCGTGAGAAGAACATCACTTGATGTAGGCACAGCTGTTGATGGAGCATGTGGGCCTTATGAATGTGGAGAAATAGCCTCTTTCCTGCATGGATATGGGGCTGTCACTCCCGAATCCTTTAATCCATATAATACAATAATCCATTTACTTCATTGAAATTGGTTTTAATTATGGGAAATTTGGTTCACTTTTAGAATGGAACTTTTCTCAAAAACCTATTTTCTTCCTGCAAGAGGAGGAAGAGGGGGAGAGAGCCATTTTCACATGAACATTTCAAGCTTTTGCAGATAAGAATGCTTGTCAGGTGTCTGGCTGACAACTTAAAGAAGTGTTGTTATGTAACAGATCCTTTCCCAAACTACCTTAGAGAGATGAAAGGGCTCTCCTGAATTAATCACTTCTCCTTGCTCATCCTTCTGTGTAAAAGGCCAGGGAAATATGCAAAATGAAATGAGGAAGGTGGTCATTTTTTGAAGCTGCAAAGAGCAACACAGGTTAAACACAGAGGATGGGAGGCAGATTACAGCAAGCATGAACCACTCAAGAAAAACAACCAAATAAAAGCTTGTTTTGCTCCTGAATGCCCTTGCTAGGTTTAGGGTCTAGGGCCAGAGGGAGCAGTTGACCCTTTCCCCATCTATTTGCTTGGTGTTAGGAAGTCCAATGCTGCAGCTGAGGCAGGAGATGCTGGTGAGCACCCTGGGGAGCTTGCAGTCTGCAGAGGAGGTGCTGCACCAGGGCAAAGGCAAGGGCAGGAGGGGAGAAGCACTTTTCTAGGGGCTGAACCAGTGTAACCTCCCATGGGTTTGGTCAATGGCTTTTTGTCTTTAGCACAGAAGATAAGATGGTAGTTCATAGCACATATCCTAACAGGCTGGTGAGAAGATCTCCATGAAGTAAACAGCAGGTTTATTCAAGTCAGTCTGTGATCATTCTGCAATAACTTTAATACCTAGAACAAGGAGCACTTTATGCTGGAAGCAATTGCCTTCGGCACCAACATTTTTGACAGCCTAGGAAACACTAATTCCTAGTGTCCTTATTATAAACCTAATTTTAAGGATATTAAGGCTGATTTGTAGTTGTCAGATCTCAGCAGTAGGGTAATTTGTGAAAACTGAGAATGTACTTATCATTTAGGCCACAAAAGCAGGCAGTTCAGAGAGGTCAACTAAAGCTACCTGTTCACAGCACCCAGAATAAAGGACAAGGGTCATTAAGAATTACCATAAGTTAAATATTACATCTACTGGGAAGATTTTAAGGAGACAGTTGTTATTAACATGTGATTGCAAGATAAATCTTTTAGTTCTGATCAAAATTTTCATTCAGTCCTACACTTTCTTTGATAATGTATCATCAAGTTGAATATCTATGTTTTCAAAATATCCAAGTATTTAGCTCAGTTTAGTTTGCTTACTGATTATTAATGGACAGTGGACTCCTGTGCAGCACTGGGAGTAACGTACTCTTCCTGACTGCTTGGAAGTTCCTTGTTTTATACAGAGGCTTGAAAATTGTTACACCTTCTTTGGACAAGGGGGCAGGAACCTGTTTTCTGAAATCCCAACATTCATTATGTATAAAACCCTTCAAGAACTGCAGGGCTTTTATGGGCCAGTGATCATTCCATTCATATTTTATGTTCTCCATTTAATTTTTCATGAGCTCTCCAGGACCTGGTAGAGCACCATGTAAATAAAAGAGCTATTTGAAGGATCAGGTTCTTTAACATGTTTCATCAGAGTGGTGATTGCAGAGTCTGAGCGTGGGTTGTGAGCTTCAGAAAACTGAGTTCTTTAGCAAAAAATGGGCATTACTGTTTCATGGTAGAACACTGCCTGGATTCAGCTGTAGTTCAGCCTGTAGTTCAGCTCCTCCCCCTGTCAGTCCTGCTTGATTCTGAGAAGATGGGGCTCATTCTGCATCCTCCTTCCTGAGTTGAATTAAGTTTATTCAGCCTTGAGTTTTCAGCATCCTTCTTAAATGGATGGGCATTATTCAAGTAGAAATTTCCTGAGTGGGGAATTTACTATGTTGGCAATGAATAAGCAGCTGAATAAAAGCTTTAGAGTATCATCTTATGGTTGTCTGATGTTTTAAATAACAAATGACACTTTTTTTTCTTCTCTCTTCAGAATTCTTAACTTGGAAGTTGAACAAAACCAGATACAGGAAGAAACTCTTGCCTCATCTGCCTTATGACTACTTTGTCCAAGTTTAGTATTTTACTGTTGCCTCCTACCCTGGCCCTCATCCCTTGGAAGCCTCACTCTTGTCAAGCCCAAGGTTGTCAAAGACTGCCATGACAAGTGGAGATTGTGAACTGTGCCCCAGCAAAACAGTGCAAAGTTAAAGACCCTGGAAAAGTGAAGTGTGACAGCGGCTGCCATCCACAATAACATTCAATATCACCTCACTGCCTCAGAGTGTCAGTCCAGGCTGTGACAGAAGGTCTGTGTTGTGCACCCATCTCCTTCCAGCAATGAATTTGTCAACAGGGATATGGGGAGAAAGCAGGAATGAAGTGGCAATGACCTCTGGGTCATTCCTTGCAAACAGACACACTCCACCTGCACGTTCAAAGGCTCTGTCTTATGAGGGCTGTATGACCAAGGCTCATTCTGACATCATTCAACATCATCCTCCTGGCTGGTGAGGGCTGACTGTGCCAACTTTATCTGGGATACATGGCAAACACGTTGTAAGCTAAATCCTTACCAAATCTCTCTTTCTCTGCAAGTATTCAAACCAAATTGGTGTACCTAGTTTGCTCTTGCTAATTTGTCACACAGCTTGCTCAACCATCGGGGAAGAATAGCCCAAAATACTTCCAGGAGCATGGTTCCAAGAAACAGGTGTTGAGGGAGGGTTATGCATTGTTTCTGCTTCCAGAACAGTTCAATTTGTTTGCAATGTGTGCCTGACTCTGACATTGCAAACGTTGGAAACGTTGGTAATTTGTGGTTTAACACCTTTAGTTTTATGCATTGTGAATGATCAGGTGGCTTACAGAATCACGTTAGGAAACTCTATCCCAGGCTGAATAAAGCCAAACTTCTGTAGCAGTAGGGCTGTGCAAGACAGCATCCCTGCACTGCAAGGCAAAAAGGCACATTAGGGCCAGGCCAGGTGATGACACCCATGGAGGCAGCACTTTACTCAATATCATCAGTAAAATGCTTCATTTGGGCTGGCTGAGCTAAACATGTTTTAAAAGCTGATACTTTGGATAATCAGTGTAGTGAATGAGGCCTCTGCAATAACTCATGGAATTTGCTGGCTGTACCTCAAACATCTCAATCCATCATTGCTCGCTAGCAAACGTCTTGCACCAAAGCATTTCTGTGTGGACATTACAAACCACAAAACAATGCAAAAAGAAAAATCCAAAGCTAGTTTCCCTTTAATTTGCATGGATGACCATCTCTGATAACTGCACCACTGGCACAGTGGGGACTTGACTTGGGGGTCCTGCAGAGGTTAAAAGTTTAGTTTGTGTGACCATGGATGTGGAAGAGTTATTCTTCAAAAGTTCCTTGAGTGACATAGTTGACATCAGTTAAATATCATCTGAGTTGCATTTCCATATGTTTTAAATGTGCTTGTCAGTCTCTGGATGGTTGGTTCTCAATTACAGCAACAGTTCAGGAATGCAGGGCATTTGTCTTCTATTTCTAGTGTTACATACTAGGATCTGCATGTCTGAAGTTCCCGAGATAACTGGATAACAATTCCTGATAAAATAATTGTTGAACCCACTTTTTACTTGGCAGACGTAAACTAGTTTGTGTGAGTGAGCTCCTGCAGACTTAGAAGGAAGGTAGTACAGGCAGAACATTTTCTTAAATAATGACATTTCCATATGTATTTGTTACATTATTATAGAAGGATGATTCTCAGAAAACTCCAAGATGCTGCTAATATAGTGAGAATTATGCACTTAAGGTGCAGGTTTTTCAGGCACAAGTCTAGGTTTATTAGTCAGGAACACAACCTGACATATCTGCTCTGTTCATGCTCAATTTGCAAGGTGCCGTATCACATATATGTTTATATACAGTTGTCAGAGCTAAGGATTGCTTTTCTTTGAAAATATGGATGCCTGTAGACAGCTCAGAGGGCAGGAGAAATCTTTTGCATTGCGATTCAGTGCCCCACCATAAGAGAAGAGAATTATTTTGTTTTGTTTCCAAGGAAATTTTTGGTTTCATTTCCAAACTTCTGTTTGCTGTTGCTCTTCTAGCTGTGCAACTCTCAGAAGTTAAGATGAAAGATGTATTGCTCACAAGTTTCCAATGTTAGAAAGGAATATGTTTAATTTGCTTGAAAATAGTGAAAATCAGCCTCTCTCAAAACCCATGAAGGTTTTATGGCAGGGGTTAGTGAAATCAGAACTGGCCCCATTCTGAATATTTTTTTAACCCCCCTTTTTATTTTTGTAAATAGTTTGGTGGGGTTGGGGTTCCACACTGATATGTGGCAAAATTTCTCTGGCTTTGTTCAAACTCTATAGGAATCCCAAGCTCTGCTGGTATCATTTACTTCAGAGATGATGTGGACCTGTCTAAGATCTTTTCCTAGTAAGCTATAAATTCCCTTTCTTTAATAATACCTCTGGGGAAGCTAATAATTTACACTTCCCAGTATGTCAGAACAACAACAGGCAACGATCTTTCTTTCTCCATACATCTTGGGAATGGGTAATTTAGTGCTTTTTCCAGATGGTGGGAGCTCTGGGTCTTCATTCAGCTCCTGTTACTGTTACATGTACAGGCTTTTCCTTTTTTCTGCTGGGTCTTTCAGACATATCCCTCAAAATAAGAAAAACTTGCTAATGTTAGTTACTACCTGTCTTTTTCTCAAAAAATTATCCAGTTTGTTTTGTTGTTTGTTTGGGTTTTTTCACTATTTGATTATAAAAGACAGGATTCAGAAGGGGTGAGATTTTTCAGCTTTAGTGATAAGCTGTGGTAAAGTGGGCCATTGCAGTTTGAACAGAAGTTTTAGCAGTGGAGTTGGTTTTCCAGTTTTCTGGGGAGCTTAAACTGGGGCTGAGGACAAAGGCAAGTCATAAATTGAATGATTTTGTTTGACTAGAACTATGTAAACAAAAACAGTCAAATGGTGTGCGAGTGTGCAGAGTGAACTGCTGTTTACACCCAGGTGTTTCAAGGTGCTCCAATGCTGTGACAAGCGACAATGTCTGTGGCTATAGCATAACAGGAGAGAAGTACAAAGTCTGGGGTTTATGGCCTGGAAGCAAGTATTTGCAATCAGATAGTGACTGAAATCTTTGCAATATATTGTAAATATTACTGTACAGAAATCTATAAGTAAGAAATACAGATTGTTCTATCATATGTATATTACTTTTCTAAGGGATATAAGTCTTCGTGTGTTTTGAAACTGGCCAAGCATTACATTGATGGGGATTAAGCAGAAACTTTCTTCTGGGAGCAAGTTGTCCTGTCGTTGCCTCCTGTGGAATTTCTTGGATCTGCTTTTGAATCCTTTGAAATGGAGTACTGGTCACACCTGGTATGGATGTTTCTTGGTTGCTATGTTTGTATTCCTATGAAAGAACGTGTGTGCTATTGAATGCATACAAATAAACTACCACTCTGAAAGTTAATGTTTGAGTTTTTTAAAGTATACTTTTATTTTGCTGTCTCCATTAAGGTACTATTATTTTAAAGTTGGAATCCTCTTAGGGAATTAATTTCTCTATGAGTGAGGCTGATACTAGACTGTGAACCTCTGAAAGCACAGTACTTCCCTGGGCCACGCCCAGACCCCTGGCTGAGTTTAGGCACGGGGTCTCCCAAGGAGCTGGTACAATAACTGTTAGCTCTCAATATCAGTAAATTTGAAATATATGAGGCTAAGGCTGTTCTTTTCATTTCAGAATATGGCTGAAAAGATAGTTTATTTCTGAAGGGTACTATTTTTTTCCTAAAAATAGTATTATTAGTATATACTAGTATATGCTAGTATCTAAATATTAGTATTATATTTGGCTTTGCTCACAGTCAAAAGCTACAGTGTGCTGCAGGCAATACCACATTTTTCACAGCTGGTGTCCAACGTGACAGGGAGTTTGAAGTTCTACTTGGAAAAAATACTATCTCTTGTTAACAAGCTGTTGTTTGACTGTTCTTTTCATAGGAAGAATTCAATATATAATTCTAAGTCCTTGTTCATTTATTTTTTGAAGAAAACAGCAGAAATAATGGTTGCATACAGTGAGCTTTTATCACAGACCAGTGCAATCCAGTTTCCTAGTTGTCATTTTGGTATGATCTAACCTGCTCAGACACAAGTGTTTCACCAGCCAGCATTTGAACACAACTGGAGGTTGTGAGAGCTAAATGATGGTTGCTGTGCAGATTAGGCTTGTCCACAAAAACCCAAGAGCAATTTTATCATCATTGACATGTAACCTTCCTCTCACAAGCCCTGTTTGACCTATGTCAGTGCAAGGTACAAAGCAAGTCTGGAAAGGGGTGACAATTTGTGTCACCCCTTTCTATGGAAGTTAATCTCCATAGCAAGCCTTTGCTCATCTTGCTGCCTAAGAGAGGAAGGAACCATCATACTCTGTGAATAATCTGGGGCTACAGCCCAGTTTAGCATTTAGGAACATTGTTCTTACATAATTTTCCATATAGCACCTTTGTAATATATTTTATGAAGTCCAGTGGATTTCTTCCAGAAATAAGATTTTATAAGCTCTCATTCTTGGACTGATCCAAGCAGCCTCTAAAAGTCCTCAGCTTACTGATTCACTGCTTCTCTTCTGATTCATCTCTGAGTAGTAAATAAGCATTGGAAAGAAACAGAAAAAGGCCTTTCCAGATGTATTGTAGATGTTGGTGCATTCTGAACACAGAACTGCAGAAGAACTTAATGTCTCCAAGAGCTTTTGCCAAAGAACAGCCTATGTCAACAGCAGGCAAATAAGCAAAATACACGATTTGGCTTTACTCCTGCAAAGAGATGCCTTCAAATTTTGAGGAGGTTTGGTGATTGGACCATATTTATCCTGGATTTTTCCTGTGGTACTAGAGGGGACTGTATCAATTCGCTTAAGTATAATGTTGCAGAGAGAGTAGTAGGTGCCCCATCCTTAGAAATAAAATGGGCTTAGACAGTGCTACTCAGCTCATTTGCAGGTGATGTAACAGCAGCTTAGTCTGCGGAGTTCTCCATGACAAAAGGTGTTGAAAATTTTGATCGCTTATACTTGACAATAAAATCTGGGATATGGCAGAAAAAGAAATAGTATCACAGAAAAACAACCTCCAGATGAAAGTCAGTTAAATATACCCACCTCCAGGAATCAGCCTAGCTACTGAAAGAACACGAAATCCTGTAAAATTAGCTTGTACATTTGTGCAGGAGTTGAGTTGCCTCAGCAACTATGATTAATAATATCTAAGAGCTATGATTGTCTGGGTTTCCAAGTTTGCCTCAGTTATGAAGAGCTCCACAGGAGTACCTATTTTTATGTTCTTTTTCATGGCGGGTAGCAAGGACCTTTCAGAGGGTAGCAGTCACCAACAGTTACCCACAAAAACACGAGATTATTGCTCAGGTAACGATGGACATAGAAGTGCTGAACCAACCAACACCGAGATTTAGACTTGTGCACAAAGAGGCAGACACAGCTGAATACACTGATAGGAATGCTTCCCTTCCTCCTTCCTGTTAGCCCAACCTCTTCTTACATCACTCCTTTTCTCTTTGGTGAGCAGGAAGTCTTAACCACTTCCGCAGTTATTCATCAGTCTGAGTTGCTCATCTTATGCCCTCTCTGACAGTCCCTTTCTGTGTTTACATTTCCAATGAACTCATTCATGTGCCAATCATTACAAAAGACACTCGTCCTCACCTCATTCTTGTAATCTTTTTTTCTGAATAATGCTTCCAGTTAGGTTTTACATCCTTCTGCTCAATCTTTTTCTGTATCTAGCCCATGGAAACTAAGAGCGAACCATGCAAAAATCAAGCTCTTCCTGCTTAACTTAGCATATAACTTTTCCTCCTTGATACATGTTTGTAACATTATCTTTGGCTTGGTTTATGTCTTCTAGATGATAAGTTTCTCTGAGCTGTGGTGAGACTTTGTCTCAAAGAGCCCTGAGCACAGCTACTGCCAAATGCCAAATCACAAATCTTCTTATGTAGCTTAAACCTTGTAGGAAGCTCAGTGTGGCCAAATAAGAACATTACACCAGTGAAAGCAAATTGGGCAAGCTTTGCAGCAACAGGACTGAAAAACTAATGCCCCTGAATCAGTTCTATGTGGAACCCAGGACAGCGAGGTAGCTCTTGAGCTGGTTGGCAAGATGCAGTTCACCACTTTTTTCTTAAGAACCAGTTTTCACTCAACATTTAATCCTTGCAGGAAGAACTTTTTCACATGCAAAAGTCAATCAACATCAAACAGTGATGTAGTCTATTGGGTTTGCTTGCAAATACAAGCTGAGGTGACTCTCCAGGCATCTCTATCCTGAGTTGGAAGCATCTGCAGAGCTGTATCCATTTGCTGTGACAGCAGTAAGAGTAGGTCTCCGTTCTTTCTCCCTGTTGTAGAAAAGAATTAAATTCCTTGATTTCAGTTAATATAAAGAGGCTGAAAATTGTGTTATTTCTGAGAACAGGCCTTCAATGTAACCTTCCAGAACAGGCTAATAGTCTGGAAGCTCCAATTTTCCTAGATTTTCAGTTGTTTAGATTGGTATATTTTTATAATCCTACAATTGTTGGAAGAAATACCGTCTCAGTCCTCCAGATATTGAGACATTCACAGATCATCTTATATTGCTCTAAAACCATTGTGGAAACAAAGTGATGGGATGGTAAGAGGACTTCTCTGCCCTCTGATCATAGAATCATAGAATATCCTGAGTTGGAAGCTACCCACAAGGATCATCAATTCCAGCTCATGACTCTACACAGGACAACCCCAAGAATCCCAGCATGTGCCTGAGAGTCTTATCACACACTATCCAAGAGGATGGTCATGGCTACTTTGTCTAAAATCCCCATTTACCTATGCTTGATCTCAAACTGTCACGAATAAATTCCCCTGATGTTCAAATATTTACAATATAAATTAATGTGGTTTGTATTATGTAATTTTGTCTCATTTTACCTGAGGACAGAGGCCAATATTACCAACAATCTTCATATGTAAAATGTTTGTACAAATGCTGGATTACATAAAAATCTAGAGTCTACTGATTAAACCACAGTACACAGCATAATCTGTCAGATTTGTTGTGGAAAAAAATTATGCAATAAAAAATAATGTCCTGCAGAATTCAAGGAAACAAGCAAAATACCTTGGATGAATATTTAACTCCTAAAGTTACATAATTTGATGTATTTTCTGTCTTTCTTCCAAGTACCCTAAGAAATGCATTTACAGCATATCTAATGGTTCAGCAGAGCTACAAGATCTGGGGAAATTGCAGTAAATTGCAAAAGAGGTGTTTCCTCACAGAATAAAACTCGAGTTCTGCCTGTAGTTGGGAGGCACAGGAAGCTGTTGTTTTAATTAAAAGTATGGATTTAAATCTATTTATATTACTTTAATTGTAAAATGAAATTGATTTAAAAGTATTGCAAACCTCCATGTGCTCAGTTGTCCTTCAGCAGTCCTCTCTCTGTTTAGTTCAAGTCAGCTCGCCACAGGGCTCAGCTGAACAGAAAAAACTGAAAAGATTTGAAACTGAAACATTCATTTAGCTGAGATGTGGCCATGGAATGAGATCCTGCTATCAAATGGTATTGAGTTAGTTACCATCCATCAGCTGCAAATGTGGCCTCCAATGTGTGCTGAAGCACATATTGAACAAGTCTGTCCACCTCCAGTCCTGCTTTAGGGTTGTAGCACATCTGAGAACCTTCTCAGGTTATTGTCCATGGGGCAGGAGGTGGTGGAGGAGTGGGGACTGATGGGAAAGGAGGCCTGTTAGGAAGAAGAAATGGTTGACCCACACTCTAAAACTGTTTGCCAGCGTTCCCCCTCTCAGTAGCTGTCTCAGCTTCAAGACCCATTTCTGCTGAGTTAGTAGAATATGTACCAGTAAGTTAAAGGAAGAGGACACAGTTTATTTTCATCTAAATGAATGGTCTACCATTTTAAGCAATCCTGTATTTGTCCTTCTAAATAGATTGCAAATATATATTTCCAGTTTGAGCCCAGCTTAAAATGATTTAGCTCATTCCTAAATTAAAACAGGCACTGACCAAGGACTCCTGTACTTGTTCTCTGTTGATTTTATTCAACATTCTTTCACAAAGATATCTTTTCAAGGTATATATAGGTATATTTCTTTTCAAATAAAAACTTTTCATGGTTCTATAAAAACAGTTGTGATCCAGATCAAAACCATCCAAATATTTAGGACAGTTCAGTTACTAAATGTGAATGAGAAACAGAAGGACACCAACTTTACACTTTACATTTTGCTACAAACCTGGTGTGCATGGAAGTTGACAGTTCAGCGGAGGAGGCAGGAGTGTCGGAGCAATGCATGGTATGTAGTGTGTCTGGTCATGGGTAAGTGCTGTGTTTTGTTGTAGGTGTACAGCTTGTAGCATGATAAGGTCCTGGGCATGACTGCAAAACATAAACATTGCCCAGTACAAATATTTTAATACCAAGAACCCTGTGATGTCCATTTCCCACAGCCTTCTCAGACTTCCTTAGTGCCTCTACTTGTTGTGACTAACCTCAAAGACATAGCTGGAGACAAGCCAATGGTGTCTGCACAGTCAGGATTGCACCTTTGCCAGTATCAAGGATAAAATGTAAAGGAAAGACAACAGGTTCCATCCAAGCAGGAAGTAAACAAGGCTGGTTCTGAGCAAAATGAAATGGGATGGTGCAAATGGAAACACAAAATATTCAATCACAACCTGATGTATTTCATAGAGAGAAGTGTGCCACATAGCAACAAGTCCATCAGAAGTAAGAGAAAAGCCACTGTAGCTGAAAAAGTAGGTGAAAATTAAATCAGTTCAAGAAAGATTTTTAAAACATGAGGAACAAAGTGAACTAGAAAGGTCCAAACTGTGGGGAAAAAAACGTAGCTGTGATGATGGGGTTTTCAATTGCATGGAGGATGCAACAAAAATTCATCAGGAATAAAGTGAGAGATCATGTAGACTATTTGGATTCCTCATAAATAGTTGGGATGGGTCCACAATTTTGTTTGAATCTGATGAGTTTCTAAGGTAAAAGAAAGCTGATGTGAGAATCATTTTAATGAAGTTATAGGGACTAGATTACGGCTTTATACAATGTTTTGCTTTCCAGCTGGAAAGAGCCATGTGACACTGCAGTCAAGAAGAGGGGGTACTAAGATATTTGGTCATAGCTTGAGATATTTGAAACAGTGTAACGTTTGAAAAGCACTCACAACCTTTCCAAATTATAATTCTCTTTATCAGAAGTATCTCAGAGTCAGTTTTGCAAACAGATGCTGGTACTAAGGGTTCGGTCACATGACTCAGCCATGGCCGCCGGACCTGCCAGCACTTGTCCTGTGAGCTGCTGTGACTGCCCAGGTGTGTGCTCCTACCCCGCTCCAAATGGCAGGTGCTGCAGCTTAGCCTGTAGGTATTTCACAGCTCAGGCTGTGGCTTTGTTCTGAAGGCAGGCTAACACAAACAGGATCCAGCAGCACAGTAGATCTCACCTCACTGCCCACCCTGAGCAGTATCCCTCTGCAGTCAGTGAGTCATCTCCCCTTCAGGTAGACCCGACTGTGAGTAATGAATCACTTCTGGAGATATCTACAGTTCACTGATGACTACTGAGGGTGACTAGGTGACTCATGTAGGCTGGACAACTAACCTTTGGCCAGGGAAATTTAAATGAGCAATCCCACCCACAACTGATGTCCATAACCTGTAACACTGAACACAGTGTCTGTCTAAAGCCTTAAAGCCTACTGAGATCTTTAGGGAGGGCCTGGCACTTTTTTCAGTCCTTCATCAAGACAAAACATTTTGGTCAGAGTGGCTGCTGTTTCTGAAAATCCCCACCCAGGTGTGGCTGGAAGAAGCTTCAGCTTGGTGAACCCCAAATTTGTCAAAACTGAGGCTCCTCAGAAGAAATGCTGCAGAGCCAACAAGGTCATTGGCAGAAAGTCCAAATGGGGCAAAGAATGTCAGGTGGGGTGGGGCTCTGGAAATGTGACACCACAGTGGTACCCTAAAGAAGTAAGTGTAAAAGATGTGCTTACTTTTCTAGGAATAGGCAAGTTATTTAAAGGTAAACTTAAAATCTGGCACATTAATTAACTTCTGTGGAGTGCAGCTGTCTAGAACAAGTTCTTCATTGTCTCTTCCCTTCAATCTCTTTTCTGAAGGTTATTTTAGACTCTCAAACTGCAAGTTAAAGTGGTGTTAACTGAGCTGTGGTGAGAACATTTGTTGTTGCTTGATAGAGAGTAACACAGAAGACAAATCTGAAAAATCAACAGGTGTTCTCCTTTTTCAGAAAAGAGCTGTGTCTTTAGCCAAGAAATTAAGCAGTTGCTGGAAAGGCAAGGGAAATCAAGGCAAGGATTGATACAACTGTCTTTGTATTATTTTCTGAATGAAAGAGGAAAGAACAGTTTGTGACAACAATAGCAAGGGTGTTGAAAATCAGTGGGCAAAGGGGAAGGGGATGTGAGTCATTAGTGTACATAAATTTAGATATCTAAATGGTAAGGCTGGTCAAAAAATTTCCAACAAAAATATTTCATAATGAAATTTGACTTCCATGGAGTTCATATTTTTCATGAAAGTAGTGAATGAATATTCCAGCCCTCCCAGCCCACCAAAAAAAATTTTTTTACTCTCCAACAAAATTAGAAATCGCTGGAAATTAATATATTTTTGTCAGGAAGAACAGCCTAGGTCAAAGCAAAATATCACATATATAGTAGAGGAAGCAGTATGCCTAGAGCATCTGGTATACTTAGAAATAGGTTTGGGGTTTGGAGGGGGGATCATGGAAAAGTTGAATGCAATTAGTATTAATTAGTAGTAATTAATTAATTAGTAGTTCTTCAGCTGAACTGTAAGGAGGAAGAAATGGTTTGAAAAGTGCATTCAATGTGTAACAACATTTGTTGTTGCTGTTGTTGTTGTTGTTATATTTTAAGTTCAGGACTGCTGTAACAAGAGTTTTAGAGAGCTCTCAGTATACAGTTAATGCAAAATTCTGTATTACCTCTACTGAGTGTAGGCACTGTACATACTTAATCTTAAAAATTCAATATATACATATAGTTTCTGAAGTCTATTAATATTTAAGTTTAATATTCATTAACATTCCAGTCAGACAAATATGTTCCAGACCATTCAAGTGTAATATAAAGATCCATTACTTTTTCCAGAAAAGTTGTATACACTTATTTCCGTGACAATACACTGAAAAGGAAGTTTTCATTTGAACTCTAAAATTGGATACTATCTTAACATGTGAATGTACAACTATTGAAGCTGTTAATGTGTAACTAAGTGAAAGATACTTTGGAACAATACGTTGAGTTTCTGCAGTTTTGTCAGTTGTGTAACTGTCAATAACTTGTGATTTACATGTGCTGTGATAAAATATTTTGTATTTAACAAATATAGTTTGCAGCAGAGGGGAAAGGCAATTTCACTTCTACTATTTTTTTTCTAAGGTATATGTCCCCTCCCTAGAAATTGCTTTATCCCTACTTTTACGAAAGGCTGTTGTGAAACACTCTTAAACCATCCATGAAGTCTTGTAGTACCCTTTCAGACTGTTTTGCAATGGTATTTTTATTTCCAGGTGGAAAACTGAAGCAAAAAGAAATGAAAATTCCATCAAAATTAAGAAATCATATGCTGATGCCAAAGAGAAAATTTGTTCTCTTTGAAAGAGAACTATAAAGGAAAAATAGGAAAAAATAAAAGGAAGGAAGGAAACACAGGCAACATCAGGCTGAAATAAAAGTGTCTAAGAAATAGAAATCAATAAAATACTTTAAAGCATAGCCTATGACCTTTTGATAGCTCAGCCATCCCTCCTAAGAAATTATAATCTTCTAAGAGTCTTGCTTACATGCTTTTCATAATCTATTTATGAACTAATTATTTTACACTTTGCTTCTAAATTTGTCCCGAGCAGTCTTCCCCCCTCGTGGCTGACCCTTTGATTTGTCATTCTGCTTATGAAAATAAGGCTGCCTACAAGGTTACACAACACCCCCCAGGTCACACACTAGGTGTACCTGAAAGTCATGCTCTGTATTTGCCTGAGGTAGCTGCTCCTCCCATAAAGAGGCAGAGATTGCATCTGTTTGCAGATGAAATCTCTATTATTGATTTCTAGCCATCAAGGTTCAGGCAGATGCTGTTTGCTGAAACCCCAAGGCAAAGTATGAATTGCAGCACCAGAGAGACACCAGCCAATTTGTCTTGCTTCTGCCATTTTCCTGCATTACCACATATGTTTTTTATCCTGAATTTCTGCTTCGGAGACACGTCTAAGTCATATTTCATATAAAGATGTTTTGTATGCTGAGATTTTCCTTGCTTTTCTAATTGCACTAGTCCTCCAGACTCTAGCAGTCTGTCAAAGGTGATCAAAGAAGGAGCAGAGAGGAGACATTTTAAAAAGGAATTGCTGATCACAGAAATGGAAAAAAACATTTTGACCAGTGATAAGGGATATTATGTCATGGGAGAATTGGTAGACGGGGAATAATTGTTTCTTTTTTTATTAAAATAAAAGTTTGCAATAATAATAAGTTGTTAAAGAATACTCTAATATCTCTTAATATTGTCTAATAAAAATTAAGCTGTGGCTTTCTGATAGCTTTTCAGTTGCTTTCATCAGCTCTTCAGACCTAAGGGCTCTTTACTTTTTGGTATACATTAAACTCCTTTGCTGAAGTCTCTTGAACTAAATAATTGAGGATACAATATTGGACTAAATGGACAAGTATTTATATTTTATTGGCTTGGAAAAACTAGACATGTTCTGAGAAAGAAAAATTGACAAAACTGGCAAAGATTAAAAGCTGTGAAGGGTAAAACATGTAACTGGGACAACTTTCAGTATTCGTGTGAATCCACCAGGAAGCCACCTACTTTGCACCAGGCTCTGTGCTGTGGGAAATGCACCCACACATCTCAGAATCCAGCCTAAGCCGTAGAATGGTGCTCTCTGTCCCCAAGTGCTTGACAAGGCACAAACACAAACATATATTTGCAACAAGAGCAGCTAACATTGTAGGAGAGGTCAAGAAATGACTGGCAGCTACAGTGCAGACAACAAGCACAAGTCAAAACAAAGCCAACATTTTCAAAATACTGCCAGGTATCTTAATCTATGATCAGGCAACTTAATTACTCAACCACAGACTTCATTAAAGGCATTAACAGTTGTGATAGTTCTCTAATTCTGGAAAAAAAAAAAAGTCCCATTTTGTTGCCTGAATGCAAGTGTAGAACCAAGCTGTTCCAAAGTATAGAGGGATTTTTAGTAGATATAATTCAGAAAGGCCAATTTCAGACATGTCTGACAGTCCAGCTCTGAAGAAATGCCATATAGGAACTCATCCCTTATTGACATGTCTCCTCTAGTTGGTAATTCAAAATTTTGAGAATTTTGGTTTGGATTCCTGATTATAAATATAATATTTTAAAGTACAGGCTCGTCATGTACACAATATTTAGATTTCAGGGTAGACTCTCACTATTTTTTCAATCCTTCAATATCAGCAGTGCTGGAGGGAAAGTATATGCCACCAAATGATTGTATGGATTTGAACATAGCTTTACCAAACAAAATCAATAAGAACAGAATTCACAATGACAAATCCTTTCAGTTGCTTTTTTTATAAAGATAATTCTTCTAGAGAAACACAACTACACAACAGAATTATGAGATACATCAACATTTCTCTTATTGCCTTTTACTTTGGGGGATTTTGGCAGACTTCTTTGTAAACGTGCATCCCTTATCCAATTTCTGATCTCAGTCAACAAAAAGTAACATTTAAAAATAAAGCAACCTGAAATGTAAGACAGAGCTACATATGGACTCTTCCCTTCTCCAGAATTAGAAATATCATTTATTTTTTGGAGGGCAGTATGAATGAATAGATGAATAGGCAGAAAGAGAGGCAGACACATAAATAATTTTAAAGCATGACTAATGTTCTAAATCATTAAATGAAGATTTTATCATTTTATCATATTTCTTTCCATTCAGTTACATGATTCTCCCATTAGGAGGAACTTCTCTTCAGAATTCCTCAGTGTCTTTCTCAAGAGGGTTTCACCCCTGTGAAAGAAGAACTTACAGACCAGTTACAAAATAGTGGATTTTCCTTAATTAACACTGTCTGGTTAGCAATTAAAGTGAATATGACAACACAAACATTTCTGGAGTTTTCAGACTTTAATGATTTAATAACCATTGTGATACGCATAGCCATTTTCACGTGTGTTTACATAACAGAAGCACCAAAGCTTGTTGAACTGGAAGATGATCAAAGTCATGTTCCTAATTAGGCCTCCAGCCAAAGGGAAAGGACGAATGGACAAACTCTTCACAATATTCATATACCCCATAAACACAAAATAGGATTATTGATATGGAATGTTTCACACTGGCAAAGCAATTGAAGCTTTTACTTTAGAACTATAAAAACATTGAAATTTTCATCTTAGAAAAAGAAAATTTTTACCCCAGGCATTTAGGCAATTCTGAATATTAATGGGTCTTATTTTAATTTTGTACAAGATCAAAAGAATGGAACCACTGAAAATTTATTTTCAATTATTTTGAAAGGTTTCATCTGACAATTTTTACAGCTTTCTTCTGAAAAGTAATAGTACAGTACAATTGGTGGCTACAGAGGTTTCTAACCTCACTATCATTTCAATGAAAGAAGAATTAGAATTGCATTCTCATTTTTTTCAAGAGAAACAGAGAAAAATTTAAAACTTGTTCTCTTTCAGGGACAATGATGACTAGGGCTAGATGGCAGAATATTGGATTTGATGTTGTAGGCATTCCCTCAGAGTCCCATGAAACAAAATTATCTTTACACACTCATCGCTTGGGATTCTGGAAACAAATCGTTGAATGCTTTTCTCTAGAGTCACATGAACCATAGACCTACCCAGCAGTGCTTTTCTGAGGACAACTGATTTTCCTATAATTGAGCTACCATGATCCTAAGAACACGCAGCAACAGAAATGGTGCTGTCTCAAAACCAAATTTTTCTTTTATAGTTACTAATAAATGCACCTTTTCAGTTTGTTTCTCCATTTGCTCCATGATTAGAACAAGTAGAGTTTATCCTTCGTTTAAGGCAGGAAATATGGCCTTTTAGCCATATTTCTATGGGAAATGGGAATATGGCCTTTTAGCCTCACAGTTACTTTTGACATCTTCCACGATAACTGGACAATGTCTTCAAATTTTTAATTTTTTTTCTCTTCTGGAGGAACGTAGGATTTGATATGTCTTTATCACAGTAAAAAATCATAATTTTCATGGAACTACAGGAAATTCATATAAATGCCTTTGGGGAGTTTGGTTTGATTTTGCCTGGGATATTCAAGAATCTTCTCCACAGTATCACAAAACAATGCTTTGAACATTCTCTTTGTTCATAGGTACTTTGCTTTATCAATTACAGGCTTCATATGTATATACAATGTAAACAAGAAAAAACAGAGCTGTACCAAACCTAGGTGCAAAGCCATACTGTGCCCTCTTACCATGTTACAAGTAATCTTGTTTTCCTTTCTTTCCCGAGAGGTGATTTATCCTGATCTGACTTGGAACTGTCACTATTTGTTGTATCCTTTTTATACAGGAAATTTTCCGGAAAACCTGAAACAAGCTGATCTTTTATGTTATCAGTGAACACTTAGAACATGCAGCACCTTTCCAGCTGTTCTCTCAATGCTGCTGCTCTACTGGTGGTGCTGCTGCTGCAAGCCAGGGGCTGTTGGAGCTGCCAGGAGTTGCTCATGGCACAGCAGGTGAACTGTGCCTGTATGTACCTGCAGTGCTTTGGAATGGTTGTTGTAAACCCTCTAGTGTAAACAGTTGAGAAAGTGTCTATTGGCAGAGGGCAAACACAACGAGCAAATGTTTCCTTCAGCAAGAAGATGAAGTTCTTGCCCAATCCTCTCAACATTCAGTGAAAGAGCCCTTCAGAAAAAGGATTTTTCTTTTCTGTTCCTATGAGAAACCACAAATATACAAGTTTACCACACCCCAAAGCAAACTCAGAGCCCATTCTATTTTACTGCAGCCATTTTTAGCTACACAAGAGAAAACATGATTTCATAATGCCATCCCATCACTTATTTATTCTCTCTTAGCAACCTCAGCTCATGGAGCAATTTAGGTCACACAGATGACTGCACTCAATCTCTCTACCAGCAAAGATGATATTTAAGAAGGACTCACCATTAATCATGCTGTATAATGTTCAGGTATGTGCATGTTACAGTGCAGTCAGTGCCACGCACAAGCCTGTACATACTAACCATGGTTACAATGTGGTCAGTGCAGTGTATGTATGTGTACATACTAACCATGGTTAATTTAAAGGAGGCATGTGAAATAGTTAAGAAATAAAACATGAGGGGTGTCAAGAGTAGTGAATTTTCTTCAAGTTTTGTAAGGTCAGGGAGCAATGACAGAGCCTTGAACAACACATGGAATGCAAAGCTATTAATAAATTATACTGTTAATAATCTTTTATATATTATATAAAGGTGCATAGATACACATTAAAATTATTACTGTAGTTATACAGCTGTTCTGAACTCTCAGCTTAGCTTCCATGAATGGCACTGGAGTACCCCACACAGACATCTCATAGATCTGGGCCACCAGCAACTAATGGACAAGAATCAGTTAGGAAAGGTGTTCTGATGGACTTCAGGTTTACGAAGAGAAAAAACTGCTAAGGAATGTGAAGATCAAGGGACAGTTGACTGCAGAAACCATGGGCTGGTGGAGTTCAGGATGCTGAGAGGAGGGATCAAGGGAAAAAGCAGGATCACAACCCTGGTCTCCCAGAGAGCGGAATTTGGGCTGTTCAGAGAGCTGTTTAGAAGATTTGTATGGGATACAGTCCTAGAAGGACTTTAAAGTTTTGGATTTTTTTTAAAGGTCATGTTTTCTGAGCTCAAGGATGGACCATCCTCATAAACAGGTATAAAAGCAAAGGTAGCAGCAGGACTGCCACTCTAAACTCAAACATAAAAAGGGAGCAAACAGGAGGTGGCAGCTGGGACAGGTAACTCAGGAGAAATAAAGGTACACTGCTTACACATGCAGGGATGAGCTTAGGAAGAGCAGAGCCCAACTGGAGTTAAATCTGGTGTGGAATGTTCTGGGCAACACGGTCTTCGACAGTTATATCAGCAACAAAAGGAAGACTGGGAAAAATGGGTGCCTGCTGCTGGATGGGGTAGGGAGCTCGTGACAAAGGACAAGGTAATCAATGAGCTGAGGGACTGAATGCCTTCTTCAGTTTGATCTTCACTGGTCTTGTCCTTCATCAATCCCAGGGCCCTGAGACCGGTGGAAAAGACTGGAACAAAAAAGACTGCCTTGCTGGAGGAGGAGGATCACAGCTGAACCTGTGAACACACTGGGTGAACACAAACTGAATACACCCATCAGTACTGAGGGAGCTGACCAATGTCACTGGAAGTCTACTTCCCATTATCTTTCAAAATTCATGGCAATTGGCTAAGGTTCATGAGGACTGGTAGAGAGCAAATGTCACTGTCTTCAAGGAGGGTGAGAAAGATGATATGGGGAACTACAGCCTGGGCAGTCTCATCTCAATCACGGGAAAGATGATGGAGCATATAATCCTTGAAAATCTTTCTAAACATAAGAAGGACCAAAAAGAAGCTGGGAGGATGTGACCCTGCCCTCTGCTCCACTTACAATTGTGCATAAACAACCAACTTAGGTGCAAAGAATTGGGGGGTTCAGACCAGAGACCTCCAGAACTCATCTGTTTTGTCATTCTAGAAAAACAGAATGAGTAAGAAAGCACACTTTTTAGTCTATCCACAGGAAGTAGAAGAAATCAGCTTTCCAGTTTGCATGGCAGCATCTATCCTATCAGCTCATCCATTGATTTTAACATAAAGCTCAGAAGAACGTGCTTAGCCCATTGTTTTTAGTGAAATGGCACAGTCACAGCTCTCTCAAGCCTTTTCGCTGCTGTACTGGAAATGACACCACTGAAGTGAATGTGACTGTAAAATAACTAATTATGTGCTGCTTTGCACAGAATAAAATAAACCAGTATTTTCAGAACTAATGTCACTGGAAAACTGTGATGATAAGTTTGAAAATACTTCTGGTAAGAAATATGATTGAAAAGAATGCCAAAGCATGGCTAAAACTGCTTAATTAGATACATTCTGTCCCATTTTATGGTACTTATTACCTTTGTCATCCAGTGTATTAATATAGACTCTGAAGGTCAGGCTTCAAAGTCTTGCTTTAGGTTCTTTCATTGCTCAAAATGGCCTGGTCTTGATACCCTCTGCCAAATTCCTTCCTTCAGAGGGTTTATCAAGCATTTATGAAATTTATATTTGGCCTATGATTTTTCTTTTCTAAATCTGGGCGAGAGAGGAAACTCATGCAATTTTAATTAGTACTTTAAATGGGTCATTATCATATCTGAAATATCTGAATGAGATTCTTGGAGCTGGCACATCTTCTCAGAGGGTAGCATATTCAGATGCTCTTTACATAATATGGTTACAATGCAAGAGGGAGCTCTATAATTTTCCCCAAAGTGGTGCAATGCAGAAGGATGCATACTAGATGAGAATTCCCTGGGGAGGCCCAGTGCAAACAAGTGCCTATCATGTCCATGCGTTTCAAGGACATTTTTGTTTCTTCACTAAATATAGAGGGCATCAACCAAAAGGGCCAAGGCTTGGACTCATGCCTCACATCAGAGGCTAAGACAAACCTTCACTGCCTTCCTGTGCAGTCACTGGGGAAGGAGTAGCAGTGTCTCCCCGAGCCTCTCTGTGACACACAGCACAAGTTCCAGCCACCTCATTGCAAAAGTGACTTCTCCTTGCAAGTGAAGAAACCCTGAAGGAAACAGGCCTGACAGCCCTTTCATGTTGTGCCTGCATACATACATGTGGTTTTGGTCTTTTCATGGTATTTAGTCTTTCTTACCTTCCTGCTTTGGATAGAGAATTAACATTCACTGCCAGCCTCTACCAACGATCAGGTTGCTTTTCAAAGTCCTTTTAAAAACCACCAGGCAGTAAGCAAGTCACATCAGCTATGATGCCTTCCCACCATACCCTGTGATATCCTTTGGGGAGCTTGATCCCAGCACTCTTCCTTTTACCCATGTTGGATTCTCAGCTTTGCTGCCAAAAAGGGTTGAAAATGAAGAGGGAGAGTTTTGATGCAGACACGCTTCCACAACTTGGCTCCTGCCTGCTCATTTGAGTAAACAGTGTGTGATCCCTTAATGATCTTAGTATATTCTGCAAAGAACAAGTATTTTTTACTCATGCTTATTAATCTCATGTTTATTCACTGGGTGGCAACCTCCAATATGAAATGTTGCTGTATGCTGCATACAGAGCAAATAATCTGCCCAGCACGGTCCCCTGCAGCCCTCTGACAAAAGGAAATGTGAGCAGAGGTGCACCTTGACCAGCTGGAGTTTTTAACTGTGTTTGCAGAAGCTCAGGTTGCAGCCTGTGTAAGAGCTTTACTTGTGCAGTAGTTAGATCAAGCATCAGTGGCTGCTGTTCACTGGTGCATGTGGAATTAAAGAGAGTGATAGGTTAAAAAAAAAAAAAAAAAAAAAAACAAACCAAGAAACAGAAAGAGAAAACACATGGGGGCAGAGCAAGGAACAAGGGCTGGTTGATGTTATCACTCAGCTGCAAACTGAGCAGGGGAGGCGAGGGAGAGCTGCTCATCCCAGTTAATCCAGCCTGCTGCAGATTCAAAGGACCTTTGCTTTCCTTTTAACTCCAGTTCCCAGAACAGTGAAACAAGGAAGAAAAACAAATAGAAGGGACTTGGAGTGGGCAAGGCACATGAAATACAGTAACAGCAGAGTGAGCAAGGAAAGAAAACTGCAAAACATGTTCTCAAGCAAAACTAATGGTTAGATTTCCACCTTGAACAGCAATTACCTGTTTTTTACAAAACAAGTTTAGTAGCATTCATGTTAGGAGTGGTATCACCTTCTGTTTTCTCCACACTTACCTGCATTGGAATACACAAAGCTTGGCAACAACTAATAGTTCAAATCCGAATCCAGCCAAGCACCTGAACACAGCCTTAAATTGAGGCACAAGGTTAGTTCCACCCAAGTCAACAAGCTATTGATTCAATTACATTTTAACAGGTACTTGAATGCTGAAATCTCCCAGATACTTTTACTTGCTAATTTCTCAAAGTACTGAACAAATGATACACCAGATCCTCCTTCCTAGGCAAAGTCTGCTCTGACTGGGGAGGCTCCATGCACACAGATCCATTGGCACACATCATTGCTGCAGCAGGTTTTTGCCCGGGACTACCTGTGTGGGACACTGGCCTCTCAGCTCCTGTTCAGCCCAACTGAGGTGAGCCAGGGCTGCCCTGAAGGGTCCAAATACAGGCCTTGCTAAGCCAGCTTGCTTTGACTGATGAAGGTTAAAGAGCCTGTGCTGAGCTGAAATGTTTATGAAGGTGGTAACATGTGCAATGATGCTGGAAATGGCAGCCTCTCCATCCCATGTGCCTGAGCCCCAGGGAGAGGCACATTAGCTGCCAGAATGGTAAAACAGTAATTTTTTTTTCCCAACCAATAATCAAGGGAATAAAATACAGACCATTCTTTTCCTTGGGGAGAGAATATATTTACTTCATATTCACTTCATATCACAAATTGTCAATGACTCCTAAGAAAGAGTTGATGCGAGTGCCTCTTCTGCAGGTTTAAATGCAGGGTAGTGTCTCTGTTGTCAGAAGTCTCCGCTTTGGAGTTGAGCCATGAAGAAGATAGTCTGAGATACTTAATGCTCACCTGTAATTGAAAAAGGGAACAATTTCCAACCACAGAAAAATTATTGTAGGAGTGTACAAAAGGTGTAAGTTCCATTCACTCACAAGGTTGCCTGTATAAAATTAAGAAGGTTGTACAATTCCCTTAAGCTACACATGTCCTGGGCTTCAAAGCATGTGCAGGAAACACACCTACATTAATCCATGGATTTCTGAAGCCTCAGATTAAAAAGGTAATACAAGACTTATTGACTTGATGTATTATATTCAGTCTAGTAATTCTGTACCATGCTATGCAATTAAAAATGTCAAGTTGCTAGAGGAAATTTAAAATATCCATCTCAAAGAAATACCCACAGCATGACTCAGGATTGGCTTTGGGCTTAGCCAAAGTAGGGAAGAAGACTGCTGAAAGGCAAATCTGCCACAGGTATATACCACAGCTTTGAAAAATCCTTAAATATGTGCCGAATTCTAGATGCTTTAGTCAGGGGAAATGAAATAAATCTTAGAGTAGATGCCCTAATTGCTTCTCTCCAGTGACTGCGGATGGAGCTGCGGCTTGGCAGTCTGGACAAATTTCTCACGCCACCAGAGGACTCAGGCACCATGAGTTGCACTGCCTACCCATGTCTTGTAGTGGATGGGAAAAAAAAAAGGCTGTTGGGAGAGTGAGGATGCGGTAAGCTGGTTTTTGTAACTTTTTCAAGATAGTAATCAAACTGAAAAAATTCCTCAACACATTGTGATTTACTCTAAAACTGCTGAGAAAATCTAGATTGTTTCTGTCTTTGGCTATTAAACTTGATTAATATGGCCAAACATATGCAAATGTAGCAGTAAAGTGTTTTAAAAGTACTGATCTCCCTTTCTCTGTTATTTTCCAAATTACTTTCTTCCTTTCTGACTATATTACATTAGATTGTAATTCAAAGACCACTAATCAGGCTAAGTGCCCGCGGCTTGCTGGGACAGCTGCAGTTTAGGGGAAGCACACGGTGCACAGCCCCATTTGAGATGAGGTGGTGCATTCCAGGTGTAAGCTCCCCTGTGATTTCTCGATGGAAGTAATACAGGCACTTTTTGAAATGCTGATTGCTGTGCACTTGCACGAGGCTTTCTAGAAGGAAAAAAAAGCAATTCTGGAACTGGTATTCATCTTTCACACCTGTTAATTCTCAAATCAGACATTATAGGGATTAAGAATAGGATTGAAGAAAGTGCAATGGGAGTAAGGATCTATCAAGCTCGTGATCTCTAACCTCACTGTAGTTGACTGCTGCTAAGCCATCATTCATTCACAGTGTCTCCAGTTTCCTGCATCAGCAGGTGCCAGTCCAAGATTAAAAAAAAAATCAAAGCAAGGACAGTTTTTCTGCACTTCCTGTGAACATGGAGAGGTATCAGGGTTGTAAAGAAATGTGAATAAAGACAGCTTCTTTCCCTTTTTTCCTGTCAGTTATAGTGTGACTCAAAACATTTAAGAAAAGTACGCACAAAAGAAGAATAACCTTCAGCCAGACTCAGCCCTTTGCTTGCAGAAACAAATGCAACAAGGGCTTGCTTGATGTTGTTTTCCTATCCAAGGCATTGTCAAGATCTGTTTTGACTGTCTTGTCCTATTGAGATAGCTGTGTGCTCTGCAGGGCAAAATAATATTAATCTTCAACACTACGAGAGTGCTTAACATTTTACCAGGGCTTCACTAATATAAACTGAACTGCAGTCATAACACTGATATGTGAAGTAGTGAGCTGACAGCAAGGTAAGATAGCAAGCACTATTTTCCCCCTCCTACAGATTGATAATAGCCTCACTCAGAAATGACAGTGTCAAAACAAGTATCCATGGTCATAAATCTGAAGAGTGGTCTGAATGTAGTGTACTGATGTTTTTTTGGTTTTTTTTTAAAGTCCCGTAAGAAAAAGAGCAGAAACATCACTTACTGTAAAATGACCTTGAAAAACAGAAGCCTGGCAGGTGCAGAGGAATATGGCTCCTAAAGAGCTTGGAGGAACAAATCAGCCACAAACGAAACAGAATTAAAAAGCAGAGAGGACAATAAAGGTAGACTTATACTGAAAGGTTTGGTCCTGTGAAGATGCATGCCCATGATGACCTCTGTGCACTGGGACTGGGCTCTGCAAAGCATCATGCAGCTCCTCTGAGGCCTTACCTGACAGCCCAGCTGCTCAGGTGCAGGTTAGACAAACTGTACCCATTCTGACAAAGACTGAATCATCCGGTGAGGGTAAATACCCCTCTGGAGGGTGTTACTTGGGAAAAACATCATAAAATACATTCTTCATCCCTCTCTCCATCAATTCACACCCATAGAACAAGCAGGGTTGACAATGGTAATATTTGTTAGTTAAGTACATTGGAAAAATGCCTCTGTATTAAAGCCACATAGTTAAATCTGTAAAGCTGAAAACTGGCAGCTGTCTCAGATGAGATGTTTTTGTTTTTGTGACACAATCCACAGTAGTAATGCTGATGAATAATCTGTTAGAAGATATAAAAGCAGAGTTTAAATTTTGTGAATTATTACTTATTACAATGACTATTTGACCATGGTCTTAAAATTGAATGTTTATTTAAAACTTCTTATGTTCTTAACGTTAAGGGTCTACAATTTTTAAAGCTTTGCTATAAGACCATTGGGGGTAGATATCTCCAGTAGCTCTGAGGAAAGCACTGGATGCAGAACAAGGTGGATATTAACAGCACTGGAGAGCAGAGTTAAAATTGTTCTCTCCGTTTCCATAATACTGAATTTTGCTGCAAGAACAGTGTAGCTTTTTGTTGCCAAGCATAAGACAAGGCATTCTGTTCAGTATATGGGCTGCCTATCACACACAAAAAGGAGAAGAATAACATCTGCATTTTACTAGGATCAGGATTTAATCTGACACCACTAAGAATGTCTAACTAAGCCTTTTTTAATTTGTTTGTTTACACTGCAAATGGAATATTATTGTGTCAACTCAATTAAGCTCTCTATAAATGCAGGATTCAACAAGCAGTCATCTGGTAGACGTTAAATCCTCTGCCAGGCTCCTCCTGAAATTAATCCCCAGTTCCTTAGGAGTTTTCAGACTGTTTTCTCTCAAAGCAGGGCTGGACTGATAGGAACAAGCTACAGATTTTTATCTAAATTACTGAGCTGCTACACAGGCATGCAAGGGAATAGCCTTTGCTAAAATCACACAATCAGGACAATTAAGTTACTCGATTTTCCTCTTGGGGGTGGGAAGGCTGTTACCAAACCTCTTTCTCTAAGTCACAAGGCTGCACTCTATAAATAAACCCACCATCTAGTCAGTGGGTTTGCCTTTGCTGTTGAGATATTACTATGTTGCTGCTGTGAAAACATGGGAAACCAGGTAAATTTTTAGCTAATTATTCTCTTTGCTAGTTAAGACCCTCTCATGTAAGGCCACTTCACTTGACTTGCTGAAGCATGCAATTGCTCCCTGGTAAGCTTTGTGAAGGAAATAGTGTTATCTGATAACATGAGCTATATCATAACATTTAATGCTATGCTTAATAAGCTTATCTCAAGTGTTTATATGAAAATCTCAGCTCATTAAAATAACAAATATTAGCTTTGTCAGACATCTCTGCTGTGGAGGAAGGCTTGAAAATGAGTATCCAAAACCTCACAAACCATGAAGTAAACAAAAATAATTTAAACCAGTTTGTACTTTAAAAGAAAAAAAAAAAAAAAAAAAAAAAAAAGAGAGAGAGAGACCCAAATTTCCGTAATAATTTCCAATTTTTATGTCTATGTTCTTTTATTTTTAAAGAAACTTCTCAAAAGGCATTGGGGCTATGCCTAAAAATATTAAACTCTCTTTTACATTTGTTGCAAACTAGTAAGTGAGTCACATGCTTTTTACACTGGCATTGTTACTGTTTATAAAGGGGCAAGATATACTTTGGACAAATATTCCACAAAATGTTCAAAGTTTCATTTTCTTTTACATTCTTATACTTAAAAAGTCAGTTCCATTTCTGGATTTATTTAGACTTTGTTCTCAAAACACTCATGGGCACTTTCATTTCTGCCCAAATCCCTTTATTACCCTGCAAAGGCCTTTTGCAATTTAAGACTATTTCCACTTTTGAGAAAGATTTATTCTTGCTGTGGGTACTTTGTTTCTGTGGATACAGAAGTATCTTTCGAACGCTGTGTCTTTTCACAGGGAAGCTGGATGAGGGGAGAGTGACCATAGGAAGAAGCAGTAGGGACATACCTGGGCTGAGTACAGTTTTTTTGGCAGCTGTTTGCTCCTGCTCCCTTTTGCCAGTTCACCTGATAGAGATTGTGCCTTCAGTTTCAAGTTTTTTATCAACATAGAGAAGTATCACTGTAGAAATCACCTATCTCTTACCTGAAATTATTGCAAATCTTTTCCTTTGTGCTAAATTTTTCTCCAGTCCTTGGTTGTGCAAATTTTAACACGTTTTCCCTTTGTTTCTCCAGCCTTCTCCTCCAGCACTTTTCACACATGTAATGTCACCCAGCAGTAGCTGTCATCACACCTCAACAGGCCCATTATGAGACTTGATTTACTGTGTCCAAACTGGCTTCTCTGTGACTCAAGTTATAGCCTTAGGAACTCTCGTTTTCTGGTACCAGAAAGGAGGAGGAAATGTTTCAGTCGGTGTTAAACTGCCAGTTAGTGACATAGCAGGCTATTTGTGCCTAACAAGTCTGAGATATGTACTAACAGCTGTCTTCTACAACTGATACCTTGAGAAAAATACTTCTCACGGCTGCTTTGAGACCTACCTATATTTAGAAGAACTCTAAAGGTAAAAACAGTTACTAAATTCATTCTGTATGGACATCGTACCAAGGAGTTTTGATTTCTTACAGCCATGCCACCTCCAACAGCAGGTGACAACAGAAGAACATGAGGGATCAAAAGCCATATCTCCAGGTTGAAAATATGACTCATGAAAAATGTCGTATGATTGTCTCGGGAGGACCTTTCACTCTCTCATAAAATCCTGTAAAATTTGAACATAAACAACATGACATAAACATCACTGACCTGAGACAGAAAGACACCCTAGTGATGCTAATCTGTTTAAAGGACTTCCTGTTCTTTTCATTGTTTTCCTTTTGGTCTTACTGAAGACACTTATTCTAAGCAGGTCTCAATTACCTTTAATGGGTGTCTTAAATGATATTAGAGGCAATCTTGTGAGACATACCTGGAGAATTTAAGAGAGAAGTCAGATTTAATAATGAGCCATAGTACATTTGCAGATCAGTGAAGTATCTGTGCCAAAAACCTGCTGTGGTTTGTAGTGGAAATTCAAGCAAAAATGCTGTTATCTCCTGCTCAGCTTCCATATGCTGTCCCTGCAGCAGGCCAATATATCTACTGAGCTCTTTGAAAGCAAACGATTTGCCATTCCTGAAAATGACAGACTGTCCAAGTAAATTTGCTCAAGCAATTATCAGGACCAGCTTGAAATAACATGAAAAAGAGGCCCCTTCCACAGATTTTTTTCCTCTTAAGACCTGCAGACAGCCTCTCATGGTATCCCTTTGGATACCTCCTGACTCTCTCCTCCACAGGTTCTTTCCAAGAGGTTTTCTTTTTCTACACTCACTTCTCCAACTCAGACACCCTCCCTGGGCAAAACAGGAGGATTTCCTGATTTTGTTCAGGACTTCTGGCTTGCCCAACATTCAGAAACCACGGAGATGCTCATTGGGGAGGAAGGTTACTCTTCA
Source organism: Pachyramphus minor (assembly GCA_013397135.1). Lineage (NCBI taxonomy): Eukaryota > Metazoa > Chordata > Aves > Passeriformes > Tyrannidae > Pachyramphus > Pachyramphus minor. Next base: position 114,807 of record VYXB01008785.1, read on the forward strand.
GCACCCATTCCAAATTGAAAGTGTGTGGGGGTTGATTTCAGTATGTGGATTTCATAGGTCATCTGTGTTTCTGCTGTACGCTTGACATGCTCAGGATGTCTGACTTACTATGCAGAATCAGTGCGCACACAGTAGGTTTGATACTCCCAGATATATTAATCCCATTATGTACATACTGCACTGAAGACTGCAAAGGTGTTTCTGTCATCTATCCTAGTGGGACCTGAAGTTACCTTCCCAAGGGTCAGTGCTTATAACTTAATGAAATTTTCACTACTTTTCTAACAGGCCATATGAAACCAGAAGCCAAACCCTCAACAGAACTCAAATTCAGTCCTCAATGAGTCATCTCACTCCTTCTTCCAGTGGGTATTTGTTTCTAGCAAGTAACTGGTAGGGCAATAAGTGTGATTTCTTCCCTGTCATACACCCAGCTCCACTGCACAGTTTTTTTCATGCTGCCATACTGGAAAAAAAGTGAGGGGAGCTCTTTTATTTTCAAGAATAGTCCTCCAGGATATAAAATAGTTTTTCTTGCCTGTACTATCAGAAATTACACAGTTCACAAAAGTCAGCAATGACATTTTTTCCAGCAGGTTGCCAAATGTTTCTAATTTGCAAGGCATCTAATAATATTTCAGTTACAGAATCTATTTCAAATTTTTACTCTCAAACCCTGTAACTCTTACAGATTTTATGGGCACATATCTGACAGGCTCAGCATCAAAAACTGATGTTGCCACATACCACTTTATTCATATTGTGCCCTTGCAAAGGATGCCAAGGACTAGAATATCAAGAACTGAGTAGCCTGGCTCCATCCTCTTGACACCCTCCCTTCAGATGCTTATATAAATTGATAAGATCCCCTCTCAGTCTTTTCTTCTTGAGGCTGAACAGGTCCAGCTCTCTAAGTCTTTTGTCATAATAGAGATGCTCCCGTCCCCTAAACATGTTTGTTGCCCTCCTCTGGACTTGCTCCAGGAGCTCCATGTCTCTCTTTGACTGGGAAGCCCAGAACAGGACACAGCACTCCAGATGTGACCTCTCTAGGGCTGAGTAGAAGGGCAGGATCACCTCCCTCGATCTGCTGGCAACAGTCTTCCTAATGCACCCCAGGATACCATTGTCTTTCTTGGCCACAAGGTCACACTGCTGGCTCATGGACAGCTTTTTGTCCACCAGGACCCCCAGGTGCTTCCCCACAGATCTGCTCTCCAGCAGGTCAGCCCCCAGCCTGAACTGGTGCATGAGGTTATTATTCCCCAGGTGCAGAGCCCTGCATTTGCTTTTGTTGATCCCCTCATGCTCATTTCAAAAGAGACAAGGCTAAAGCTCCCCTGACACTGTGGCACCCCTCCTGCTCTGCACTCCAGCGTAACTGATGAAGGTGGACAGGCTGACCAGAATGCCAGCAAGAGAGAAGCATCACAGGGATGCACAGGAACCAGGTGGGTACCACATCTGATCTGTCCCTGCCAGAAGGCATATTCCCAACCTGGCCCCACAGTCCCTCCATGTGGGCAACTGGGCAAATTAAAAAAAAGGTTTTACGCTGATACTCTCCCCACATAGCTTCATGAGGTGGTCTGACACATCATCTTCAACTAGTAAAACAAACCTGATTAACCACAGTGAGGTCTCTGCAAAAACAAGCAGTAGACAAATGCCCTGCATTCTGGAGAGAAAATTAAATCTCATGCCCTGTAAGCTCTTACTATAATCATTTTTTATATGCACTGTGAAACATTCACCTGGCTTTGATCCCTACCTCTGTCTGCTGTTTGTGGTTGAAGAACAAGCGATGGACTAGAAAACAGCTTTGTTCCAGACCAGATGTCTCTCTCACTGCCTATGTCATCCCTGCAGGTGCTATCACAGAGTCAAGAAACAGCAAGTTTTGGTGCAATTTTCAAATAACAGTGAGATGTCAAGATATTACTTAGGCAAAATAATAAACAGTTTATCTGCTTCAGTCATAGAAAGTTTTGAGGGGTTTTTTTTGTTTGTTTGTTTTTGGTGGTTTTTTTTTTGCGGACAGTGGGTTATATTGTGCTTTCTCTTCCATCACTATAACTAAGAATAACTCCACTGAATTCAGAAGAAGGTTTCACATCTATGCTTTAAAGAGTGAAATTTTAAACTAGCACACAGATATGTTGCCTATTTGAGGATTTTGGCTGGGCTAATGCTTAAATTTTTCAGGGCTGTCTTTAGATTTTCCTGTTTCTGATACATTGAAATCCAAGCTTTTAGTGAGTAATTTATGAATCTCATTTTTTTGGGGGAAAGATTTTTACTTTGGGTTTCCACATGAACATCATATCACATAGATGTAAACACAGAAAGTGTTCTTCCATATTTAATCCAACTGCTACATCACATAACAAAATGTCGTGATTTCTCCTTTTCACCTGAACTGATTTCTCCTTTTCACCCATCACAAAAGAACTGTTAACATCTTCCTTCTTGCTTTTGTAATACCTATTTTGGATATCTGTTGATCTTTTTTGCAGTGACAGCTCACTGTCATTTCAAATATGGGTCCTCCTTAAATGTCACTTTTGAGTGATCCATTTGTGTCCACTCGAATGGGTAAAATTTAGATTTTATGATATGAAAATGGATTGTCCCAGTGGCTCCTAATCACATACCTGTATGTAAAGCTTTGTTTCATCTTAAGCTCTTTGACTGTTGTGAAAGAGTAAAGGATTATGGTCCAGATCTACAGAAGTACCTAAAGAAGGACCTACTAGAACCAGGATTTTCATCACCAGAGAGACATACCCCCCAGAACTGATGCCCCATTTAGTTATACTTTAACATGTGCAAAGTGCTGATCTGTCTTGGAAGGAAATCACTGTTCCTCATCCATGGGTGGCCAAATCCACCAGCCAAGCTTCTCACTGACAGATGGAAACTCTGCACACTGCATCACTACCACATCTAATATACTTTGCTTGTGGATACTTAGGGACATCTTGGGGCGATTTCAGCCACAGGTCCAGAGACAACCTCATCAACCCTGCACAAGCCAACACCAGAGCTAGACCCACCAATGAGTGAGGAGAAAGACATACGGGCTGCCACTCTGCACTGTACAAAACTTTGCTTATGGATATGAGCATAATATAAAAGACAGTGCCCTTTTATAACTGTGTTGCTGGCCCAATGTTAAATGGAAATTAATATCTATTTTTAAAAAGTTGCGTATTCAGAAGAATCATAACAGGGAAAAAAAAGAATCAAGCAGAGATCTCCAAACCCTGTCACCCCCAAAACTGTAAAAGGTCAGAATTTCTTATTATCCTCTCTGAAGGGTCCTCCTCTTGACACAGAAGAGCAAACTGTTAATAATGAGTAATAAATCCTGGTCACAAACAGCTTTTATGCCTTTTGCTTTGCTTTGTAATCTGTTTCCACAATACATAAGTGGAAGAAGCAGATAAACCACTTTTTTTTAGAAACCATAAATACAAGCAATTTGTCTTCTTTCCTTAAGCATTTAGAAACCAATCTGCCTCTCATTTTGCTTCTGTGAGTGCTTCTGTTTAAATTTTTTTGATCTCTCTTCGCTTTATCTTTAGTTACCAGTTTCAGGGAGCACATGGTGTTTGAAATGTTAAACCAAGACAAATTCCCTATGTAATGTCCAGCACACAAATTCACAAATGAAAAATGTGTCCACAAACGAAGCTTAGGAAGAGGATTTTTTTCTCTCTTTTGGAATGTTTATGGAGTATTTTCTTCACACATTAAAATAAGAAAAAATGTTGAAGTTTGAGTACAAACATACAATTTACAAGGGGTACACTTTTCTGAGATATGTATGTGGAACTGGGGTGTCCTCTCAGCTAATGTGGAGCAGGTTCTGCTTCCTCTGTTTCTCTTCCATGGAAAATAATGACATGTTCAGCCAAGCAGAACTGTCAATAACTTTAAATTTTGACCTAAACCTCATGAAAGAGCTATATAGAACAGCGAAGGGTACACATAAGCAGGCTGCCCTTAAGCTATATTCCAGGGGATGACAGTAATACAGCCATTAGAGACACTGAGGATGAAAATATTTGAAGTCCAAAATCCATGGGTGGCTTGCATTCTACTTGCTAGTCCCTATCACATTTTTAGAGGTATCATCACTTCTGCTAGTAAGATAAATTTCAGACCATCACTTTCATTTTCTTATATAGTAACCATATAAGATTAAGGCATATGCTGAAGTCTGCTGAATTAACACATCGCATAAGTAACTTTATGTGCACCCACTGGATTATCTAATGGAGTGTCTGTCTATTTTTGCTATAGGTTGAGATTTTTATTTGAAAATCCCGTTTTTGAAATCACTGGGAAATTTTCTGCAGACAGACACAGTTTCAGAAAAAATTACCTTAGTGGCCTTAAGCTGAAGGAGAGAAGGTTTAGATGGATATTAGGAAAAAATTATTTATGGTAAGAGTGATCAGGCATTGGAACAGGATGCCCAGAGAAGCTGTGGACTCCCCATCCTTGGAGGTGTTCAAGATTGGATGGGATTCTGCGCAACCTCATCTGGTGGAAGGTGTCACTGCCAGCAGCAGGGGGGTTGGAACTGCATGATCTTTCAGGTCCCTTCCAACTCAGGCCATTCGGCGATTCTGTGAGTCTATGACTATTATCTAGAGCAACACAGCAAAATATTTGAGTTACCTTTACCTGTTACTGTAAAGGAAACTTTTTATTCTCCAGCATGGATTAACATAGTACATAGTTCAAGAAATAAATACATTTAGTTACAGGACTTCTAGTCATCCCCCATAATGAAGATAGTCTGCACAGTCCATCAATCAAGTTATTTCTTATTTCCAGAATTCCTTTTACAGTGCTGCTCGCTCTAGAATTAATGAAAGACTACTTATAAAGGATAGCAGACTTATAGTTTGGAGACAGGATGTTTGCTTGCCATTTTTTTCAGGCATTTAGGTACTTTATTTTTCCTGTTCTTGAGCTAAAAATGCCAAGACACAGGATGGATGAGTAAGAATGAAATTTGATGCAGAAATGTGAGGAGCGTTTCGTAGAAAGCACAACACCCTATCAATAAACCAGGATACTCATCTCTTCCAGAAGAAAAACTAATTCACTCATATTTTAATTAGCAATCCTAAATCAGCATTATATATCCCAAATCATTGTGCATTAAGATGGATATTATGTATAATTATTCAAAATTCAAGGTGTAGGTCTGCAAGTAACATTTATTCTTTATACATTAACATACATTTATAATCAGAGGGAGATCAAGGGAATCAGTACAGATTAGAACTTGCTAGGGCACAGTTTCAGGTATTATATTTACTTGTACAACAGTTACATGACTTGCTATGTGTAATTAACTACAGGGTTAGTGCTTCAAAGCTGGAATTGTAGTCATATAGCTTCAGAAACTCATAAAGCTGTGTGTGTAAATGGCTAATAGGTACAACTGCCATGACGCCAGCAGGTGGTTCCCATTCTGAGCCTGGTACAATCTTGTGCTTCAGTGACTGGTAACTAGCCAAACATTGGCCAGACAAAAGATGAAATCTTAGCAGTACAGTGGCAAATGCCAAAACTGACATCAGGAGAGCCAGGATTTTGTTTGGAACGTTGTATTTATGTTCTTAAAAGTGAACGTATTTAATTTTCTTTTTTAAGATATCATTTGCAGTACAAAGGTTGTGTAACACGTACTGCCCCATCCACAGTAACCTTTCTGTGGTTACTTCTTCCAGTAAATATCTTTGAGGCAAAGGCAAAAGTCAAAAACAAACCTGTTTGTGATGACTGTACAACCAGAACAAGAATCAACAGAACACAGGGAATTCAAGGTAGGGAAATGCTGGAAGAAAACCAGACAAATCATAATGTACATGACTGGTCAAATATGGTCTATTCCACTGAAAGCCAGCCTAGTTTTCTCATTAAATCCCTCAGTTAGATAGAAAATATTGTCTCTCCCTATGAATAACCTTGACATCCTCATAGCCTCCAAGGTTACTACTAGAAACTGGTAATACACATATATTGGCCTATTACTCAAAGGTTTACTTGGAGAAGATAGGAGAGTAAAGTAAAGAAGGGAAACATAAAACTTTCCACATAATACCTTCATCATGTATGTTTGAAAGGGATGAGGAGTCCACAGCCTCTCTGAGAATCCTGTTCCAATGCCTTACCACTCTTATAGTAAATAGTTTCTTTCTAGTACCTAATCTAAACCTTCCGTCTTTCAGTTTGAAGCCATACCCCCTTGTCCTATCACAACATTCACTTGTAAATGATCTCTCTCCATCTTTCTTGTAGGCTCCCTTTAGATACTGGAAGGCCACAATTAGGTCACCCCAAAGCCTTTTCGTTTCCAGGCTGAACAGTCACAATTCTCTCAGCCTTTCCTCATAGCAGAGGTGCTCCATCCTTCTGATCAGCTTAGTGGACTCCTCTGGATTCACTCCAACAGGTCAATGTCCTTCTTGTTCTGGGAACCCNTCTGGGAAGCACAGAGCTGGATGCAGCACTCCAGGTGGAGTCTCATGAGAGCAGAGTAGAGGGGCAGAATCCCCTCCCTTGACCTGCTGGTCATGCTGCTTTCGATGCAGCCCAGGCGACGATTGGCTTTCCGGACTGTGAGTGCACGTTGCCTGGTTGTGTCCAGCCTCTCATTCACCAGCACCCCCAAGTCCTCCTCAACAAAGCTGCTCTCAGTCTGTTCATTACCCAGCCTGTATGGATACTGAGGGTTGAATCGGCTCAGGTGCAGCACCTTGTATTTGGTTTTGTTAAATCTCATGAGTTTCCCAAGGACCCACTTAAGCTTGTCCAGGTCCCTCTGGATGGCATCCCATCCTTCAGGTGCGTCAACTGCACCACTCAGCTGGTGTCATCTGCCAAATTTTGGATATTCTTGTCAGTTGGATAAACAACTAAAATATCAAGTGCCAAGAATCCATAAACTGCATAAATTAAAGTTAATATTATTATCCTAAAAACAATTTAAGGTAAGAACAATCATAATCTATCAGTCACTACTGAAAGTGCAAGAGGCCAATTCCTCTCCTTGTCAGCTTTGGAAAAGGAAATAGACACCACAAAATGGAAATGGCCATTCTTTTTCCTCTCCCATTAGATGTACAGCTTCTTATCACTTCGTTTATTTCAGGTAAGTAAAGGGCACATATTTCTTTTCACTTGGTCTCCGGGTAACTGAGAAAAGCTGTGCACTTGACACTGGGCTGAAGTTATTTGAACCGCAAACAAAGACATTTTGTGCCGTCTAAAACCTGTAGTGTTTCATATTGTGGTGGGGAAAGTGATAACAGATCTGGAGGAAAAAATGTGGAATGATTTTCTGTAACATGCTGTTCCAGTTTCAGCCAGCAGAGGGTTTTTGCAGCCGTTGTCCAAGAGTGTGGCTGGAAAGGGGGCCATGAGAAGGTAGGGCAGAACCTTTGTGTTGCTGGTTTTCTTGTTGACATCCATGGTGACCACACAACATATAGTCTAAGCACAGAAGTAGGGTCAAAGGAGCAGGCAAGACCAATTGAGGGGGACAGAGACCACAAGGATCCCAAAGCACACCCAGTACTCTTTCTGAGAACTGTCCATCCGTCATAAGACTGCGCATGCCCCATAGTGTTGCATCATACATGAAGAATTCCCTCCCTGCAGAGGGGTCTAGGCATTCTCAGGCTAAGTTGAACATATAACACCCAACAAGCTCTTTGTTGCACAGGCCCTCACCCCCATTAGATCAGTGCTATGACCATCACTCTTATCACGGACATCAAAATTGCAACAATCAAGTCTAATTGTCAGATCCACAGGTGGCGATATATTTTCTTCCCACTATCTACCCTTACGCTTTCCTTCTCTTCCTTTCTTTTCCTTATGTATTTTCTTCACTATGTTTTATACTTCTAGAGAAAAGAACCAAAACGGACACATGCTTCCTTTCTGTTGCAATTAAATTGTTTCACAATAAATCTGCCTCATACATACACTGGTGATTCAGTGTCATTTCACTGTAATTCACCCCAACAGATTTATTAATAGGAACCTCAGTTACCCTGCCTCGGAGGCGTGTTGTAACATCATGGCACTGTTTTATTGGATGTAGCCTAAATGGATAGAAGTGCTTATATGCTTGGAAGAGAAACAAGTTATACTGTACTCTTTATATTGACACAATTCTACCAACGCTAGAATAGAATTTATTTCACCTGGTTTTTGCTATTTAATTCGTCATCTATCTCCTCTAGTCACCACAAAGAGAAAACCTTGTTGTGAAATGATAAATGCTCATCCTTTGCCTACACTAGACAAGATGAGAACACAATTTTCTTCAGGTCCTTATTCCTCCTTGCTGACTTTAAGGGATGCCTGATCATCCATTGTGTATATTTGTTTGCACTGACAGTAAAGGGAGCCTAAACAATGAGTTGCTGCAACAAATGAAGTTTCATCTTTCCATGTGAGCCCTGTCCTCTGTGCCTCACACTAGAGCTGTGTGATTGACCACAACAGCTCCCTGAGAATAATCTGATGATATCCTTCCTCTCTCTAATGCATAAATCATTTACTGAAGCAGTGTTACAATAGTTTATATTGTTTACCATAGGAATACAGTTTACCATAGGAAAGTTTACTGATATTTGCCCAAATGGTTCTTTTTGGTGCAATTGTCAGTGGTGATTCCCAAATACAGCCTTTCTGCTGTAATATCTACATACAAAAACACGTTCTAGCAAAAAAAACAAAACTGAAGTTTTCTCATCAGTGCCAGGCTTGAAGACCTTTTAAGGCAGTTATCCCGCTCTTGCTAAAATTTCTCAAGACAACAGCCTTCCTGTTAGCAAGAGACTGAAAACTTCAGAGAGGTTATCAGAGTTTACAGTGAAATACTGGATTGTGCTCCAGTGCTGAAACTCAAAATAATCAGTCTTATTATTCTGCTTTTCCAGATGCAGAGTATTTTATAAATACATCCTTTCCAGGTCATATAAAGCAGTGTCACACTCTGTGTGCTCAGTGTTGAGAAGGGAATTTCTGCTTTTTCATTTAGTAGTCATCCAACCTGGCTTTTTATCTTTAAAATAGAAAAGCAGTAATATCATGATCACAAATTTCATGCAATCTGTGCATATATTGTTGCATTTACTGTTAAATTTTCCTGACAAACAATTCATCACCATACAACCTATCACAAAACTCCAGCCACCTCTGTAAAACAATTTGCACTATTACACTTATATTGGGCAGCAGCTGGGAATGAGGGTAATTTAGACTGCTTAACAAATGGACAAATTCACTCAGTACAATAGAAGTACAACGCTCACTCTCTCTAAAAAAAAAACAAAACAAAAACAAAACAAAAACCAAGCAACATCAACAAAGCAACAATAACAAAGCACTCATAACTCTTTCTATAAGGAAAGCACATTAAAGATAGCCTACCATGAGCTTTGTTTTCCTTTAGGTAGAGCCCTTTTACAGTCTGTTCATTACAAGCAGGTATTGTCAGCATGTAAGGTTCAGCTTTATGAAGTGCTGCCCATTCCCATTTTCAGTAAAAATTGTGAAGGACCTCAAGGATCAATGCAGCTTCAAGCTCTCCCTGACTGTTAACAGGCATTTGATCTGCTGAGGAGAAGAGTCAAAATATATTTGATTCTTCTGTAGCCAAAAAGAATGGAAGAATATCTGACAGATTGTTCATTTATGGTCAAGGGGAAAAGCCACAGCAGGACAAATTGTAAACATTTCAGTTCAAAGACGAGACATGACAGCAGCAAAATGTGGAAATATAGTTGGAGTCCAGCTAGGCTGATGCATAAAGCAGCGGCATCACAAATCAGCACCACGCAAATCGAACTGACAGGAGTGAGGTGATGAGAAGAAAATTTAAGTGTTAATGTAACCATACTTTACCCTCTTACTTAAAAGATCAAATATAAGAGTCAACTCCCTAATTTGTACACAGTGTAAAGTCAAGCTGTAGGGTTTTGTCTTTTCAGTCTCGTTTTTCTGCTGATATTCTTGATTATCAAAAGGATTCATGAATAGGCTTTAGCTAAGTTTAGACTCCTTGAAAGCAGTTCATTAGCTGTGCTCATCCCTTCCTCCGAATTCCCAAAGCATGAAGAAAATCTCTCTGCTAAATTTCAAAGGCATTAAAGATAATCCAGTCAGCCTAAGAGCTATTTTTATTTCCAAAGAATTAAACAATTCCTTATCACTTTTGTTGCTATGTAATTTATGGCAAAGCTGCAGATTTACTCTGATTGCAAAGATGTCTCAGGAGGTGTACAGGTTTGCCGGAGCTATTGCTTTACCTGTCATACGTTACCTGTGGTACACAAAGCATGACCTGCTGCTCTTTAAAAGGGTGCAGACTTTCTGCAGAACCTTTGGAAGAAAGAGCATCAATCAGTTCAGGCATAAAACTGTACATAGCCTAAATATTTATTACAGAGGAAATCTCTAAAACCTCAGGCTACAAGATTTCCTGGGCAGCTCTGTCATTCAAGTACCAAGTCTGAGGTATCCTATGGATGTTCTTGCTTCTCAGACTCAGGAAAAAAAAAAAATCAGATGTTTGTAATCTCTAGCTTTGTCTATATCACTGAGTAAGATGGTCCAAGGACCTGAGGCTAACTGACAGAACACACCTTGCATCCATATCACTTCCTCCTTTTCTCATGCTGATTTTTTAGGATCAATCCCTGACAGATATTGTGATCCAGGCTGTGCCTGGGCATTCCTCAAGGGAAAGGTAGTTGATGCAGGCCAAAGCTCATACCAGGCACTATGCTAACAGCCACTTTGGACAATCATAAATGCAAGTGCTGGAACCTGTACCCTAGCCCTATTTATTATCCCTTCAGCCTCTGTTTCTCACTGTCAGACCAATTATTGTGGGTGCTGTTCTCTCCTTGTTACCTAATGAACCCTTTAGCAGATGGAAGGCAGAGATTAACTAGATTAAACTAATATCAGATCATAAATCAATGCCATAGAGCAAGCATGATCTCCAAAAGCAGGAGACATCTGTGGCCTCAGTTGTAACACAGCCACTGAGGTGTAGAGATGAGTCATCAGACAGGGCTAACCATGAACTTCTGGAAGTAATTTCGAAGTACCTCCCCCTTCAGTTGCTTGTTTTCTCCAAGCACTTGATAGAGGAGTGACTGGATTCAATACAGTGAGACTATCTGAGGCTTGTAGCTGTTTCAGCAAGGTTAACACATAGCAAGTATTCTCCTACCATGGAGCTCTCACCATTTAAATTAAACATTTCAAAGCAAAAAACAAGAACAACAAAACTTTCACTGAGAGCAGAATCCCACCCCTGAAGCAAGGCAGAAGACTTAATTTGGTAGAGAAGCAATCTGTTAATTGCCAAATCAAACCATGGCTTATGGCATATCAAATATCATGGTGGGTATTTTTCGAGCACCCAAGACCATGAGATGAGCAAGTCAAAACAACTCACTCATTAAGGTTTAATTATTTCAGACTGCAGTTACTTAATTAGGGGCATCACACTACTTGTCTCCTCATAGTTGTGTTTCACAGCTCTCAGAACTGCCAAAAGGCCGTCACCATTCCTCGTTACACCCTGGGGAGCTCCCAGGGTGCAGTACCTCCAGTACCTGCAGTTAGTACAGCACAAGCCCCTGATGGAAGATCACTTGTACCAACAGCCAGAGACTATCTTGAAGGGAGCAGAGCAGGTGGGTCCCATTTGCAGAATCCTGACCCCAGCAGTTGCCCTCTGCTAATGGGACCTGGTTAGAGCACACCAGGCAGGCCACAACAAAAATTCAATAAGTTTTATTTTCCTGCCTTCAAATGCAGCACATACCAGTCTGTGCCCACTTGTCTAATTCACTGAAAAAGAAGTTTCAGAGATTATTTCAGCTGACCAAATACTTGTGGATGCTATAAGTCATCTCTCTGGCTACTGCAATGCCAGACAGAGCCTGTAGGCAGCAACCATGCCAGCTTTAGGGGTAGAGCTTAAATAGTTATCCCTAGGTAAGTGGCCTGGTGGCAGAGCCAGCAGTCTGCCACATAAACAGATTTCACTTGCCACACAGCTGAGCTGGTACCAGGCTGCAAGCTCCAAAAGCAGTAGCTAGAGAGAACTCCTTTTGAAAGGCAAAGGACCCCTACTCCCTTGAGCACATTATCTTTGAGTTGAAAAGATACATGCTCTATCATTTAAAGGTTGCCAATGACTGGCTCAACACATGCTTAGTGTTGTCTGACCCCTGCTCTACAGCATAGACCCTTATTGCCAATGACCTATCCAAGCCAGCTCCCAACACTTCTTCAGGGCTGTGGGACAGCCACATAATCTTATCAAATCTAGAGTTCACCTTCTTAGACAAAAATTACCCACTGTGGTAGCAAATCCCCGCACTTCTGACTACCCACCTGCATGTGCTGATACTGGTTTGTCAGCCCCATCCTGTGCTGGAGCCATTTCAAAAAGGTCATTATGTCATTTGGTTAGTGAAGATTGCTGTCGTATCTTTTCTGGCACAAAACAAGCATTTGGAGCATACTCCAATAATGAAGCAGCAATCAGTCTTTAGAAGATTCCACTGCTAACATTTCTGTATGCCTAATTTAAGTTGCAGCACCCATATATAGCCAGTAAAATGAAATGGCCTGATTTTCAGAGATGCTCAGCTCTTCCACATAAGTGCGTTTGCAAGACAGATGATTTACAAGGCTGTGCTGCTAAGCTTGTTAGCTGCTGGCTCTGAGGTTTCAAAGACTAATCTAAACTGACAGAAATAGGAGTTTTGCAGGGGGACCAACTTAGAGGAGAAACATGAGTACACCCTGAATCTATATAGAGATTGTTACCTGGCCCTGACTATCAGCCAGGGTGTGCAGTCTTACAGATTGTTTCCAGCAGAAACAATTGACAAAGAGATTGATTAAATAATTTGACAAAGAAGTCACATATTTTTTATATGCAATCCTATTTATTTGCAACAGCAATGACAGAAATGCAAGGTTTCATGTTCCCTTCACGACACTGATTTACCACAGAAACTAGCAGAACCTGCAGTCCTCTTTGCAGTAGCTCATCCAGTAAAACAACATCTCCCTGCAGCTGGAGAGAAGGAACTGCTCTTCCCCCTCCATTGAGATTATATCTGCTTTGGAGCTCCAAATCTGGAATCAAATAGTGCAGTGAAATTTCTTTCTCCTTAGCATCAAACCCCTTGTTTTGCTTACCCAAAAGCCTGAAGTCTCTCTTTTACTTTTTCTTTTTTTTTTAATATCATGCAACATACACCTTCTTGTCTTTCTTCTTGCTAGTTCCCCTGCTTCTTCCTCACACTATCAAATATGCCTTATCATGTACCTATTTTCTGGAGGAGGATGCTGCTGTTGTCTCTCAAAATATAGTTACTTGTTAGCTGAGATGAGAAGTGGGGGTTCTAGACTCACTTTTATGTCCACAGAAATTTTGAAAAGGGATCTCACAGGCTTCACTGTGCCATGGATGAAGACCTCTAACCATATTCTTCCTTTGTGTGAGATGTCCTCCCTCCCACAGATTTCTAGAAAAAATTCTAAATATTCACTGATAGATGAAAAAATTGATTCAGGACCCAAAGTCACTGAAAAAAAAATACTTGCAATGAGGCAAGAAATGGGGGAAAAAATCATTCCAACGTCCCAGTTTGCATCTGCTCTCTGAATCAGAGGGAAAGTTGGCAAAAGTTGTGGTTTGAGTGGGACATTTATTTCTTCTTAATGACTAGGAGCAGAAACTGTTGCTCAGTTTTTCATAAGGAAAATTCAGCAAAATAACAAATTGATGAGTAACTATTCAGTACTGTACTTGTGTGCTCTTCAAAATTTTAATTATTCCAGTGAGTATAGAAAATATAGTTTGTTCTTCTCATGAGAGACAAAATGAGCAGACAACAGACAGCAAGGTATGTTCTTTTAATTCATTAATCTAGCAATCTATATTCCACATTTTTGCAAATCAAATTTATCCTGCATGGTAAATGTAGCCTGGCAAGACTTCACTTGAGTATATGTGACTTTACTTATCTCTTTTCAGAAATTCTTGACCACTACACATTTTTTGCAAACNTTCTATTAATTTGGATTTTTTTTAAGTTTGGGGGTTTTTCTCCTTCAGGCCCCTTTACGAACTATGCTGTCAATCAATTACTTATGTTACCAGACTTGCTACACTTCTATATTTTCTAGTAATGCAAAAGTAAATGTTAAACACATCCCTTAACAATAATATCAAAAAGATCTTTCATACGACTTCTTTAGGCAGCTTTCATCTTGCAAAAACAAAGTTACTTTTTAAAACTCTCAAAATTATTGCAGTTATTAAAACAGATTGATTCAATTACCTTCCACTCTGAGAGGGTCCAGGAAATTGCAATTTCTGGGCCCATTTTCAGAAGCAGAAAAAGACAAGAATTTTATATTTCAATCAGGATGCAAATCTCATGGCCTTCTCATTTCTAGAGCCCTTCAGACAGTACTTAAGTAAACTGGCTTTTTTTCAGCCAGTACAGCCAATGGGCCAAGGCTGACATAAGTATATAAAGAATAATTCATATCGTAGCCTACCTTAGTTATTCTGCTTAAATAATTCATCAGCATTCAATCAGGTAGCGAGCTTCTTGCCCACAAAAAAGACATGATGTTTACCCTGAGCAACATTGGGATTCCACAGTAGCAGAATCTCCCTGTAGGAAGAACTGAATAAAAAACCAGGGCAGTTTAGATTTAAAAGATTAAACAAGGATAGGGAGGAGGAGAGGAAAAAAGGTTTCCAAGAAAGGAAACCATAGGAACTAGAAGAAGGTAGGTGCCTGAGGTGATGGTCAAAATAAGTCTCAGCTTATATATTCTTCTAAATAATCTATTCAAGTTGCCAGCACATTTCAGAACTTGAAGAGAAGATGAATCTCTTAAAGGTCCTCATATCTTTTCAATCACCTTGTCTGTTATTTCTCTCTGTTCATTTACATTCTCTTTCTCTTTCCTTCCCCATCATACTCAGCTTGAAGTATAGGTCCCATTTCAACTTCTGCTCATCAAATACAGAAAATGTGCAAATATGCATTTTATTAGTCCCATATGTATGAGCACAGCTGCCTGATTTGAGTGTGATTTCTTTGTGGAAAGAACTATACCAGTATAAATCCATGCAAAGAAGAATTATCATTAGAGATGTTAATATAAATGGTTTCAAATAAACATTCCAGCCTTTAGGAGGACAGAACTACTATAAAGAAACAAAACTAATGTATTGCTTGAGGAAAACTATTGATTTAATTGGTATTGCTTATGTGAATAAGCTTCTGGATTGAGCAATCTGTCGTGCAAAATGTACCCTCTTCTTCTTCACTAAAAAGAGAAGAGTGACTGTGAGTTACAGGGTCATCATATTCATGAATACAAAACACTAATGTTGCAAAGAAAAACTTGTGCACACCAAGTTTCAAAATATAAAGCATCTTATTATAGGTATTTATATATATATATATATATATAGGTATTATTGNATATATAGATATGATTGACATTTAACTTAAGGGGTTTCTTTCCTGTTTAGATTAGGTATCTGTATTTGTTGTTTGACTTGTCAGAGAAGATCATTCTAACAAGGTTGTAAAAGCTTCCTACCATTGGTTCACATAACATTTGTGCTTCTCATTTGCAAACCCTGGGATCATTATTATAGACATAGGAACTTTGGATTATCACACAAGAACGAGAGAGTTCTTCATCTGTTCATAATTTATTCTAGTCCTGCTGCTAGTTTTGCCAGTTCAACCATTAGACACAGTCAGACAATAAAAGCTCACAGCATGATGCCTGTCTGTAGATTGCTCTGTTTTTGAAATCTAGGCACAAAATTCTGTGTACCATGCAAACATGTTTTTAGGTCAGCTATGTGCATTATCTACTGTTGAAACAAACATAAGCCGTATTTAACCAATGACAGAATATGGCATTTTATCTCAAAATAGTTTATGCACACTCAGCTTCAGAACCATGTTTGGATATGAGATAATAACTGAAACAAAATCCACTTTTAGGAGATTAAGTGTATAATAATCCTTCATATTTTATCTTTGCAGTCATAGTTACACTCCCAGGTCCAAATGAAAATTAGCTATGTCCACCGACATGTTAACTAAAGCTGACAGAGTTATCAGTCAGTTTTCACTCAGCAATTAGTCAGTTATCAATCAGCCAGTCATTGTGTCTCCGTAGAGGCAAACCTGCACTATTGTCCTGTTGATCAGTCTGCTTTTTCAGTTCTTTTTCTGGCAAAGAATTTCTAGGGAAATTTTGACAGGCAGTTTGACCAACTCCAGGAAAACCAGGGAATTCTTATTTTACACCTTGTCATGGGTTTACCAGCCCCCCTGAGCTGAAATAGTCAGGTCCAGGCGGATTTCCCGGAGAAGAGCCAATCACAAATTTTAGTAACACCTCTGCTGAGGACATATTTAAGAAAATGGAAGAGAAGGTGATTGCATAGAAGAAATTAAGAAGCCATGGAGTAGGAGGGAGGCAGCTGGCCCCAAGTGGGGGGCAGGCTCCCCCTCTCCCCCAGCCCTGGGCCAGGGGTAGGTGTAGTACTGAAGCCCCCCGGACGGGATGTGCAACTGAGTGGAGAAAAAATCCAGACAAAAGCTGCCCACTTGAAATGTACTGCAGAAGCAAATTCCTACCTGGTGGAGAGCTTGAGATAAGAGACGCCTCCACGGTCAGTTCTAGAAGGAGAGAGCAGAGAAGAAGAGGGGGGAGCTTCCTTCTGCCCCCCCCCCCCCCCCCCCCCCCCGGGAGAA
>VYXB01008785.1:131694-142237 GCA_013397135.1 Pachyramphus minor
ACGGAAGAACTGTTGTCCTGGGTGGACCCACAAGGAGAGGTCTATTTAAGACTGTTTCCTATGGGAAGGTGCCTCCACACAGCAGAGGAAGGACTCAAAGCCATTCTCTGTAGCCGTGGCTGAAGACTATGATAAAGTAAGTGTCCATCTGCAAGCCACAGAAAGAACCCCACAGGAACAGGGGAAAGGACTCAAAGCCATTATCCCCTATAACTGTGGTACAGACTATAGTGGAGTAAGTGCCCCCTTAAAAGCCATGGAAGATCTCAGGAGCCCGGGTGAGCTCCCTGGCCTTCGGTCCTGGCTAGAATGGAGGAGAGACAGACCTAACCCTGAAGTCATCATGCAGCAGAGCCAGCTGAGAGAGAGAGAGAGAGAAAGAAAGAAACTTCCAGCTACGACACACTGAACCTGTCATCCTTAAAATAATAGAAGAGAAACTCTACAATGCTACTGAATTGCTTCAAAAGAAGAACCTTTCTCCCCCTGGACCGATACAAGAGAGGAGAAATGCTTTTGTAAATATTCATGATGGTTTGGACCTGGCACCCAGCCAGATGCCCAGGCCCACGGCAAGGGCCTTCACCCCCTCCATTTCCTTCCCAGGGCAAGGGAGTGAAAACTGCAGAACTCGAACGTAACCAAATTATATAACTAATAACTTAACTTTCTCTTCATAAGATAAGAAAGCTTAATTAGAATTGTTGTAGTATATATTATTCATTAGTTTTTATCTTGCTAGTAATAAATGCTCGTATTATACGCCTTATATCAAGCCTCTGTTTTGTCTGCATAAAACCTCTCTCAACTTATAGTAACTGTGTGGAGGGGGGAGTTCGGAAAAAAAGTAACCCTGGTAAACCCATGACACACCTCTATGTGTAAAACATGCCATGGTTCTGGTCTTGGTCCTGGACAATTTTTTCAAGGGATGGTGTGTGGCATGTAGGCAGCTTTCCCAGTTCTCTGGTTGTGATATAACCCCCCTTATTTCCCTTTTTGCAGAAGTTAGATGACTCCTGGTACTGTCCAGCCTGATAGGTACAAGAAGATGCTTGAATGTCTGATTCATCCCAGGGAACTGAGGGGTGGTGATGCACAACCCTATTACAAGCACTGGGAACCTAAGACCTTGCACCTGGATGCTGTTCATTACAATTGAAAGCTACAGAGCCTTTTAGACACCAAATGCAGAAATGTAAATTCTCTTATTTTTTACACACACTTTCAAATGCTTTAGAACTGCAGAATGCACAGGCAGGCTTACAAAATGCATTGAAGTTTCACACATAATCTTTCTTAGGGGAAATAGGTAACATTATTTTGGGACTTCTACTGAGCAAGGCTAACCCCAATGTGATGAACTTAAAAGGCAATGAGAAAGATTTAGGTGAGGCATTAAGACAATTTTTTTAATGGCAGGAATAATGAAGGCCTGAAGCGATTGCCCAAGGACGTTGTTGAATATCCAGCCCCAGAAATCTTTGAAAAAGAGAAAAACTGGAGTTATAGGTGAACCTGACTTGGGGTAGCCAGCTGAACTACATAAAAACTTGAGGTCAACCCCAGTTTTGTTTTTGTATGTTACCCTGTTCCATATCTTACTATGAGAAATATCAGTAGAACAAGCCCCCTCTGGCTGGTGGAAGTATGTGCTTTGGATCTGACACACTTTTCTTGATAATGCTGTGTGCAGTGTCAGGAAACCCACTGCAGCACTGGTTGACACGACCCAAGCAGCCTTTGCCATTGCACCTCAAGCAGCCATGAAGGAGTTACAAACCATGTCAGCCAGGGTGCATTGCCCCTGCTGGTGAATCATCACCCTCGTAAGCATGAGGCACAAGCCACAGGGACAGACAAAATTAATTTAAAACAGAATAATGGTATAAGAATCTCCCTTTTCTCAGTATCCAAAGGGAAAAAAAAAAAAGTTGCCAAGAGATTTTGTAAGAAAGCCACTGGCATGATGGTATCAAACACACTCCTATTCTGCACTTTCTGCACAGCTAGAGTGCAAGACAGCTCTAGACTTTGGCTTTCTCTATCAGTTTCTTGCGGGCTTCCATCCACTGTGGATTAAAAAATTGAAGAGGAGCAGCAGGGTGGGAGACATCTATTAGGACTGAAGAGCAGCAATGACATTTTTCAGAGAAAGTGTGAGAAATGCTACACGGGATGCCAGTAATGAGCAGAAAGCCTGCACTATCCTGTAAGTTCTTCAAAGCAGTGCCCAGAAAATGCTTATTGCATAACTTTTACAATTAAATATAATCATGATGATAGCAAGGAAGTCTTTAATTTTAGCACCATTAGATAAAGCGCAGGTGACAAGTGGTCACTGTCATGTAGAGAATATTTAGTCTTCTTTATAAATTGAAACACTATGTATAATTCCTACTGATGTTGTATTTATATCCTGAACAGATGGATTTCCTTGTCATCCCCACTGGTCATCTCAGCAAGAAAGCCAAGATTTGAAAGGACCCAGAAGAATTAAAGAGCAGGACAAATGAGTATCACTCGGGAAGGTTTGTAATTTCCCTTCAAAATATAATATAATTTAAAAAATCTTGCTGGAGTGTATTTCACATGGGCTGAAAAGGAGAAGAAAGAAAATATTGTTTGGTCCCCTTACTGCTGCAAAAGGAGACAGATAAGAAGAAATAATAGGAAATTTACATTGCCAAGACAAACACTTTAAGAAACCCTATTACACAGAGCCAAAGACTTACATTTTAAAACCAGAGAAGTTTTATAATAATATGGTATCTAACACCAGAATGTTAAACACAGTCCAGGAATTTTCTGTTTCTTCGTCAAGGCAGGATTTCTGACCTGTCCAATGATTCCTCACAATATAAAGGACTGAATAGTCAAAGGAGGATTACAGTTACATTTCATGAAAACTGAAGGAATTTCTCAACACTAGCAGGACACATCATCAAGGACCAAGACAGCAGTACAGCTCTGCCATGAAAGACTTGTTAATCTGCAACTAGCCACAGAATGTGGTTTCTTCTCTGATTCCTTGCTCTGATCTCTTTGCTATTGTACCAGTGGTTAAATTTATAAAATGCATTTTAATAAAATGGCAGAAGCAAAGCATCTTTCAGTGTCCTATATTCACTTTGTGTGGAGTTGCCAAGTTCAACAGCCTCATTAGCTTTGCAGTGGCTGAGCCTTAATGAATAAGCCAAGTTCACTCAGCCCTCTACAAATGCAGCTGGTTACAGTACTTCAACACTTCAAAAAAAAGAATGAAAAAACAAGTTTGATCAATAATTACTACTCCCACAGTGAGACAACCATGAATTATTTTAAACAGACTAGATTGTCCTCAACTGAAACATTCATTTTGAATGCATTCCTTTTGAAGCATCTAGAAGTTGAGCTGTTGAACAGAGTGGTTTTCTCTATTTTAGTCTGACAAAAACTGCAAGAGTAAAAAAAAAAAAGCCAAGGAAGTATAATATATTATTTCTCATATACTAACCTATGTAATTCCCCAGCTAGTCAAATAAGAAATAAAGTTGTGTAGTTTTGTTTTTAGGAATACAATATTTTGCATGAACATGTGTGTGTACACTTGTGACTGTGGTATTTATATTCCCAGCTATGCATGGACAATGAATAGATACATATAACCTTCATTAGAAATTATATCAATTCAAATAAGTGGCCATAATCTGGTGTCAGCTGATGACATGACAGTGCATAGCTGCAAGCAAAACTGTAAATTAAAATATGGATAGAGACAGACAGAAATCTGACCTGATGGAGTAAAGTCTACATTTTGCACACTTTTTCTGCTATAATTTCTGCAATTTTATAATGTTCTTTTAATCAATATGGTTGCAAACTCCACCAATGTACATCCATGTATTCTTATTGAATACTCTTTTTCAGGCAGAGTTGACCTCAACATTATAAGTTATCTTTTTCTTTTTCAGTATGTTCAGTATCACAGACATCCCAACCTTGCTCTCCAAAAGATTTTCCACATAGGACCAAATTTTTATGCCACTCCAAATAATAATCAAGCAAATTAAAAGTCAACCTTAACATCCTCTTTGTATGCTTTTTCGTTTTTCTCTCCCTTAGTTAAATCTGCATCAAACTTTCCCTCCCTCTGGCTTGAGGCTGAGCCTGTGCTGGTCTATGTCAGTGTGTGACAGGAGGTGATGCCTTTCTCTGCAGAAACTCTGCACTTGCCATTCTGCTGACTCAGATGACATTTCTGCATGGTTAGGCTGCAAATCCTAAAATTCAATATTAAGCAACAGAATATATCACTTCACAGCAACATTTTAATAAGAGTTTTAGAAATAGTCTATTAAACCAAGGTTCTAATAAAAACTGAGAGAGAACAAAACTATTATACATGCAAGTTGTCTTTACACATGCTATTTCATATTATGCTAAGTCATTCATTAACCTGTTGCAATAATATATTGAACCTTTCCTGTTATGAATTCGTGGACTTTATCAATGACAGGGTTATTGGCCATCACTGTTCATGTGTATACAAAGTACTAGAGAGGTAGGACTTTTTTCAGTCTAACTTCTTAAGGCTTGCATAGCTGTCAACTTTCCAGACTGAGCTTTCAGTGCTTTGAGCATTAAGCATTCCTATGAGAAAAGGCTCAGAAAATGAGAGACCGTGTTATCTTTTAACATCAGACCAATTTCTGTGGGCAAAACAGGTACAAGAAAGAATTATTGTGTAAAACTAGCAAAGGAGTATGCAGGTGCTCCAACTTAGACAGCTAAATGCATTTTCTTCATCAAGAAGCAGCAAAGGAATGATGTCATTGAAGACAAGGAGCAATTGTATGTGAGCCATCTGGATGTGAGCTGCGTGTTGTCCAGCCATACCTATGTGTCAGCCAGGAAGATGTTTCATATCCTCTGTGATTTCAAATGATTATTTACTGCACTAGGTATTGTATAAACTTCAATTCCGCTTTAATTCCTGTGAGAGAAAACACAATTATGTCCCTGAAACACAGGAATGGGGCTATAGACATCAGGAAGATTCTCCTGGCTGAGCCCTAGAGGTTTTGTGGAGGGGACAACGATGCACATAATAGATGGAGCAAGATCAGTAGTTCTTTAGGTATCAGATTCATAAGAGCTTCTCCCATGTCAAAAGTTTAACTTCTTTCCATCCTCCACCCTCTGCATATTAGCTCACGAAATGCATGGCACAGAATCCTGATAAAATCCCATTGATTAGTTATGTATTAAAGTTTGCCAAGCACTAATGCACAAACTTGGGATAGAATTCATTTCTTCTGCCAAAGCACTTAATCTAAATGCTGCAACAATCTAATGAGGAAAATGTTGGTTTGAAGGTTGCCCAGAGAAAAGATACACATAAATATTTATTTCATGGATCGCAGAGATAACAGTATGACAAAGTTATTCCAATAAAAAACTTGCCAGTTGTGCAAACTCCAGTGTGGTGTCATGGAATAAGTAGAAAAAATACTCCAGCCCATCACAGAACATGATGAAGAAAAAAAAGAAAGTAAGAAAATAAGAAACCTTTAATTACAAAATTCCTCCTTCAGCATTTTGCTGAAAGTATTAAGGGATTTCTGTAGTAGACAACTGTAGTTGTTTTCTTTGGCTTGCAAGCTGAATCTGGAGGTTTTAAATTCCCTGATAGAAGTGGCTGTTGAAAACAGAGCAGAAGTGATGAGAACTAAAGTACACGAGTTGTGGCAGGTCTTTTATTATTTCACTGAAAACTGAAAGGAGAAGGCAGGGAATATTTTATGAGTAATGTGTTTCTCATATTTTGGAGTAAAAGAAATAATAGAAATATGGTGGGAAACACCATGAAAGATCATATCAGAACTGTGAAAGACACATAACACTCTATTTTGAGACAAAAAAGAAAAATACTAGCTAGGAAGAAAAAAATCTGCAAAACTCGGGTCCAATGTCCCAGTGTTCAAGAGCACAATCCAGAATGTATGTTTTTCAGTACTGCCTGTTTGCTAATACCAGCAGCACTGAGATGTGCACACAACTTTCCCAAGATACATACAAGGCAGTAGCTGGCAATGGTCCATGGACAGAAAGCGGAAGCTGAGAACCAAATGCAGCTCTGCTCCTGCAAGGACTCTGTATGTGTGGGCTTCAGATTCTTGCTTTATCTTTGCTGGTAAAGCAAAACCTTCACCATACAGATGGAGGTTACTCTTCTTTGATCTCCCCTCCTACCTGGCTCCACCCCCCAGCATCATTTTCTCCGTTTTAGAGCACTGTCCTGGGAAGGAACACATTTCTCAGTGCCTGAATACAGTGCAAAACCCACCACCACTCTCAGCAGCTATTTTTCATCTGTAGGCATATACCTCCTCCAAGAGGCCATCAGCATTTAGCTTTTGTCCTGGCAGCAGCCCCAGCTGCATCCAGCATCCAGGCTCTCCACAGAAGCAGAGTAGCACTGCTGGGCCCGTGTTTTCTGCTGGCTTCATGCTCTCCATGGCACCTGCCTGGAGCTGCTACCCTGAAGGAGCTCCTCTCTCTACACTGACCATGCAGGCAGCCAAGGCATCAAACACTGTGAGTCTAGAGGAGTGCTGGGAACTGGAATTTTCTCATTCTACCACAGATTATACTGGATGTTCATTAGTAAGGGATGAGGAAATTTTCCATAGTGTGCAGCAATGTGTATGGGGTAATGAGTGCAGCAAAGGTGTAGGGTTGTGATCCTCTACGTTTTGGATTCAAGTAGTGCCAAGTAAGTTCTTTTGAGAAGCCAGCCACGAAATTCATTAAATGTTAAACACTGATCATTAGCAATATCATGATTAAAAAGTAGTACATAATATCTGATGAAGTATTAAGCTAATAAATATAACTAATAATTTTTTTAAATATCCATCAATTCAAGAGCTAAACAAAAACAAGACATCTATTGTGGAACAAATTTTTAAGCTCCAGATACTGAATTTTCTCGTGCCTTTTCAAAGACAAGGGTGACAAAACTGTGCACTTCTCTTCCCTATCTGTATTGCACATAGGCATTTACAGCTCATGGATTATGAACTGAAGACCATGAGAGGCCTGTGAGTCCACTGAAGGTGATCTACAGCTGTTATGCAACTCCATATTGCATGATAAAAGCACTTGGTGATTTGTGAAAAATAAATAGTGTCAGAAGAGAAAGGTTGGTATTAAACATACTCATGATTCAAATAGTCCAGAGATCATAGACATTTCTCTACCCAGGAAAATGTTCAGGGTCCCACTGAGTGACCTTCCCTGCCATCCATTTCAACTCCCTGTGTGCTCAGGCAAGCCCAGGGAGATGTTTTTTTGTGGCTGCCACACACTAGTTACATGATGGTCTTTTTAGAGTGGCTAAAGACTCTTTACTGAGTAATAATATTATGCCATGATCTGAAGAATTCCCAGAGCAAGAGTGTTTCCTGATCAAATTTTCTACCACTAAAAATGTATACTCCATTCACATTCCAGAATAGTCTTTTCTAGTGGTTTCTCTACCCTTTGCCCATGACAAGTGGCAGTTTTTAATCATTCAAGGTTTCTAAACCACTTGTACTGCCATCATCTCCAAACATTTTCTCCACATTTAGCTTAAACATGATGGAAAATGAATTAAAGTCAAGCAGTTCTGAGGATTATTCATAGACCTCCAATTGCATTCATGCAGACCTCTTGAGGATGACTGTTTGGGAAGTCCATTTTACTTCTTGCATTTTTAAACAGAAATTTGTATTCTCATTACTCCCCTGCAGTGTGAAGAGTAGCTTGACTGGAAAGCCTGTAGTGTGGTCTGGGAAAATTAAAATCAAACATAACAGAGAATGAGAAGAGGGAGGTAGAAATCACAGACTGGGTGGGTGGACAGAGAGTGATGATTGCTCTTAGGTCAGCCTCTTTCTTGTGGTCAGAAGACACTTGATCCAAGCAAGCAGCTCTGCTACCTGTGAACAGTGGCTCTTGTCTGCAAAAAAATGTCTCTGCTAGAAAATGGGACAGTTCAGTGACATCAAGCAGATGAGCAGAGAGCAGCAGCCCTCTCAGGAACATGTGGTAGAAAATCAGAAGAGAGCATTTCAGCTGCTTGGCTCTGTGAGACCTGTCTCCACGGAGAGAGACCAGTCACTTGCTAAGATTAGATCCACCTCTGCTTAGTATTCCCCACACACCCTTTAATGAACACACGCAAGATGACAAAATCCACATGTTGATTGACTCATCCCTTTTCAAAACTTAGGATGCCACATGCTGACACTGCTTGTGGAGAGTGGAATTATCACCCAGAGACTACCAAAGTGTCCAACCATGCACCAGGCCACAGCCAGAGGAGCGCCTGCACACAGGCAAGGGCAGGTTTGGTGCTCTGTACCTCCTGGGACACTCATCCTCTCAGGGTTGGGAAGAGCACATGTAGAAAGGTTGAAGGTGCAGAGAGAAGCACAGAGAAGAGATCAGTGCCTGCCTCTCCTGTTCCCCTCATGAGGAAGTTGTAACTGCAATGAGGTACTTTGTAAGAACATCTAGTAATTTCAGTCTTCATTTTGCCCTGATGTTGCCTGGCATCACAATCTCTCAGAAACACAGTGGCAACAGTCAAGACTCAGTAAAACAGCAGGGGACATGCTGCTCTGTCAACTTTACATGCTGTTAGCTAAACCTGCCCCCAGCTAAAATTGCCATTTCAATGAAGCCTTGCAGAGTCAGCTGCTATCTACCTTGTGCAGGAAAGGTCAGAACTCACACAAAACAATTCTCTTACTACTTTGACTAATGAATGACTCTCAGTTTCTCTTTACTGACTGCCCTTTTACAGATGAGAAAGAAAACTCATTTTTTAAGTAACAAGAGAACTATTTTTCTCTCTTATTGTAGTATCAACCTGAAGAAAGTATTGACATCAATAATGCTGAATGTGATAAGAGAGGAAAATCATGCCCCAGTGATTGACAGAGGATTTAAAGGGATCACTGGTTCAGAAAAGGTATAACACAATTTTCAGTGTCACCAACAGTTATACTGTTCTACCAGCAAGGAAAGCTCCTCTTTCAAGAACATTTTCAAAACGTCTTTAAAAGGTCAGTATACTCTGTGCTCAGCCCACTCCTGGTGAGTGCTGTTAGCAGATACTTTAGATTAGGCAAAGGAGACAGGAAAAATTGTTTTGCTTTCTCATCTACAATGTTGAGAAAGACCAGTTAATGAAAGTCCAAATTTCAAGGTACTGGGCTATAATACTTCTTCTTATCAAACATTTCCTGGCCTCTTGATTCATATCTCAACCATGTCACCAGTTCATTTCACTTCACTCAGACAATATATATCATGTGAGAAATCCATTATTTATTGAAAGTTAATGATGTATTATCTAATATAATGGTCTGTAGTAGATATGCTATACTACAGATATATACTATAGATTGTAACAATTATATAATACACTATAAAATATATTATTACATATTATATTATAGATTATATAACTATTACAATGTGTTATATGCAAATATAGTACATGCAGTATAAACCATTACAAAATGTAATAATAGAATTATATATAATGTGATTTTAAATTATATAATTAATGTGTGTATAGGCATAATTATTCAGACATTTTTGTTAATCTTGTTGTTTTATAACAATCTTTTGATTAGCTCTTATAAATTTTAAATAAATATTTCCTTTCCACAGCATTTGCCTTAAAAAAAAAAAAAAAAGAACTTCTAATCTATTGGTCATTCACTATCAAGGTACTTTGTCTATTTATTAGAGATTATTCATATTAAAAGATCATTTCCATAACTCATATTTTAATATTACTATGAAGTTCAACAAGGGAAGTGCCAGATTCTGCACCTGGGATGGACCAGCTCTGAATGTTCGTACAGACTGTGGAATGCGAGGCTGGAAAGCAGTGCCACAGAAAGGGACCTGGAGGTCCTGGACAATGGCAGTGTGAATATGAGTCAGCAGTGCCCTGGCAGCCAGGAGGGCCAACTGTGTCCTAGGGGGCATCAGGCAAAGCATCACCAGCCAGTCGAGGGAGGGGATTGTCCTGCTCTGCTCTGCANTGTTAATCTTGTTGTTTTATAACAATCTTTTGATTAGCTCTTATAAATTTTAAATAAATATTTCCTTTCCACAGCATTTGCCCTAAAAAAAAAAAAAAAGAACTTCTAATCTATTGGTCATTCACTATCAAGGTACTTTGTCTATTTATTAGAGATTATTCATATTAAAAGATCATTTCCATAACTCATATTTTAATATTACTATGAAGTTCAACAAGGGAAGTGCCAGATTCTGCACCTGGGATGGACCAGCTCTGAATGTTCGTACAGACTGTGGAATGCGAGGCTGGAAAGCAGTGCCACAGAAAGGGACCTGGAGGTCCTGGACAATGGCAGTGTGAATATGAGTCAGCAGTGCCCTGGCAGCCAGGAGGGCCAACTGTGTCCTAGGGGGCATCAGGCAAAGCATCACCAGCCAGTCGAGGGAGGGGATTGTCCTGCTCTGCTCTGCA
>VYXB01008785.1:146846-178725 GCA_013397135.1 Pachyramphus minor
TCATCATGTAAAAGGCTGATAATAGTTCTATACTGCCTATTGCCATTAATATATTTGAAAAAACTCTTTATATTGTCCCCTATATTTCTGGTCAGCTTCAATGTGAGCTTTGGCTGCACAAATTTCCTCCCTACAGAATTAAGCAGCTGTATTCGTCCCATGTCCCTTGACCTGGCTTCCACTGAGGATACATCTTCCTGTTTTGCCTTATTTTCAAGAGAAGATCCCTGCTCAGCCAAACTGGCTTTGTGCCTCGCGTGCTTGACTTCGAACACCTGGGAATTGCCTGCTCCTGTGCCCTTAGGAGGTGATGTTTGAAAAGTGACCAGCACTGAGGGACCCCAGCACCTGCAAAAACATTTCCCAGGGGATGTTACTTACTAATTCCCTGAGCAGCCTGAACTCTGCTCTCATGTCCAGAGCTGAGGTTTTGCTGACACTTTTCCTACTGTCAATAGAGACTTTAAACTCCATCACTTCATGGTCACTGTGGCCAAGACAGCCACCAATCTCCACTTTGCTCACGAGATCCCCTCTGTTGACAAGCAGAAGACCAAGGAGGGCGTCTTTCTGAGTTGGTTTCCTTAGAGCCTGTTCCATAAAGTTGTCATCCAAGTTTTTTAGGAATCTTCTGGCCCAGGTTGTACCAGCTCTGTAATGCTCCTAGTTAATTTCTGGCAAGTTGAAGTCCTCCATAAGGACAAGGGCAGCTGACTTTGGAGTGCCCCTTAGTTCTTCAAAGAATATCATCACCATCATCATTGTTGTCCTGTCTGGAAGGTCTACAGCAGATTCCCGTGATGACATCCACATTATTTGTTTGCCTCTTGATTCTCACCCAGAGGCTCTCATCTGTGCCATTGTCGGTTGGGAGTTCCATACATTCTAACTCTTCTATGACATACCCCTCTGCCTCTTCTGCCATGCCTGTCCCTCCTGAAGAGCCTGTAACTGTCCAACAGGGCACTCCAGTCACAGGTCTCATCCCACCAGGTTTCACTTATGCCAGTGATGTGAAATCTCTGGGTCTGGGCCAAATCTTCAATCTTCAAGCTCCTCTTGCTTGTTTCTCGTGCTGTGCACATTGTTATAGAAACACTGCAGGTGTGGTGCAATTGTAGCCAACACCTGGTGAAGCAGATTGAGGGAAACCATTAGTGCTGGTTTGCTCATTTCTTCAAGTTTCGGCACACCATGCCATCTTTCATCACTGGCAAGACTGGTTTTGTCCCTTTTCCCCTTCCAAGCTAGTTTGAATGGAATTGCCAGAGAAAAGCCTCAAAAATTAAAGGTGTGATCTCAGATGACACTCTGATCCTTCAAATGCAATTGTGAAGATAGATATTTTAAAATGTCTGGGTCCCAGCTGGCAGAGTTACGTGACTATCAGTAGCTCTTTGTCCAGTGAACTAGAGACCACCTCAAAGTTACTAAGCAAAGCATCAGTAGGTAAAAACACCTGGGATTTTCTTGTGCATAGTTGCTGCAAATACACTACTTGTCAAGTACATTTTAGAATGATAGTCAGTTCATTTTGCTTTTATTTATGATCTGCCCACTCTTCAAAGCACGTTTCATACACTTGCCAGACCAGAGATTGTATTCATACAGGGATGGCAGCCCCCAGACAGGGTTACTGGTTCACCTCCACAGACTGCAGGATGCCAGGACAAGCTTAGGGTACTTTGAACAAGACAGAGACCTTTTGGAACCAACAACAGTCTGTCAAATGAGAATGACCTTTCCCATGGGATATTTTCTGACCAGTACACCCTTCACATTGGCAAGAATTTTAAGAAAACCCACATAAATCTCCTTTAATTTTAACAGGTATTAAATCCTGATTTAGTCTGTTTATCCCCAGATATTCAAAGTCATAAGAAGCACAATACAGTCTTTGGGTGGGTAGCTTAAAATCATGGTATTTTCAGAATAATACCTTGTTTCTTGCCTTTTTTTATATTTGCTATCTGAATTTTGATACTTGGGACATATAAGTTTTTCCCTGCAAGAGCTTTCTTTATTATCGTGTAATCATGTGGCTACAAGCTTTAAGTTGGCACATTTAAGGATATGCCATTAAAATAGAAATATTAAAGAGGGTTTTTTTTCTTTGTTTTGAAAGCTTTCAGCAGATTCTGAGGATAGATCTTCTCACTGTTCCAAATCCTATGATCCTGAATCAATACCTATAAAAAATTAGTGTTGTTCAATGGTGCCATGAAAAATTGTGAGACTGCTGTGGACTCCTAATCCTTCCTTGAAAGAAGATCTTACATACAGTTTAAATCTAAAGAATATTAACACACCCATGTTTCCACCTCTAAATCACTGTTCTTTTCTTTATGCTAACTTTTGCTTTCTGTAATATATATGAGAGAAATTTTTCCTATATTTTGTCTTGGAGTTCTTATATTCTGTTCTTTCTTCTCATGCTCCTTGATTGGAATTAAAGAAGTTATAGCCTGCAAGAGCATGATTTGTTCCTTGTGCATGAAAACATAATGTCCTTCTAGGTTATCTCAGTGGGGTGCACTATGACTGCAATGCAGCAAACCCCCTCTGAAATTAAAAGCAAATAAACAAACTGAGTTTATGTTACACAAAACAATGGAAAATTCCTATTAATTCAAGAGAGCAAGCTTGCAGAAATGTTCCCTATTCTTTGCCAAACTCCCCACTTTCTTTCTACTCAGTAACACACTGGTACAGTTTCTTGATCAGTGATCATAGTACCACATGACAATTCTTTCTTTGCTATCATCATAAAATGTTATAAACAAGTAACTTGGAAAATTCATAATATTACAGCTGTTCCTTGCAGTTGCCCTCACACCAAGATGTATCACTAAGAATTTAACGATAGAGAGGACTAATTCTCACACCAGGGGTATACTCTGATATGGCTTAATTTATGAATATAGATGTATCAGGAGAGGCTGCTTTTATCCATACATATATGCCAGTTCAAGCTACTGACAGTCAAATGCTGCACAAGGCCGGCCTTCCTTCAGTGATCTCAGTCCCCATGTTCAATTTCTATAGAACAATTCCATTCAAGAATTATTTATGCTTTAAAAAAGCCTAGAGAACATAATCTTTTTCTATACATGGAACATTCTCTACCCAGGGCTTTTTATTAACAACAACAAAATGACATAATTTGTCTTTTTTAAAACTAGATGCTTGTACCTCAAAAAAATAGATGATGTATGACACCTATCACAATAAAATATTTTTAATACTCTAACATATAAAAATTACATCTTTAAGATTTGGAGGTTGCAAATCAAACTCTAATGAAATCCGTGGGAGGATTGCTACATACTTCAGTAAATGCAGGCACTGGCTCGCAGTTCTAGCAATGTTAAATTTCCAGTGATTCCATTAGCTAAATGGGAATTCCTCCAGATTTTCAGAAATGTGTCTGAGAGCCAAATTCAGTCCAAAGTATTTTTTAAAATATTTTTATAATCATTCTCAAATACCTGGCATTCAAGATACAGAAATTCCTACTGTGATTATTGACATTTGTTTAAAATATTGTATACTCTGACTATAAGAGCAGTATACATTGTCTCTGGTTTTGGCATATCCAATTTAGTCTTGAGTTTCTCAATTATTTTAATATTAAAAATACACAGTTTTCAGGTCAAGCCTTTTATATACACCATACTTTATCAGACAGGGGGAGAAATAAGACATAAACTAAAGATTCTGATTTAAATACTTAGAATTTTTCTGTAATAAACATTATGGACTGAGAAAGGGTTCTGAAAGAGTAATTGGATCATCTGACCCAGTAGAATAAAACAGGTGAGAATTCACAAAATTAAAAGACAAAATTTTATTGGATAATTGCAGCATTATAAAGGTCACTACTATCATTTACCATAAACCAGATTATAATATAATACAGACTACTCTTTCAAACACTCTGTAATCACTAAGGAGGTAGCAATCACTAGTTACTCTCAATAAAAGAGGAGGTATTGAGTAAAATTTTTAAGCAGACTTTACGAGCTCTAGCCCTCTTCAAGGGATGGAATATGCTTTCTACCTGTGCAGATTCCATGAATCTAAAGAATTTTATTTCAGGATGGAGCTATAATCCAAAATTAATTTGACAAATGGGAGAAGTGGTCTCAAAACATAGGTACAAGCACAGAATATTACTTTCCAGAGGTAATAATAATCTTCCAAAACACAGGTATGGGGATAACTGAGTACATACTGTTTCAGAAAAAGAGTCAGCTCTGAAGCCAATATTCAGATGAAAAATAAGAAGTGCCATTCTAGTAGAGGAAAGCCATAGTGGCACACTGAAACAGAAATATGTTTCTAAAGACATGAGAAAGTATTATTTCTCTTCTACTCTGCTTTGGTAAGACTTCAGTTAGACAACTGTATCTAACTGGGGTGGCAGCATTACAGTAGAAACATAACAAAAGCATACAATATAAAAGCTACCCACTCCAGTTTCTCCACTGGAATGCCTTTCTGAGTGTGATATTTAACTATTTTTATGACCTTAAATTAAGAGATGTTTTCATGGAAGCTGAAGAGCATGTGAAGAACACTCACTGTGACAATAATATCTTCTTCTGGCCCCTGCTTTTTATGAGTGAGATAAATTGTATAAACATATAAACACTCTTCCCAGCCTTAAATACTTCTCCAGACTTTACTGGGGAGCCAATGTGCTGCTTTCAGTAGGATAAGGCTAGAGCTAAAAAGGAAGCAGACCTGAAAATTGCTTTCATTAGCCCAGATGCACGACCCCAAATCCTCAAAAAACTCCTGTTAGAAAAGTTAGAATTAACTAGGATGTAAGTTCTTTTCCTCAGCCGAACTCCCTGTCCACCTTATTTCTTGTTAATATTTATATTAAAAATAGCAATAAGTAAATAAATAATACTGTTCTTTTGAATCCTATTTCTGACAGGAGACAGATTTATCATTCTGGTTGCCAGATGAACACATTTATGATGGGTTTTTTTCCTTTGTTCAGGGCTCTGAAGCACTCTTCATCCCTGAGGCAATGATAAGAAACTCCACATTCTTCCTTTTTGTTGAGCAGACCTTTGGCAGCCTGCAGAGAGGCAGCTACAATGGGGAACATGTGTCAGTGCCCTGAGCATCTCTTTCCCTTGCACTGCCCCAAATCAGTCGTTTCCATTATTAGTGTAGCAGTGGAAGGGACAAGGGACAGAACCATGCTGTGCTGTTATACAGGCACAAATAGTTGTGATTTCAAACCCTCCGAAATGTCATAAAGTTCACTCAAAAACAGCCAAATACTTCAATAAAGGCTAACTTAAGTACTGAAAAGGCAACACACCTTCACTTTCTGTTTGAGATGTAAATACAGAGAAGTTCTCTTCAGGTGAAGACTAAGATTATTTCATTTGGCTGCTGTCTGCCTCTTGGGAGTTTATAGATGCTTAGCATGTTTCAAGTTTTTGTCCAGTAATGGCATGAAAACTGCAAATACAGTTCAGCACATATTTTTGCTGCTTTGCAGCTGAATATTACATAAATGGGGACCATGACCTCTGTAATGGCAAGTTATAACAGAATTAAATATTTTTTCATGTATATTCATTTTACCTTTCTCTCTTCTTTCATATTTAAATCAGCACACTAAAGAAACAGACTTTCCCTGCACTGTAGTACTTTTGCAAATACATTAGCAGTGATGTGCTTATTTTGTCTAGGATAGTGATGATTTTCTTCACAGTAGTTAGTATGAGGCTGTGTTTTGGATTTGTGCTGAAAACAGCATTGATAGTGCAGGGATGTTTTCATTGTTGCTGAGCAGTGCCTTCATAGTGTCAAGGTATTTTCTGCTCCTCACCCCAAACCACCAGCAAGGAACCTGGGAGTGTATAAGGAGTTGGAGCAGGCACAGCTGGGACAGATGATGCCAACTGACCAAAGGGATATCCCACACCATATGGCATCATACTCAGCATATAAGGAGGGAGGAACAAGGAGGAAGGGGAGAACATTTGGAATTATGACATTTGTCCTCCCTGGTCACCACTACATGTGATGGAGCCCTGCTTTTCGGAGGATGGCTAAACTGCCTGCTGGTGGGAAGTGGTAAACAAATTCCTTGTTTTGCTCTGCTTGTGGATACAGCTTTTGCTTTACTTATTGAATTGTCTTTATCTCAACCCAGGAGTTGTTTCAATTCTGACAAGGGACTAAGTAAGTACCTGTGTGGGACTTGGTTGCTGGCTAGCGTTAAACCATGACACAGAGACACAACAGTAGTTATTTTCTATATATACCTCTTTTGCAGGTAGCTATCTCTAGCTAAACATATTTAAAACAAGATCAAATTGTGCCCTTAAATTCTCTAAAGACATTTTGCACCTGTATACCAAGTATGAAGGCTAAAACTCTGGGACATTTTGGACTAAGTAGCTTTTCTGTTCACAAGATGCTAGCATATCTGGCAGTTAAATTACCTGAATATTTCTGTTGATACTGGCCAGACCCTCACCACTGTCATATGTACAGACCAGAACTTCAGAGGCAAGTTCCTGTATGTGATTCAAGAAAAAAACTTAAACTTTGATAGAGACAACAACTCAGTCATAATTATAACCTAATGTTAACTGATCTACTATGCAAAATTTCTGATGTAACCGCAGAAGATCTTAAAATTAACTAGGACAGGACTGAAATAAAGAAAAATACCTTTGTAGAGCACTCAAGTGTTACAGGCAGAGAAACTTACGGGCAGACAGCAGCAGAGATGGGGCCATTCCCTAAGGGAAGATGAGCTGGAAGCCGAGGGTGACTGCTTATCCAGCAGTGCCTTCATTAGCCAGGGCACAGCCCCACATCATCTGTGCTGCAGTGGTGCTAACAGGGTGCAAGGGCAGACCTTGAGATAGTGAGGACATGAATCAGGTCCTTGGTCCACCCAGGGACAATCAAGAGATTAAGGACAGAGACAGTATTGGAGACAAAGCTGTAGCAAAGGTCCAAGATCCTTCCAGGAGGCAAGACCAGAGACATGGATGGGCATAGGCCCATTCACAGCACGGCTGGGACCAGGACTGGATGCCCAGACCTGAGCTGAACTTGAGCCCCAGGGCAGTAGTGGGCTCCATGAGAGGCTGGTCAGGGCCATTAAAGCCTGTTAGTGCTCTCAGAGCCTGAGAAATTCATGCTTTAAAAGGTATATCTTATCTAAAGATACGTGTCTCAGTCTGAAATTATCAAATTATATTAAGAAAAAAACCAACCACTTGGTGACGCTGAAGACCACTTTCCACAATGCAGCAGAAGGTGAAATGAAGATATTTTAGTCTGAGTCTATGCACAACTCTTGCCGTGGAAATAAAGCAATGCTTCCCACAGTGAGATAAAGTTATCACCAGTAAGGGTGAGCATATGGGTAATGAGCTAAGAACTGCTTGAAGTCTCTGGTAAAAATTTAGGAATAGATTTTGCATCTTTTCTTTTAGCAAAGCTCACAAACTGAACTAAATCTTCTATGTTTTAGCAAATAGGAAACCTAGTTTGTTGTTTCCTATCTACTTAAAGCTCCACACTCCTGATTATTGTTACCGTTGGTTTTACTGCCCCACGGGGCTATACAGCATACAACCACTTTTCATCTTGAAGGCAGATATAGTGTTGGTCACAAGAGGGGAGAAGTTTGCTTTCACAGTAGGTGTCAGTGATCCCTATGAGCTCCTTCAGGTCCCACTGGGTCAAGTTCCTGCCTGTCACAACCGCACAAGACCATGCATCAGCTGTGTGGAGTATCCTGTCAGGCAGGAACGTGTAGATAACTTTCTAGCCCAACTATGGATCTCAGCAGTCAGCTGAAACTGTGCCAGAAGCTGTCTATCCACTGGGAACATTGGTGCTGATGATGCTGCTTTTCCTTCTGGGCTTTCAATACATAAACATGACAATCACTAAAAGAAAGTTTGCAGCAGTGCAATTAAAAGTTAGCTTTTAATTTTGAAGTTTCTAATCCACTTAAATCAACCTCTCTTGCACAAAATAGTTTCTTGGTCATGCTTCCTTCAGGCCAATGTTTTGTCTCAGTGCCAGCATGTTATCATTCTGTACTACTGGTATGCTGGAATCCTGATATCTGTATTTATTTGCAAAAGCACTTGGAGCTTCCCAAGCAAGTGGCCAGCATTCAGTGAATGGGTGCTATAAGACCCAAGCTCAACCAGAAGTTTTACTTTCAAAAATATATAAGGCTCAAAAAAATTCGCCCACTGAATGTTTTGAAGAGCTCTTGGTTCTTTAATGATTTCAGGTAGCATAAAGAGAAGATGCAGCACATGTTTTCTCAGGAGATACTTTTACTGATAACTTTAGAAAACAAGAGAGAAAATAAGATATCTTGGCAAAAGTTTCACCATGGCTTGGCTTCACAAATGAAGATTTCGAAGGGCTCTACCCACGCTTGCTACAGGCTCACTGATGGCTGAAAAGGCCAATGCGTGACAGACAAGTCCGGTTGCAAAAGGGACAACAGAAAGACTCCCCAGGTGGTATCAACTGGATGCGATTCTTTCTGCGATGTCTTCTCTCCTCGAGAGTGATCTTGCGTGCGTTCTCAGAGGAGGCAGCAGCGTTATAGATAGTTTGTCTCCAGGCCTCCAGAGTAGACCAATGGTGATGATCAATAAGGCCAAGGCTGAGATATTGCTTCAGGGAGTCCTTGTATCTCCTTTTCAGGGCTCCTCTCTTGTGGCAGCCAGTGGCAAGTTCACCATAGAGCACGATCTTAGGGAGGCGGTGGTCCTTCATCCTGGAGACGTGCCCTGCCCAACCCAGCTGTGTTCTCAGCAGCATGGCCTTGATACTTGTGACTGCAGCCTGTTCAAGAACAGACGTATTGGTCACGTAATCCATCCAGTGGATGTTGAGGATTTTACGGAGGCAGCATCGATGGAACTGTTCTAGGAGTCGCAGGTGGTGGCGGTAAATGACCCAAGACTCAGACCCGTACAAAAGAGTAGACAGTACAATGGCTCTATAAACACTGATCTTCGTACTTTTCTTCAGGTGTTCATTTTGCCAAACTCTTTTATGGAGTCTACCAAAAGCACTGTATGCCTTTGCCAGCCTGTTGTCTATCTCTTTGTCAATCTTACTGTCTGAGGAGATGATGCTTCCCAGGTAATTAAATTGCTGGACTGTTTTGAGTTCTGAGTTGCCAATGGAGATACGGGGATGATGGAAGACTCCCTGAGGTGCAGGTTGATGGAAAACCTCTGTCTTCTTCAAGGTGATTTCCAGCCCAAAAAGTTCAGCAGCCTCTGCAAAGCAGGATGTTAAACACTGCAGACCTCTTTCTGTGTGGCAAAAGTTTAAAGGGGTAACATACAACCAAAATGGAGCATTCCACAAAGCTATGACTTAGCACATGCTAACCCACACAACTTAGCAAAATCCAACCCATTCAGTTACCCAAAATAGAAAAGAGATTAAGAGGAGAAAAAGGAGTAAAGAAAGAGAGACAAAAGAGATTAAGATAAAATCATAGCTACCGCCAGAAAGTCCTGTGCAAAGCCAGCTTCCACGAGGCAAGTGACAGGTCTCAAGCAAAAATGAAGCCGTATGTTGAGGGTTTTATGTGCTTTGGCCACCCCTCCCAGTCAGGACTTCGAGCCCAGTGGCCACTCTGGGGCTCCAGTACAGGGTGCAGCCTGTCTGAGGCTGGGTTAGGGGCCCCAGGGGGTGGTATCTCCCAAGCTGCCTTTGCCTGACAGCTGCTCTGAGGTTGCTTCACGAGCAGTTGCCATGTCGGCATGGGGCTGCCATGTGAGACGCAACATTATCTCACCTCTGTGAGAGTCGACCTATCCTTTCCCCTGACACACACACTCCTGAGCTGATTCCAACCTAATAATATAATAATCCAGTGTCTCACACTCACCCTCTATTCTAACCTCCTTGAATTCAACAAGTTTCTTCTCAAAGGGACATTTGCCCTTCTCCCTGAATCTCCTTTATCTAGCTAAAGGAGATAGCTGCCTTTCATCTATCCAGCCACTTTCCCCTGCAGCCAAATGTTGGAATTATTCTTCAATTTCCTTCCTTACAAAAGAAATGGTGTTATCTCAATGCCTATGATACTCGTCTTCTGAATTTCTCTCCTGGTTCCTTAGCAATTACTCCACCAAATTTAAGTTTTTGCCAGTAAAATCTCTTCTTATCCCATTGGACAATCTTTTGCTTTCAGCATTGGGGACTGTCCAGAAAGAACAAGTTTACAAAAATAAAGCAAATGCGTTGTTATTCCTACTAGTCTCAGAATAACAGCAAATACAAAAGATCTTCATGTCCTCGGTTCCAGTACCATACACCAAAGCAGGAATGTCTATACCTGGATTACTCCTGGTAGACATCTCTCTAACCTCTTCTCAAAGTTCTTCAGAGACAGAGATGCCATGACCTTCCCCAAGCAGCTTTTCCATCCCTTTTTCACTTGTACTGTTAAAAAACTTCCATGGTGTCTAACCTGAATTTTCTGATGTAATTTGGGCCCTTACATCCCGTGGCATATGTATGTCATAGACAAAGAGAACAACTTAATTCCTTCATCTTCACTGAAGACCTTTACTTATTTGAAGTTTGACACTTCTTTCCATGTCTTTTTCTCCTGATAGTCCTTTCTTCTTTTATCTAAAGAACACTTGTTTTTTCAGTCTTTACTTGTAGGTCATGTTTCCCACACCTCTGGTCCTTTTTTGTGAATCTCTTCCTGAATTTCTCCTTTTCTTCTTCCATAAACTGGAAGTCTCTACTTCTACAGAACCCTCACCAATGCTGCATACAGACTAAGGATTACTTCTTATGTCTTGCAAGCTGTATTTCTCTTCATCTGAGCATCTTCATGTATATGAGGAGCATTAAATATGTAGACATCATTTCTGTGAGAAGGAAGTAGCAGAATAACCTGTCACTTCCGTTGGTTTTCTTTCATTAACTCTGTCTTAGCCTCAGGTTTTTCAGTCATTCTATCACTTGAATTTTGAAAGAAAAACACAGAGTGAAGCCCTAGACAGTAAAGATGAGACAAATTGTAGCACTCAATGGTAATGCAATTGTCAGAGGATATTCTAAAGCCAATACTGAGGCAATACAGAGAGGTCTGAGTTAAAAAACACATTCGTAACTAGAATTTTTGGTTAAAAAACATATGGAACTTGAGTTTAAAAGGTGTCTGTTCTCTTCTGGCTATGTGAGAGCTACACATAGGCAGTTCTGCTGAGAAAGTATTAAATAATGGAATCATAGAATGGTTTGGGATGTAAGAGGTCTTAAAGATCCTGTAGTTTCAACCCCTCTGCCATGGGCAGAGACACCTTCCACTAAACCAGTTTGCTCAAAGATCTGTCCAGTCTGGCCTTGAATATCCCTGGTCTTCCAGGGATGTGGAATCCAGAGCTCCTCTGGGGAACCTGTTTCAGTGTCTCACAGTAAAGAATTTCTTACTGAAACCTGATCTAACCTTACACTCTTTCAGTTTGAAGCCATTCCCCCTTACCCTACATGCAGTGGAGAACCAGTGCCAGCAGGAAGGACTGAAACCCAGCACTCACACTCACCTATTCCCAGTGCCTTAATCACTGACTAAAGAGTATGTCCATGATTATACAGCTAAGAAAGCAATTTCCAGTTCTGGGGGCAAAAATACTCTCCATGGACAAAAAATTTAAAAATACGTATTTTTAGTTAGTTTCATCTAGAAGCATTAATGTAATGCAGCTTGAGCCTCTGTTTCTCAAAACAAATCATCCTAAAAGTTAACTCAAGAGATATCCATGTTGTATTCACACTTCATCAAAGGTGGAAGATGTTTGGTTTTGTATGCTGGAATCAACACAGAGTTACCATGATGTTTATAGCTACATGGTATCTTTCTACTGTTCTGTGGACCTTGCAGCTAATGACCATCCACAAATGTTGATAATGAAAGCATTCCAAATACCAAACCTTAAACAGAATTAGTGGAACTTTGAACTGGGCCTGAAGCTGAGCATTGGGGAAAGTTCTGTATTCTGCTATGCAGGAAAAAGGAACTGAGCAAAAGGTGTCTTTGAAAGAAACCACTACTTGCCCTTCACAGAGAGACCTCTTTCACTATCAACTGATGTGTCAGATAAAAATATAATCTCCATTACAGTGTTATTTTCCATTTTAATTTTAGTTTCCTGTCCTAAATTACTACATTTTAAAAAGATTTGATGATTGATAATTGAAAAAGCTGAAGAGCAATGACCAGAAATGTCTGTTACAATTTAAGTAAGTGGATAAAATACTGAAATTGTGAGAGAAGAGTACAGGTTAGAGGAATAAAAATTGTTTACAGGAGAGGATTACAATTTTCAACTTGCTTCTGTTACTATCTTATTGTGTCTTCAAGCAAGTTACTTTATCTTTTCTAGTTATGCCTCATTGGTGAAACAGGAATAGGATTTCCTTACTTTATAGGTGTATTAATAAGGATATGCATGTTGCTAAAAAGCCTGTTATGGTATTGAATGATGTGAAAATTCTCAGGGTAACTAAAAGACAATTTGCTTTTTTTTTTTTCTTCTTTCAACTAATGTCTAATAGCTCAGTTGTCAGCAACAGCATATTTGTCAACAAGTGAGATAATGACCTAGGAACCAGAGACTTAGAAGAACAGCTTAAATTCCACATTCTGTCTCTGCATTCACATGCTCAATATTTTACAGTATCTTGAAAAGCTAATTGAAAATAAAAAGTTACTGATATAAGCAAATGGAGAGCTGTTTCACTGAAGTTCTTTCCTGCCTCTGAGGAAAGCATTAGCTCTTCTGAACACTGAATTTGCAGGAAGCACTGACCTGACATGGAATTTATTTGCCTGAGTTAACTTGACAAGTGGCAGGCAGTTGAGGTGCATTTCGCTACCCACAGTTCTTGAGCTGCTGCACTTGAGTCAGGTGTAACCGAGCACTGCTTGTCAAAGGCTGTAACAGAACAAGCTGCAGTGCAGCAAACTGATCCCCTTTCTTCTTTTTTCTCTCTCTTTCATTTTTTTTTATACATTTGAATAAAAGGCAGAAGTTATTGACCAGAATCAGCTTTGCAGTTCCTGAATTTTTGTGCAGGCACATTCAGAAAGAATCCTTCTCTTGGACATAGAGTTTCAGAATTTAAAATTTCAGAAATTAAATGAGAGATGTTTAATGGTTTAATGGGTAACAGTGAAAAGTTTTGTTGATAACTTGCTTCATAACTATATATCAAATATTTGAGGATCAAATCCCCACATAGTGTGAATTTACCTCTCATTTTCATCTACCACTGTCACATAAAAAAAATCCATCCAGACAAAACAAACAAGCAAAATATGAAAATTATCACTAATGTTGTAGGACTTGTACTATCCTGTGTAGAACTAGGTTAAAAGAAATGCAACTGTAAAAAAAGTTAAAAAAGGTTTAAAAGGTTAAAAAGCCCTTTCACAGGAATGCTAAAGATATCATCAAAAAGGTATGTTAATTCGAAATTTCATTTAATAGTCAAGAGAAAACCACTGAGCTTATACAAGAAAATGGAATGAAGACTATGACAGTAGACACTGCAAATTTAAGATTGGAATTGATATTTGTTGTAGTCAATGTTATTTCTGTTATCCTACTTTTTTCTACATTTATTTTTAAGGTACAAGCTGATGGATTTTCACCGTGACTTCTATAAATCAAACTCACCAGAGACTTGGCTCCTGAATCATCACTTATTCTAAGAAATACTGCCTGATTTTTGCTTTCCTCATATTTATTTGCAATAATAGGAAGCCTTTGCAAACAGGTGGGTCTTGCAATCTGCTCTAAAGGAAATCTCACCATGTGTGTGTCTAATCTCTTTTGGCTTCTCTGTTTGAATCAAATCACAAGGAGATTTAGCAAAATGCTCTGAAAATACTTTGCTACATGCTGACAGTTACAGTAAACCATAGTTCAGCAGTGCAAACAGCACAAAATAAACAACATGTCCCCCAGGTTTTTGTGACATATCCAAGAAAAGGAAGGGAGTACAGGTTCCTTTAAAGGACATTTAGGATTTTTCCTTAATGGAAGAGTTTGGATGCACAAAGGTGAAACCACAGATCAAGCAACAGAGGAATCTTATTTATCAGAGTTGTACAATCCAGCAACAATCAAATTATTTCAGTGCTTTGACTCTCATGGCAAAGAGTGCTAGTCATAGCAAATGTTGCCGAGAGTGAGAAAAACAGTACCAGCAGAGTGACATATCTGTTTCCACATCATGTGGAAAACATTATTAAGCTCTCTTGTATGTCTGCTTTAGTGCAATGTTTAATTACACACCACATACAGTTCTTCCGGAGATGTTTGAGGATCAAATCAAGGCAGAATACTGAAGGAGGCTCTTATCTGTAATAGTCTCATTTCTTGAGGGAATAAGAAGATCTCTAGTGAATAAGGCAGGGGTAATTTCTGGAGCAAAAAAAGCTGGTCTCAAGCTCAAGACCACTGAATCTTTTGCTTATTGTTTTTGCTTCCAGCATCCTAGCATTTATTTTCTGGTTTGGGGTTTTCTTCCACAGAATTTCTCAGTGATTCCCGCCTCCCTCTTAGCTAAGTATTTTCCAGACTATCACTAGTGATAATCTATGATATC
The DNA here is from genome assembly GCA_013397135.1 of Pachyramphus minor. Classification (NCBI taxonomy): domain Eukaryota; kingdom Metazoa; phylum Chordata; class Aves; order Passeriformes; family Tyrannidae; genus Pachyramphus; species Pachyramphus minor. Next base: position 161,520 of record VYXB01008785.1, read on the forward strand.
AGTGATATCTGTTAAATGAAGAAGGAAGCATGACATTGTATATATTATAAATGCAACCAGTGATGGTTTCGAAGTGTTATGCAGGTGGCTACTAATTGATTAAGGAAAAACAGTATTGCATATCTCTCTGTTCTGAAAGTAGTCCTGAAATGCAGCATTTAATTTTAATTATAAGTCTGGGACTATATTTATGATTAAAAAAATCACATTTAATTAAAAGCTATTTTCTGAGGAGCTCGAGCTAATGAGCTATGTTATTTGTACATAAACAAGTCTGTACATATTTTCTTGCTAAGTATCTGCATGAGCTCATGTCTGCAAGCCAAATGAAAACCCACTAAAGCTCATTTTTGTTTCCAGATGAGAGAACACGGTGGGATGTTTGTCTGAGACATCAGACAGCACAACAATTAACAGCATCATTTCAGAGCTCACTCATGATTTCTTACTAGATCTCTTTTATGCTTACTATTTGCTTTTAAATGAGGCTGTGTGCAATGTCGTAGTATTTCTCTCTTCAGGTTACTTGAGTGCATTTCACACTCAAGTATGCAAATCTCCCCCCTATCCTATAAAGGTGTATAACCTCTAAAGGTTCATGCATGCACCTTTATAGCAATAATTCTCTTCATGACTCAGAGAAAATATCAGATGGCACCACACTCTCAGAGCCTTTTCTGTGCTAGGCCAGAGTCTGAGACGTCTCCAGACCCCTCTGAGCTGTCTGCTTTTGACTGTTATAGAGCTATAGATGACTTGGGGTCTACCATCACATCCCATACACACTGGAAATTTGCCTTCTAATCTGGAATTGCCAAGTTTATCATGCTCCAATGGAGATAGAAGACCAAGTAATTCAGTAGCCAGGCAGGTGACTTTGACTGTCTGGGGAACCTCCTCCATAACATTTCTCCCCTACGTCCTCCTCACACCCCATTGTGGCACCATTCAGTGGAGTTACTCCTGATTTACTCCAGTAAGCAACCTAGAGAAGTGTGCCTTTTGGTTTCAAATTCACCTGGTCTAGAGACTATCAGCCAAGCTGATCCAGCTGATCTTAACTTATGAGAAAGCAACTCAAGCAAAAGATTTTCACAGGTTGAGGGAGGTGATCCTCCACCTGTATTTGACCCTAGTCACATCTGTATTATTGTGCTTGATTCTGGTCTACACAGTTCAAGAAAGACAAGGAGCTACTGGAGAGTGTCCAGCAGCCACAAAGATGATTAGGGATCTGGAGCATCTCTCTTATGAGGAGAGACTGCAGGAGCTGGGCCTGTTTAGTCTAGAGAAGAGAAGACTGAGAGGGGATCTCATTAAAATATATAAATATCTCAAAGGTAGATGTCAAGAGGATGGTGCCAGACTCTTTTCAGTGGTGCCCAGTGACAGGACAAGGAGCAGTGGCCATAAACTAACACACAAGAAGTTTCACCTCAACATGAGGAAGAACTTTACACTGAGAGTGACAGAGTACTGGAATGGGCTACCCAGGAAGGTTGTGGAGTCTCCCTCTCTGGAGACATTCAAAACCCACCTGGGCCCATTCCTGGGTAACCTGCTCTAGGTGACCCTGCCTTGGCAGTTAGAGTTGGAAGTGACCTCTGGGGATTATCTAGTCCAACTATTCTCTGATTCTGTTATTCTGTGATTACAGTCCAAGTCCTTAGGTCACAAAACATAGTCTTGGGAAGCCAGTTACATCCTGCAAGGTTTGGAAACTGGAATATTCTCTGCAAGAGAATAAAATTCCTCATATGTAGAAACCTTATTCATCAGACAGGGACAGTAAAATTGTTCATATCTGGAAGAGGACAGAAAATAAGGAGGTATTATCATTCAGAATCAAATGAAGATATGTCTTGAAATACAGAAATTCATATTTGGATTCTTTTTTCCCTTATCTGTGCTGCTACCAGGGAGCTTATTATATCTTATAAATACCTCCTAAGGAAGGAAAAGAAAGGCATCACCAGGAAGTGGACATGACTGCAAAGTCATTTTCATAGGCTTTGGAAACTACATTTTGAAAAACAATAATAATAGGATTTTTTTAGTCCTGGGAAGGCAGGGTTGACACACAATGTGTTTTGCTGGATTTAGATTGTGAATGCTTTGAATATTTATAAATGTTTATAAGAGTTAAGAATGATTATTGCTGCACATTGATGAAGAAGTCCCTTCTTTCTCAACAGCACTAATAGCATCTGCAGTGCTGAGACTCATAAAGCATTACTGTTGGCTTTTAGGGTGATTCATAGGCCTATTTTAACAGAAAGAGGTATCTTAGCATAGCAGTGGGAGTCAGCAGTTCCTCCCTTCTGATTTGGGCTCTGATACAGAATTTTCCTTATAGCCTTGAGCAGTTCACTTAATCTTTCTGCCTCATATTCCACATCTGTGAAATATGTAGTTACCATATTCACCTAACAGTAAAGAAAGGTCATTGTTTCTCTCCTTCAAAAATATTTCCCTTAGGACATACCTCACCTCAAAGTCACATGGGAATTTAAAGTAATCCTGTGGATTTTGAACCTTTGAAACTGGGTTAAGTGTTTGCATGGGCTTGATGGTACAGAATTTCTCTCTGCAGAAATACCTACTGGCAAACTCAGAACCTGAATCCTGAATACACACATTATCTGACCATAGCACACACCTGAATATAGATCATGTGGATGTTTAGTGAGCTTCTGCTTAAGGGTGGAAGGAAGAGCCCACTTAAAGACAATATAGATGCAGCCCTTGCAGCTGGGAAGATAGCTTTAGTGCCTGTGTTCCAAATCTCTACTCTACTGAATGATTTTATACAACAACAAAAAAAGTAGGTAATTCTCACTCTGACTCCCAGAAGAATCTCTTGATATTCTTTTGTTGTGAAGCTGTGAGTAGTTCTGTGGTTTTAGTGCTGCTGAAAACTGAATGATGACTCAGCCAATGTCCACTTTGCTTTACAGGAAACTGATCCATAGCCTAAAGGAATAGTGTACAAAAGAAATGGGATTTTTTTTCTTTGAAAATGGCAGCAATATTAAAAGGATATATCAATGAATAGTCTAGAAATTTTACTCCACATTTTTTAACCCTTAAGTGGTCTGCTCTTTAGAAGTTCAATGTTCCCATTTACTGTAGAAGTTGTATTATGGTAACACAAAATATTAGTTCTCAACTGCTCTTGGGGATGTTAAATGACACCATTGGGAACCTGGCAATAAGAAAGATATATCAAGAAAAATTATCCTAAACCAATTAACAGTGAGGACTGGGACTGTTTCCCTGAGTAGCTCGGAAGTCCTGTACAGATATATTCATGCTATCTCATGGTTTCTCAAGTACATCAGGAAATTAAAAGGAACTGCCAATATCAAAATTCACATCCTTCTGTTCCTCTGCACTGCCTAATGATGCCAATCAAACCGGAAGATTTAGACTGCTGGGAAAGCAGAAGTGCAGATGTGATATCTCCTCCCAAACTAACACCACAATTTCATCTCTTTGCAATCTTTCAGTCTTTTTTATTTTTTTCAATTAAATGAGTCATGCAACATAGCTCTCTTGTAGAGCTGGATGAAAACCTGATTCTTATATCCTACAAATGTATTATATGATAAAAGGAAACTGCTCTAAAACTCTACACATAGACCAATTTGTTTAGGAAATTGAGGAACAAAGGGGTGGGGCCTGTGACCGTCAGACTCTCTAATCATCCAGCCAGTAAAAACAACATTTACTTGTTTAGACTGATGAACCACTAATAAATAATCTTTCATGGAAGGGCAGATTGTAACTCAGAGTACACGTAAGTACATTCTATTAGATTTAAATTTATTTCTAATAGAATTAAATCAGTTTCTCTAGGTTCTATATCTTGAGACCAGACACATACAGTACTCTAAGCATGCTTTATTTTTTTCTAATTTCATGCAAAATCTATTCTAAAAATAATTTCTGTGATTGCCCTTCATTCAATTCCTTGAGTAATGTTTACTTCTACTTGTTGACAATCCCATATTTCTGATGTATATTGTTGCCATCTAGTGTCAAAAACCTAGCAGTGTATTTAAAATTTTATTTTCCATTTTTAGATTAAGCATATATTTGCATATCTCCATAAATCTTTAAATTAGTTGATTATCCTTTGTATCTATTCTTTTCAACTTATCAACCATTTGTGATAAAGGCTACCCAACTTCTACCATGTTACTGCAGATCTTTTCCAAGGTCAGCTAGCAGGAATCAGTGCTTTGGTTTCAGCTCTGTTGGGCCACTTAGGCATGGAACAGCAGTGGGAACTGAAATTGTTCCCCAAAAGCTCTGAGGAACTCGAGATGTTCTGAAGGAAGAGAAAGGTGATCCCAGGGGGAATGAATCTCACCTTACTAGACATATTTACAATATAGATATTTACCTTTTAAGCTCCCTCTCCGGTCATTGGAAAGTCACTAACACTTTCAGGGAACAATTCATCTCATTCTAAAGTAGAAGAGTGAAACGGGTCAGATTACTGATGTGCTTTAAAATTGCCTATTTCTGCCCTCCTCCCCAACATCAGGTAGCAAAGGCAGGTGAAGACATCTAAACTACAGATGCCAAAAGTCAGATGAGATGAATCTTACCTTAACTCAGTCTCATGAGGTCTGAAAAGAATTTATTAACTGTCCAAATTGGACAGTTAATTATTAAGCCTGTCTTTTAAATAACCGTGTTTGAATATTCTTCATGAGTGGTAATGAGATTTTCAAGTTATGTGCTCACTGAGGGCAGCTAGAATCCTTTAAATCTTTTCTAATTATTTCAAGAGAGGTCTACAGAATACTGGAGGGGGAAGGACACTTGATTACATAATTGATTAAAGTGGAGACACAGCAAAGCTGCCAAATTAATCCCTTTAGATCTGGAAACCCAAAGCACAATCCAACCCAATAATTCCTCATAATGGCAAGTAACTGGAGAAGAGGGATCCAGTTGTGGCATATTCCTGTAATATTTAGAAAAACAGTAGGATTGGTTTTGGGTTTGTTTTTGCCTAAAGCCAACAGTTTTCATAGAATTGAATCTATATTGAGAAATTTTGGCTTATCCTAGTCCACTGGAGTCTTGCCACTGATTTCAGCAAGATCAGGACTACATTCTCAGTGTTGCTGCTGCCTGCTCTATCAAGTAGCTAAAACTTATGGAGCACAGTGATACATGAAGGTAAAAGCTTAAGCCAAAAGAGAGAGTGACTTGGAAAGAGTAAGATTCGAGAAATGCGCAACTCTTTCCTCTCTTTTCTGTCAAGTGTTCCTGTGTTTACTATTAAATGTACACTCCCAGGTCTCATAATTCCTGTGACTGTCCCCACATGTGTTTAAATTTCTGTTAACACAGTTAGCTCTGCCTCCATATGGCACAGCAGTGGCACTTGGTTGCTGTGATTAAATCTGAGCCTTGGCTGGGAAGGTAAATGAAAAGGCATGCTTTCTACTGAAGCAATTTGTCAGTGAGGTACTGCAAGCCATATGTTTCTCCATCTTCTTCCAAATATTTGTGCTGATGTTGCTAGAAAGCGATGTCATCCAAGGAAAAGAAGATGCATGATAGACTGTGCTGTGATAAATTAGTGAAAATATACAGCACTTGCCTAATGCATTTTCAGCTTCTGAACTCAGGGCTTTACAGCCAGTGATGCTGATGCCACTAGAATTCATTAGACTATTCCTCCCACCACCAGGGCTGCAACTGTGGGGCCTATTTCTCCCCTGTAGTGTTAGAAGCCATGAAGGTTTTGCTTTCTATCTCCTGAGGGATGTTATGACTAAAGCATGTACATACTACATAAAATTGTAAAAAATAATAATAAATAAATCAGATTCATGGTCTGGTACTGCATTAAATTAAATGCATGTCCTCAAGTAAGGTTAAATAATTTCAAGTTAGTTTTAACTGAGTAGCTTTTCTGACATGAAAATAAAATGAATTCTCCAGACTGGCACAGACAGCATCCTGGGGCCAGTTTCCATTCTGTCAAATTCCAGCCAAAGTTACTGAGCCCCATTCATCTCACAGATGTAACCTCTGCAGCACCATTTTATTACACTTTGTTACTGCCATGGGCTTAACGCTGCTTAAAGTAGGTAGCTACCACAACAAGCATGGAAGTGACTCCGAAAGGAATAAGCATTCAAAATGGTAGTAATATCCAAGTGAAACTTCATCTACCACTATAGTAACTCAGCCTAGTCCAGTTTAAAGGTTGAAAAAACACTTTTCTTCTTTACTATAGCAAAAAAATTTTGTACAGATCCCAACTCTGCAGCTGAAAGATCTAATATTGAAGTAATAAATTACTCATATTTTGTATTTAATGAATGAAATATAACCATGCTATAAAATAGAGACACAAAAATAGTACATGCTATGCATTTACATTTTAGAACTGTCAGCAAATTCTATCGGGAAATGATCTCCTTAATATAAATGAACACAGGAAAGCAATTAACTCCTTTTAATTTAGCAACAACAAGTTGTAATATCTTTCACACAGGTAAATCAGAATCATGTCATAACTTTAATGATCAATAGGCAGCTGCTCCATCCTCCCAAAGCCGAAGAATTAATACAAGGGAAGAGGTTAACAGCAGCAATTAATTTTTAGTACAATCATAAATATATTCTTTTAAGCATATTGGTTTAAAAGTTATAAAGATCCCATTGGACAGAATTCTATAGGGTGCAAGCTTGCTGCCATTACCTAGACTAAACTCCTTTGTGTCAGCAGTTTTCATAACTGTGACATCACATCTTTATAGAAACCATAGAATATAAAGGAACAGAGTTGGCCACCTTTAAACAAATTAGCTGCATCTTTAAACAGATTCGTTATGTCTTTACTGTACTTTCCAGTGCTCTAAATTCCAGTTTATGCCAAAGATCTACTGCTAGTCATTAGCAGTTACTGCTAACCTGCAAGACACTGTGGATGCACTCCTTAGGAACCGGTCTGTTTCCTCAAAAAGTCCACAGAATGATTCAGATGCTAAACACCACAAAAAGAGCTGTAATGCACACTGTGTGGAGACACAACACCTGTCCAGGGCACTATTTTTCTCAGGTCAGAACTGGGAAGAACAAAAGCCTCCACAGAACCTACAAACCAACTGAAAGGAGATAGGCCACTAGACCACAGCTGTCTGTTAGGTGAGTGCAAGTCCTTAGGTTTTCTGACGAGGAGCAGGGTGGGATGTGCGCTATCTAAGACCTAGAATGTCAAAGTAGGAAAAAAGAAGCAGAAGAAATGGAAGGGGGGGGGGGAAAAATCAAGGAAATGTGGTTCCTGTTCCATTCTCACGGTTTTGAAGACATTTAATCATCCTTTGAGGATGGATAGGCAATCACTGCTGAAGTAAATGCTATGTTCTTTTAACCAGGGTGCTTGCAGGAGAAAAACATCTAGTAGATTCTTGCCTCTAGCTGGTGGAATAACTGTACACCTGGCTATGCAACATCAGCCTAAAAAGCATTTCCAATGCTGACAGCAGAACTATTCACTTTGTTTATTGGAATTTGTTAGCATAAATTTCTAACTTGAAAGGCACATTGCTCGCTTCCTGCTGTTTCTCTAGTCTGTGCATTAACGAGGCAGTTTTATCTTAATAAGTTTTAAAAATGATTTAATTCTTTGCATATTGCCTGTGTTCAAATAATGTAGGAATGAAATCTTTGTGTCTTCCAGCCCTATGTGCTTCTGAAAATGACTGCTTGGTTTAATGGTAATCCTCCTTCTATCAAAATGCACCAGGAAAAAGAATTTTGCTATGCACAAGGCCTTTAAATGTTTTCTAAAAATTTCTATCTATGTCCATGGATTTTATATTTAAGATATCTATAAAATCCTAATAAAAATTTCCAAAAACCGTGTGAAAAAATATATACTCAGAATTAATAGTTCTAAACCTCGCTGAGAATTGGATAAATGGACTGCCACAGAGTTCTCCTTTGTGGAGTAGAATGGTCCCAAGAACTATGCAGAAATCTAGTGGTGACTAAATAAAATGTTGCTTTTATTTCTTCCTCCTTATCAGGAAAAAAAAACCAAAACAAAAACAATGCAGCAACAACAAACACCAAGAAAACAAATCTGAAATTTGCACAGCTTTTTCAGGACTGCTTTTAGTAGCAGTCTTAAATTCAGTAGGCATTGAATTTAACTAAAAAGTTTAAGACTTCAGTTGCATATATGAAGTTGCTTTTCTTCTGTATAAACAAGCTTGATTCATTTCCTGTGAAATAAAGGTCAAAATCCTCCTTGACTCCCCTGGGGCTTGGATGGCACTTAAGGAAGGTTGTCACACAAAGTAGTGTTCATATTAATACAGTAAGCAGAGAACAAATAACCAAATGCAGGAAGTTCAACCCACAAAGTTTACTGGATAAACTCAAAAAAAAAAAAAAAAAAAGACTGATTCTTCAGTAGGAAATGTGAATTTAGCTATTATAATTACATGGTGAGCAAGACTATGAATAATAATCCCAAAAAGATTGTGTTTCTGCTTCATGAAATATATTTTTAAGACTTCCTCTGTTTAGTGCTTTCAAAGGGAAATCTTTACTACCACAGATCACATTGGATTACAAACCATGAGGACTATTAATGATGAGGCATAGAATTACTGATCATGTATTAATCTCTGACATACTTTTGAGTAGCTAAATTAGTTGTAAATAAACAACGTATGAACCATATATTATAGAGTAACTCATGTAACAGTCAACCGTCAGATTTTTGTTTTGTTCATTAAAATCATTTACTTTTCCACCTTTCCAAGAAAGGATAAAATTATTCTGAGCCCATCATTCCAATACTTTAACAACTAAAGGCTTTGCCAGCTTGCTTGCTGTTTCATCTCTGGGTCAGATGGGCTGTCCGTTGATGCCACTGTCATTCAGCAGCACTGCAAATTACTCTGTTGAAAACAAACAGCATTATGCTATTTATAACCAAAATTTATCTCAAAAATGTCTAGTAGTCAAGCTTACATGTGCACAAAAGCTAGATAAAAACAGTAATAGTAATTTCCAGCAGTGACTTCCTCTGGCCAAAGCCATGAAAAGTGAACAAGGGATTTGAAGCAAAAGCCATCACAACTCAAAACCTCCTGAGAAATGAGCTTCTGTTTATTTCGAAATCTCCTCTTCCTCATTCCAACCTCTTTCTTGTCTTCACGCTGTCATAAATTGTTCAAACAAAAGATGTGGAAACTGAAAACTACCAAAACCTCAAGAAATTAAATGTTCAGTTCAACATGCAAAATTTACTAGAGAAAAATTACCAAGAAGAGTGGAAGATTTTTCAGTTCTGAAAATAGCATACGTATAGTATCAAAGTAGTTGGAGTAAGAAACTGGTTAACTTGTTTTAGAAATTTCTCTGGAGTCTGCTATGCCAGTGGAAAGACACTTTGTCTTCAACAGACTTCCATCAGAATTTTTATTGTACAAGATCTTTTCTTTTTCCGTACTATGCAGCTTCAGTTCACTTCAGAAAACAAACCTGGAATAAGACATTTAGTAAGCCAGGACTGCCACATTTCTTTGATACCAGTGAGCTAAAGTGCAGTAACCGAGTGTAAGTGTAAACCAAAAATAAAATTATTTTTAATTTGTATTAATAACGTTAGGATTCTGCATCCCATGTAGATGAAAACTAGGATTAAAATGTGTTTGCTGGCTTCCATTAAGATTTTGATAAATCAGAAAGCCTGATTCGGTTCTCACACTTCCATAAACCACAATATAAATTACTAACACAATTATTATCTATGGATGCTTCATCTGTATAAAAAAGTATATATAAAAGCTAAGTAAGCTTCAGTCTTGGGGTTTTCTTCTTTCAGCATAGTTTCTTTTTTATTTCCTTAGTGATCAGCTTTATCCAAATAATGCTACTATTGTATCAGATACAGCTTCTGCTGTGGAGATAAAACAGTTACTGATGGCACTAGTAATTGAGTTTGGGTTTATGCAACTCCATTAAATCATGGTTATATCATAGGCACAGCTAAGTGAGATAGAAGCACACTATGGACTGATGTTTTAATTATGAGTAGGTATACAAAAGGTCTGTAGGGAATTCCATTCTGTGTTTCAGACCACCTCTCCAAGGTAATTTTTAATTCTTAGCATATTTTTCCACACTCTTCCAGTTTCCTACCAGCTATCGATTTGACATGCATATTCTTTATGCCAGCTCACTAAAGAGATTATGTTAGCATCAAATGTTTCCACCAGAAGCTAAATTTACAAATTACAACTGATTGTGTCTATTTTTTAAAAAATAGTTGCTGTATTTGGCCTTTTGCAGTTCTGTCACACTTCTCCAATCCTCTATATGTTTTCCAACAGAACTGTTGGTATCTCTAAGATTGCTTACTAAGTAACTCAATTTATCAGGTCTAGCCAAACTGATTAACATCTAATTTCTCTAAATGATCCAGCTATCATTCTCTTTCAACACCTATTTTTCTCTGTCTCTGGAAACTTACCCTTTGCATCTAGCACTTCTCCATCTCCTTTAGCTGAGCATTTTAGTAAACATCAATGCATATCATTTTGTAGAACAGCATGCTAGTAGTTTAATTATTTTCTTACTCTTATCAGTATCTCTAGTAGTTTGCATTCAGTTCCCTGCAATCAGATTCAACTATATCAAATAGCCCTCTTCCTCTACTGATTAAGCTTCTCTGCAAAATTAGATTTCTTTGGTCCAATTCTTCCTATGAGAAAAGCTGAGAGAAACAAGAGAGAAGAAGAGAGAATGTTTCTCCTTTAACAGTTAGATATCTTCTCATTTACAGATTATTTTTTTCTCTATTTTAATTATTACAACTTTGTCTTCAGTTTCAATCCATTTTTAACTTGAGCTGTATGTCCCCAGCTTTTGCTGTAGTAATTACTTTCTCTTAGGAACATATTTGAAACCACTAATCCAAATGAATTTGTAGGTTCTATGCATGCATAACAAATATAGTGAAAACAGATGGTAACTTACCAATATGTGAAAATAAACCCCAAATTGGGGTTTATTCTGATTAGAAGTTTCAAAAAGATTAGAAAACCTCTCATCATCCCTCATCAGCAAAAAAACAATGAACCTCACTTTGATAATATCAATTTCTGTAGCTTGGATTGCCATGAAATTCCACCCCATACTGCAAATTCCTAAACTAATTCATTTTCTTTCTTAGTTATCTTTCACTAATATAGGCGAGATCGTATTTCTTGAAAAATGAAAATCTCTTCTCCAAACCTTAGTTTTGACCTTGCATTTTCCCCATTGTGAATGAGTTAGTTGAAGTATCCAACTTGTCATTGATCAAATGGTGTAATTTCTGTTGGAGTCCCAGCACTTTCAATTAAAGATTTGTTTCAAGATATGGTACATGCTGTTTTTCAGACTGTTTCTCTGGAGTTATCTAAAATCATGTTTTTTGCTGCCACACTGAAACTGCTTCCTTAACATTATTTCCCAGCAAACTGCTACTGATTTTTTCTCTAGAATAATTGTTTTCAAAATTCTTTGCCCTATGCTACACAGTGTTTGTTCCAACCAAAATAAACCTGGTTTTATGTTCAACAGTGAATTATGATAGAAGAAAACATCTTTCATATTAAAATTCTGCAACCAGCATTGATTTACTGCAAACAATTACTTCTCTGAATGTAGTTGCTAATAACCTACTGTATATCTGTGAATTCTTTTTTCACGAAGCTCCTATACAATGTTTCTGTTCATAAAGTCTTTCCATTCCCCATGATCTTTGGAGAGCAGTTTACTTGATGACATTACATCCCTGCAGACTGAGGAGCTGAGAGGGATGCTGGGGCTTCTCTGGATAAGGCAAGTAGATGGGGCCCAGATTGAGCCAAGAGTCTAGATCATCAGGTAAGTGGTAAGGCTGGTCCAAGGTCAAGCTGGGAAGCCACAAGCTGCAACATCCAGGCAGGGTCCGAGTTCAGCAGACTGCATGGATAGAACATCTCTTTCCCCTGGCGCTGTCAGGAGCCTCTCTCCACTGTTCCCAGGAGGAAAGGGGCTGCCCTGAGCTCCATCACCGCTGAGCTGGTCCTGATTCCCAGCAACCAAGCCTTCAGGAAGGGGGATGCTGCCTTACACGACTATAGTTTCCCCAACACACTTAAATACGTATCTTCTCATAGTGAGGAGAGTAATAAACCTAATGAAGGAAGAGGAGCAGTACTACCTCTTGTTTTGGCAGTTCTCAGGATAAATATTTAGAAAAAAACTATGCCAACCAAAAAAGAAACTTCTGAAGAACTGTGTAATACACTGAAAATCACACATTAAGTAATATTTAGGACAATCAGGCTTTTCTCAAAGGTTTGGGGTGGGTTTTTTTAACAGGTTGTGGGTTTTTTCCTGGAAAAATGGAACTATGAGCAACTGGCTCCTTGGAAAAAGGCCAACTGCTTGGATTATGTGTTCTTTTCCATTTTCATTTTACTTGTGAAATGAGTTTTGTCTTCACTATTACTATAAGCTTCCTTCTGCTATCTAATGGTTTTATTGCTGCTGCATCACTTTCCTGTTTCTTTTTGTTAGAATTAAATGTTGCTAAGTAACTGAATCTGGATGTGGTATTCTTTGGCAGAACTGTTCTGTTCTTTGAAATATGTATAGAGATTAATCAGCAAAATGAAAATTACTCTCCCAAAGGAAAGAAGGCTATTTGCATGTACCATAACCCTCGTTTTCAGATGATTTCTAATAAAAAATTCAAAGTGATTCCTATGAACATAATGCATATTTCCAAACTAGGTGGTTAAGGAAATATGAATATTGATGAAAAAATGCTTTACCTTCTCCATGAGGTTTATCCTTAGCTACACCAAATAACACCATTCATTTTGCTTTTAATAATGTGTCTCAGCTCTTACAAGCTAAGTAACCTAAAGGCAAAATATCTTCGCTTCCCATCAGTGCAAGCTCATTTAGAGAATTCACCTTTGCTGTGAATTATTAAATAGAAATCCTAATTTAAGTAATTTAGTAGCAAAGAAAAGGCAAAGATGGAATTTACCATTTTATCTAGGTCTCCTAATTTCATGTTAACATGGCAGTGATCTAGTGTCTTATCTGTGCTACTTGCATGGACCTGCAATCAGCAGGAATGGTAACTATCCCAGCTGCAAAACTCATCAAGGTTGAATGCAATTTTCACTTTACATCTTTCTAAAACAATCAAAACCACTAACAATCACACTGCAGAGCAGTTCGTTCGATTTCCACTGTGAAGGCTTAAACCGTTTTAGTAATAAGTAAAACCTAATAGAAGAATGTGACACTAGAATAAGAAAATTACTGTAGAATTTTATAAAGAATGTCTGAAATGGAACATTATTAAATTATTCAAGAAGTAATTGATCTGCTCTGTTTTGAGTAGAATAGTCTTAAAAGCTTCCACTTCTACTATGCTATTCTATTATGCTATTTCAGAGTTTTAAACCCCCCCAAAGTGAACAACATGTTTTCTTTTGTACATTTTTAAACACATACATCTTCGAATACTTAACAAATACTTGGAATGAATAAAAAAAAATTTAAAATCAATTTCTTAGTCATAGATTAATTTTTTATAGGTAAGAGCTTGGACTATCAAGATAGCAACTATACATGGGAAATATCTCTAAATTTGCTTCATTGAAAATTTATTGTATTTTGTTAAAAAAAGGCAGACAGGCATGATAAACATTAAATAGAACAATTACTTCGTAAATATTAAATGGCAAAACTATTTTCGTTATGATGTACAGAGATATAAAATTACACTTGCAAGAGAGGATGGCTCAGTACCAACTATGGGCAACAACCACTTCACTTCTGCTTTTTGAATAAGCACAAGATTTTTAAACACTTGGAATGAAACTCCATATACACTAAGTCTTATAAAAGGTGGCTCTGTACTAAAAAAAAAAAAAAAAAAAAATTTAAAAAATCACGTTCTCCCAGCTCCCTTTATTGTATAATTAATATAAATACGCTGAAGCCAGCATGTTAAATGTTGTAATAGCTAGGCATGAGTAGTAGTGAATATGCAGGAAAGAGAGCTGTCATGGAAAACCCAATTACTTATGTACGTTAACTATTAATAATTTTATTAAATTTGAAGCACAAGTCAAAAAGTGTGACTGCTCAAGCTGGGAAGACACACTCATCCTTGTCCTTCTAGAACCTATACCAGAAAAAAAGAGAAAAGCTAGAGGCAACAAGTTACTTTCTCTATTTCCTCCTTCCCTATTGTATCCTTCCGAAAGTGTGAGGTATTCATCCAGGGTAACATCCCCCAGATGAGCTTGATACCAGCATATATGACCAGTAGCTGGAGGGAGGTGATTCTGCCTCTCCCATCTTCTCTCATGAGACCCCACCTGGAGAGCTGCATCCAGCTCTGGGGACCCCCAGAAGGATATGCAGCAAGTCCAGAGAAAGGCCACAAAGATGCTTGGAGGGCTGGAGCACCTCTTTCATGAAGACAGGCTGAGAGAATTGGGATTGTTCAGCCAGGAGAAGGCTCTGGGGAGACGTTCTACACCTTCCATTATTTGAAAGGGGCCTACAAGAAAACCAGAGAGGGGCTTTTTACTAGGGCACGTAGTGACAGGACAAGGGGGAATGGCCTTCAACTGAAGGAGGGTAAGTTTAAGACACGCTTTAGGAAGAAATTCTTCCCTCTGAGGGAGGTGAGACACTGGGACAGGCTGCCCAGAGAGGCTGTGGATGCCCCATCCCTGGAGGTGTTCCAGGCCAGGCTGGATGGAAGTCGGAGCAACCTGGTCTACTGGAAGGTGTCCCCGCCCACGGCAGGGGGAGTTGGAACTAGATGACCTTCAAAGATCCTTTCCAACCCAAACCATTCTATGATAATTAAGGAAGTGCGGTGGGTTAACCTTGGCTAGCTGTCAAGTGCCCACCCCACTACTCTCTCACTCTCCCCCTTCAGGAGGACAGTGGGAAAAAATAAGACAAAAAAGTTTGTGGGTCCAGATATGGACAGAGAGATTATTCACCGGTTACCATCATGGGTAAAGCAGACTCTACTCAGGGAAGATTATTTTAATTTATTGTGAATTAAAAGTAGGGTATTTTTAAAATAGGAGAGAGAGAAAGTAAAACAGAACTAAACCCACCTGTTCCTCAATCCCCTTTTCTTCAGAGACTCAACTCCGCTCTTTGTTCTTGACTTTTATTCCACCTCCTGTCCTACACAAGTGTCACAGGGAGACAGGGAACAGGGGTTGGGGTCAGTTTGTAACACTCGTCTGTGCCACTCCTACCTTCTCGTGCTAACCCCCCGCTCCAGTGTGGAGTCCCTGCCATAGGACAGAGTCCTCTGCAAACTGCTCCAATGTCAGTCCTTCTCAAAAGGCTGCACTTTTTCAAGAAGTAATCCACTGATTACTGTCTTTCAAGGTTTTAGTGCTGCTTAGTTCTCAGACAAACACAAGAGAACTGCATAATTTTTATGAACTTTATCACTTTTGGATTAGATGCTCCACTCATGATGCTTTTCTAGTCAAATTCTACCTGCCCTAAAGGATGAACTCCACCTGATCTATGAGGTAACTGAGTACTCATTGTATGTCCACAAACCACAGGATACCTCAAAAGCACAGAGAAAGTATAGAAGGAACCTAGAGACAAAAGGACTTTTGCCACATTATGAAGGAAATTTGTAGATCTATATGCCAAGGGCAAAAAAGACCCTTTCATGGGCTGGACAAGGAGCTTTACAAGTTCCTGGTAGAGTAGTGTTGTAGAATTAATATTGACTTACATCCTTTTCCAGTGTGAGGTTGGGAAACTCTTTTCAATTACGCAGTGGCAGAGAGTGTGGCCTATAATCTTTTGCCATGCAAAGGCAGCACCTTTGCCTTGGATGTATTTGTGCCAGGACAACGGGGTCTTGAAAAAGATTAGGGTTCTTTACTTTTTTTCTCTCTTCATGACAGGAGAGGAATCCAATCTCTAAGACAGTAGTTTAATTATTAAGTGACATACTGAGAACACAATGAATCTCAGGCAAAAAATAAGTGCTTATGTAATTTTTTCAAGAGTAAAGACTGAAAAGAAGCCTTTCCAATCTGAGCCTTCACCTAATTCTGCGCTCTTACAGCACTGAAATTACTTTATAAGACCAAAACCTCCAGTTTCTTATGGCTAAGGCTGGCAAAAGGATTAGGGAATGCTTCCTGGTGCGGACAAGTTTCAGTAATTGCAGTATCTCAGTCTCAAGCATTCAAATAATTAAAAGTCAAACCCTTGTTCTACAGCACAAAATTTAAGACTGATTACCCTGTTTGAAAAAACAGTTTTAATTTTATGTTTAGCTCCTTGACCTTCTGTTTTATAATCTTCTCTACATTCATATGAGGGAAAATGATTGATTTTAAGTGAAATCTGAAATGTTTATACAATCACATATTAATGACTTAAAGTTTTAAGAAACAAGGCACTCCATGAATTTGGTTTTCTGGGCACACCAGCACGCCCAGGGCACAGAGAGACAGATTGGCAGGTTACATCGGGATAAATGGGGCCCACCAGAGCACACTGGGACACACTGGGGGGGTCACACTAGGAGGGTCACAGTGGGTAATGCTGGTGAGGTTAAATGGGGGGGCCCCATGAAGGTGGTCACACTAGGGCGCACTGGTCACACCAAGGGGTGTCACAGCAGGAAGGGGCACACCAGGCGTACCGGAGGGAGACCATGCCAGAGGTGGAGTCACACTGGGTCACACCGTGCCACACCGGGGAGGTCACACTGTAGGGGGTGGGAGGGGGTGTCACACCAGGCACACCGGTCAGCCTGGGGGGGTCACACCAGGGAGGGATCACACCNAGGGCCCGCCCCGCGCGCGCCACGCGACCCGCCCCCGCCGACCAAAACATTGGCACGTGCGCGCCGCGCCCGCCGGTCACGTGACGCTCTCGGCCCGCGGAGGGCTGGGCCAGGTCCGCACCGCTCGGCCAATGGCGACACGTGCTGCCGGGTAGCAACAGGCGCGGCGGGAGGGGACCAATCAGCGCTGCGGGGGCGGGGCCAGCACTGCCCATGTTACTTCCGGCAACAGCGCCAGGCCCGGTCCGAGTGCCGGGCGGGGAAAGGCGCTGCCGGGAGGGGAGGGGGGGGAGGAGAGACCGGCAG
>VYXB01008785.1:178741-244934 GCA_013397135.1 Pachyramphus minor
GGAAGGGTGCTCAGCTCTGTGTGTGAGCCCCGCCGGCACGGGGCTTTGAGGCTGAGCTTGGGCAGTCGTGGCTTGGGGGGTTGGGGACTCGCTCTTGTGGCATGTGGAGCTGAAGGAGTTTGGAACAAGCTGTTGGAGTCAGGATGAGCTGATGGGCCTGGGGCAAGGGGTAGGACCGAAGGGTGTGGAGCCTGCCTGGAGGAGAGGGGTGTTGGGATCTCAGTAGGGTGTGTGAGGATGGGAACCAGCGTGCCTTTGCTAAGGGCAAATCCTGCCTGACAAATTTGGTGACCTTTGCGGTGGAGTTACAGCGTTGGTGGATGAGGGAAGAGCGACTGATGTCATTTAACTGAACTTGTGGAAAGCATTTCCTGCTGTCCCACACAACTTCCTTGTCTCTAAGCTGGAGAGACATGGATTTGATGGATGAATCACTCAGTGGGTAAGGAATTGACTGGATGTTTGCACTCAGAGAGTTGTGGTCAATGGCTCAATGTCTAAGTGGAGATCAGTGCTGAGTGATGTTCCTAAGGGGTTGGTATTGGGACTGTTTAGCACCTTTGTCAGGGACATGAAGAGTGAGATTGAGTGCACTCTCAGCAATTTTGTGGATGACAAGCTGTTTGGTGCAGCTGACATGCTGGAGGGAAGGGATGTCACCCAGAGGGACCTTGACAGAACAGAGATGGGCCTGTGTGAACCTCATGAAGTTCAACAAGGCCAAGTGCAAGGTCCTGGAGCTGGGTGGGGCAACACCAAGCACAAATACAGGCTGGGTGGAGAATGGATTGAGAACAGCCCTTGGGATGACTCAGGGTGTTCGTTGACAAGAAGCTCAACGAGCCCACAATGTACACTTGCAGCTCAGAAAACCAAACGTGTCAGAGGATCAGGGGAGGTGATTCTCCCCCCCCCATACTCCACTCTCCTGATACCCCACCTGCAGTGTTGTATCAGCTCTGGGACCTAAAGCATAAGAAGGATGTCAGTCTGTTAGAGTAAGTCCAGAGGAGGGCCATGAAGATGCTCAGAGGACTGAAGCACCTCTGCTATGAACACAGGCTGAGTGATTGCTTTGTTCATCCAGGAGAAGAGAAGGCTCTGGGGAGACCTGTAGGGCAGGATTCTGGTACTTAAAGAGGCACTACAAGAAAGCTGGAGAGGCACTTTGGAATGGCATCAAACTGAAAGAGGGTAGAAGAGGTTTAGGTTTTAGTAAGAAATACTTTACTGTGAGGGTGAAGAGGCACTAGCACAGGTTGCCCAGAGAAGTGGTGGGTATCCCATCCCTGTCAGTGGTCAAGCCCAAGCTGGATGACGCTTTGAGCAACATGGTCTAGTGGAACGTATCCATACCCATGGCAGGGGGGTTGCAACTAGGTGATCTTTAAGGTTGCTTCCAACCCAAACCATTCTGTGATCAGTCAATATGAGGGGAGTTGAAAACAACTTGGAAAAAAGTGTGTTGTGTTCATATTACTCCTAGGAAGCAATACAAGGACTGGAAAAGCAGTCAGGCATAAATAGAGTTTGTGGTAACTGGGGGAAAGAATGTGGTAAATTTTGGAGAAGGTTCTTGTTAGATACAGAGGAGGGCTGAGTTATGAGTAGGAAGGGGACTTTAGTCAATGCTGAGGCCTAGACAATGAACTTTGTTTTGTGTAGTGTACAGATTTTTAATTAAAGAAAAACTCAGTTGGCTTACTTAATTTGTATTTCTTCTGGCTTTTTATGTGTCTGTGCCCTCTCCTGTTGTAACTAATATATTGGGCAGATGCTGGTCAAGAGTACAAATAGTACCTATTTACAAATAGGTAAATAAATTCATGATGATGCTTGACTGATGTGGCCTAATATTTTTTTCAATTTGTAAAATATTAGAAAACGTATACTTGTTAGGACCAAAGCTGTTGGTATTATGTATTAACATGTGTTTCAAATACAATAATGTTGTCTTTCCTCTATAGCCTGCATGTGAAATCCCTTGTTAAACTAAGGAGCAACATGTTTGTGTGATGAATGGGAAGAAGATGGCAAAAGCTGGCAAGGTCATAGTCTTCAAAGTACAGAAAACTGCTTAGTTCACATTCTTAATGTGTCAGAAGTGAATCTCACTTTTGAAAAAAGGTAGCAGAACACTGTTTGAATGACATGCCTTGCATCTGTTTGTAGAGATTTTGGGAGACATGTCACAATGGACTTTATGTTGCAGTCTTTTGTCCTGGTATCTGGCCAATAGCCTGGCATGGGAGGTGACCCTCAACAGCAACTGAAAAAATGTTTGGGAAAATGAAAATTCCCTTACTGAAACATCACTACATGGTGTAGCACAAACTCAATATTTATAAGCTTTAAGAAAAATAAAAGGATCAACATTGATTTTGTGGGCTCTCAATCTCTTTAACAACCATTTATTAGTCATGTATAAAAATCAGTAATCTGATCATGGCAAAGCAGATTACACAGGATGCAATTTTGCTTCTTTTGGAATTATTCCTTTCCTGGACTACCATTCTTTTCCTGTTCTCTAAAGAACTAGGAAACCTACCTGGATCTAATAAATGCTTAAAGACAAGAAGAGTGAGGTTAGAGAATAAAAAATGTACTTAAACCACTGAATCTGTTTCTTTAAAGGGTACTCTGCAGAGAACTTTTGTCAAGGTAATTTTTTTTATTAAGGTTAAAGAAAAAACTGAAATAATGGCAAGAAGTTTTGCAACTTTTATTAATGAATAATACACAAAGAATCTCTTCTTGCTGCTTATAGAGAAACCATGCCATTTTTGGGCCAAGACTGGAGATCCCCTGGATGGAGATGGGTTAAAACAGAAGATGGATGGAAACGATGTGAACCCTTTAGTCCTGCACTTGAGGATGGGAATAATCAGCTGAATGATATCAGCCACGCTGTGTAAGTTAAAAAAATAAGTCATTCTGCATGAGTTAATGGCAGGTGGGAAGGCAACAGAGTGCAACTGTTTGTGGTAGCTGATACCGTCTGTATATAGATGCAGCCATGTATTTTGTTTAGTTAGGCAGACAGGAGACCCTTATGGAGATTTTCTGTCTTTTGTCACTGCTTCCTGAGTTGCTTATTTTAGGCAGCCAGATCCCTTCTTACATTCTATGTCTTTAAAAATAATGAAATAAAAAATATGTAAAAAAACCCCAAGCCAAACCAAACAAAGAAAACCAAACAGAAACAAACAAGCGAGAAAAACAAAACAGAAAAACAACCCCCACTACCACAACAAAATCCCAGCAAAAAACCCCAAACCAAAACAAAAAATGAAAAAAGCCTGTCTAGTACTATTTAAAGGTAAAAGGTAATACTTATAAATTGCAAATGCAACAGGCATATTGAACTGTTACCAGGAAGTGAATGAAAACTTTCTGTTGAGTAGGTGTTGGATTAGTTCTGTTTATGGCAGTCCATATAAGGCCTTTGCTCCAAATATACAATGAGTGTTAGCTTAATGCTCATTCTCTTATGCAATAGATGACTGTATATGCTCCTGTAAAACAGATGAGAAAGAGATTAGATAAATAAAATAATACTTGTGGCAAATGCCCACAGACTGGTGCAATATAAATAGATTTGTCAAAACAAATTTCTACTCAGTTTCTCCACAAAGAAGTAATTCTCAGGGATAGCATTCTTGGTCAAAAATTCCAGCATAATGTGCTCATAATGAAGAAAGGGAACATTGAGTGTTATGTCGTTAGTCCAGTAAGTGATATGATAACTCATCTGATTTAGAGGGAATTTACTGACAAGCTGGGCTTGCTCACAGTCATACACCTGTGTTTTCTAAATTTGGGAAATAGTCCCCAAGAGAGTTATTAAGCAGTGAAGAATTATTATTAAGCTTGTCTTGACCTGTTGTTTTCTTTATGCCCTTTTTCCTTTTGTGTTCATCTGTCACTGATCGTATTTAGGCTTCTTTTTCCACACCATCTGGCCACTGTGGATACCAAACACTGGAAGAATGTTCAGTAAGCCTCCAGCATAAAAGTTGCCTTAAATACCTTTGAAAAAAAATATTTTCTTCCCTCTTTCATACCTTTAATAACATACTTGGCAAATTAGAGGAAATCTAATTTATTTTCAAGCTATTTACACACAGCTATTACATCTTGTGGGTTGCTTTAATTAATATTGCTTGAGAAGTATGAAAGAAATTATCCTGGTCTTTGTGAGTACCATTAAGACTTCTGCTGTTCCTCTTGTAATTGTATATCTATATTTATATATCTTTTCTCCAGAGAGCAAGGTAAGGTATTTTTATTGCTTCTTTGATCAAAGATACTGGATTTCTAAAGTTCAGGACTAAAATAAATGCTTCAATTTGAAGGGACTGGCCATGAGAAGCACTAAGGAAGAAAATATTTTCCATGCAATGTGCAGTGTCTCATGATTTGGGTTTCTTAATCTAGCTTGCCAATTTGTCAGAATCTCAGACTTAGGGGCCAGCCTAGTCTGTAGCAGGCACCCTCATCTGTAATGGTTCCCCATCTTCATCTTAAACATCTCCTACTTAGCAAAGCCAAACTTTGCAGCTTTGATTTTTTTTTTTTTTTTTAATACTACTTCTGTCTATTCAGTTAAAAATGTATGTTGTCCGCATTTAGACTAAGGAATTCAAGTTGATACTTCTTGGCATAGTAATACTACTTTGGAGTAATTTCACTACACCTTGAACTTTGAATCTGAACTATTTTTCTGTGAGTTCACTTCTGCTGCTAAGCAGTAATTCATGTCTATTTGCACAACATTATAGAACAATTTAGGGTGTAAATGACCTCTGGGCGCCATCTGTTCCAAACACATAGCCAAAGCAAGGCCAGCTGAGGTTGCTTGTACAGGGCTTTGCCCAGTTCAGCTCTGTGTGTTTCCAAGAATGGAAATTTTTCTCTGGCCTCCTGTTTTAAGTTCTGTTACTCTCAGTGTTATTTTTTTGTTTGCTGTTGTCCTGTCCCATGTTGTGTCATCCCTTTTTGCCCCCCTCTCAGTCTAGTAAGAATTTCTGTTGTCACAGATTGTGCCCATTACCACTTGACTTAGAACTGCCCACTTCCCCATACCTTACAGTCTAGCTCTATCTTATTTATACCTTCATGTTAGAAGTTGGCAGCAATCAGATTTCCCTCCACCACCAACTCTTACCGCTGAACAAGGTCGGTGCTCTTACCCTCATGCATCGTGTGCACCAGTACCTTGGNATTGGCAGCAATCAGATTTGCCTCCACCACCAACTCTTACCGTTGAACAAGGTCAGTGCTCGTGTGCATCGTGTGCACCAGTACCTTGGTAACTCCCCACTGGACTTTGTCCAGTATGACAATGTTTTTATTGTATTGGGGAGGCCCAGACTAGACACAGTACTCCAGATGCAGTTTCTCATGCCAAATAAAGAGGGATAATTACTTCCTCCAGCCCGCAGGATACATTTTTGTTGACTCAAACCAGGGTGCAGTTGACCTAGTACAACACAAGGGCACACTGCTGACCTATTTTCAGCTACTTATCCACAAGACTCCTGGCTCCTTTCCTGCAGAACTGCTTCCTATCCAGTCTGTACCCAGCATACACCCAGGCTTGGGGTTCTCCTATGGCCTTTGTACACAGTGTAAAGTATTTTGGCAAGTACATTGTAATGTTATTTGGTGCAGGCACTTACCTCAGGATTTTCCATGCATGGCCAAGCTGTAACTGGCTTTGAGTCCCTCCTAAAGCACTTAGTGTGTCTCTGTATGTAATTGCATAACTTGAGGGCCATGTGAAAAGAAGCAAGGGGATAAGGAAGAACAGTTGGATCTCAGATAGCCCTGTCATATCTTCCATCATTTTAAGTGTCATACCCAAAAGGTTCTTTAAATACTGCTATGAAATTATTTTTTTGAAAAAGCTGAAGTTCTTACATGCTTTATCTAAAATATTATGGTTCTAACACCAGGTACTTTTGCTTTTAAAAGCTTTCAAGTATTCTTTTTTGAAGTGCATCATCGAGACAAGAAAGTAAGAATAGCTGTAAATTGGCAGTATTATGTATGTATTTAAATCCTTCCAGGTACACTCAGATGTCATGTGCAGTAATATGATAAAAACATTTCATTAAGGCTTCTGTTACACCATATGGCACGTGCAGCTTTTGGTTTGGTTTATTGTATCTTATCTTGGTGTTTGAAGGGGGCAGGGGTTGCTTTTGCAATGGTAGAGCAGCTTTTTTACTCATCAAGCAGCTCTGCAGGTTTCTGAAAGGAATGAACGCTCATAGTCAATGGGGAACTACCTCTGTTTCTATCCCATTCTTCTGATATGTGTGGGACTCTTGCTTTCATTCCTTGCTTTCAGACTTCAGGTTTGTCAAGAAGAGTGGTGGTGTTTACAGATAAGTAGGGAAAGACTCTCCACATGAAGTATGACAGAACATGAGGAAATAAACCATCATATCAGGAGATCCTCAGAAGTAACAGTCCAATTAGTCTTTTCTCTAAAAAGATGTGAAGAATTCCAGGAATGTCACAGGCAAATTTAAGTGTTAGTCAAAGGTGTTTGATATACCCTCTTCATCTTCACAATTCCTTCCAGAGAGGTCCCAGCTGACTGGAAGCTGGTGAATGTTGTCCCGATTTTCAAGAAGGAGGACCCCAGAAACTACAGGCCTGTCACTTCAGTGCCTGGTAAACTTATGGAGAAGATTATTCTGGGAGGTACTAAAAAACACTTGAAAGATAATGCAGTCACTGGTCACAGCCAGAACAGCTTCATGAGAGGAAAGTCCTGTTTATCAAACCTGATTTCCAAACCTAGGTAACTCACCTGACTGATCACGGGAAGTCAGTCAATGTCATCTTTTTGGATTTCAGTAAAGCTGTCAATACTGTCTTTCACAGAATCCTTCTGGACAAGATGTCCAGCACACAGCTGGATAAACACATCATGTGGTGGGTGAGCAACTGGCTCAGGGTTGAACACACAGGATAACAGTGAATGGGGGAGCATCAGACTGGTGACCTGTCACTAGTGGGTTTCCACAGGGCTCCATCTTAGGCCCTGTGCTCTTCAATATTTACTTGGACACAGGACTGGAAGGGATACTAAGCAAGTTTGCAGGTGATAGAAAACTGGGAAGAGCTGTTGGCTCCCTCTAATGCAGGGAGGCCCTGCAGAGAGACCTCAACAAATCAGAGGACTGGGCAATCACCAACCACATGAAGTTTTCAAGGGAAAATGCCAGATTCTGCACCTGGGATGGGGCAACCCTGGATGTTCGTACAGACTGGGGAATGAGATGCTGTGAAGCAGTGCCACGGAAAGGGACCTGGGGGTCCTGGTCGATGGCAAGTTGAATAAGAGTCAGCAGTGCCCTGGCAGCCAGGAGGGCCAACTGTGTCCTGGGGGGCATCAGGCAAAGCATTCCCAGCTGGTCCAGGGAGGGGATTGTCCTGCTCTGCTCTGGATTGGGGCAGCCTCACCTTGAATATTGTGTGCAGTTTTGGGCACTGCAATATAAGAAAGATATTAAGCTATTGGAGAATGTCCAAAGGAGGGCAACAAGGATGATGAAGGGCCTTGAGGGGAAGCTGTATGAGGAATGGCTGAGGTCACTTGGTCTGTTCAGCCTGGAGAAGAGGAGACTGAGGGAAGACCTCATTACAGTCTTCAGCTTCCTTGTGAGAGGAAGAGGAGGGTCAGGCACTGATCTCTTCTCTGTGTGACCAGTGACAGGACCTGAGGGAATGGTCTGAAGTTGTGTAAGGGGAAGTTTAGGTTGGATATTAGAAAGAGGTTCTTCACCCAGAGGGTGGTTGGGTACTGGAAAAGGCTCCTCAGGGAAGTTGTCACAGCACCAAGTCTGACAGATGTCAAGAAGCGTTTAGATAATCCTCTCAGGCACATGGTGTGACTCTTGGGGTTGTCCTGTGCAGGGCTAAGGGTAACACTTGATGATCCTTGTGGGTCCCTTCCAACTCAGTGTATTTTGTGATTCTGTACTTAATCTGCCTTGCTTGTTTATTGATGCTTGAGGAATTCTCTGTTGTTGGGAAGCAGGAGTGGGCTTTAAATCACTTCCGGTATGTTACTGGTCTAAATTGCTTTCTAGGGATGCTTCCTCTCCAGGACCAAAAGAAAGAATCTCTACAGTTTAACCATTCTCTTCAAGGCAGGCCTTCAGGAATGTAGCCTCCTGTACTCTCTGTCTGATGTTAGGATGACAAAGCTCTGGGAGTTTTGGGCTCTGATTCTGCAGCAACTCTTCAGATTCTGCAATAAATTCTCACATGACCTGGCGATACAGCCAATATGTTAAGACATAATTAAATTAATTTTTAGTGAGCTTAAAAAGAGATTTCCCTTATGATAGCTTTGGAAAAAAAAACAAACCTGATGGATTGGAATGCTACATAATCAAATAATTTGGTGTTGATGTTGTGCTTTGCTTTTGCCTGTTGGTGGTTTCTTCTCTCTGAACTATTTTGCCGTTTGACCAGAGGTGATATTTGGCACTGTTGCATAGAATATTGAAGGCATTGAGTCATTATTCTCTGCTTTAAAAATGTATGTATGGCCAGCCTTCGCGAACGAAGATCTGTGGAAGGTCTTTGTACACCTTCCAGCCTGCGCATTGGATTTATTTTAGGTGGGACACAGTGCGCGCAGAACTGAGCCCACCCTTTAATCCTAAGGTTCATCTGCCGGGGCCAAGCGAGCTTGGACAGTGGCAGCGAGGTCCTCAGGACGTAGGTGGATTGCCTTACAGGGCTAACGGGCTCCACCTACCCGGGGAGTTTCCCCGACCGGGAATCGAACCCGGGCCTCGGCAGTTACAGTGCCGTGTCCTTAACCACTAGACCACCAGGGGCTCCCGCTTTAAAAATATTAAGGCACAAACTAAGGTCCTGGCCTTGGATTGAGCACTATCTGAATGCAGAGATATGTTAGGTTTTAATCCTGGAAAAGAAAAGCTAAGATGAAACTGACTTTTGATTTCTGAGTCTTCTCAACTTGTGTATCTTTAAGCTGAACTAGCATTTACTAATAGGAGCAATCAAAAAACCAGAGCTTTTTTACTGTGTTGTTTAGTTACTCTCCCTAACAGATGGTTCAAGCCTGAAAATTTTAACTGTATAAGCTAGTAGCAATAAACTAAAATAATTTAATTTTTGCCACTTAATGGCCAAAGACAGGTTATTTTTGAATAAACTGATGTCCTCCAGTTTATAGTGTTCAGTTGTTTTAATTTGAAGTTCAAACTGACATTGACAGATAGCTTCATCTGGCAAACTGAGATTAAATATAGTAACAAATGTGAGGGGTTTTGTATACAACTTTGTTGTCAAAGAACAATAATGGGGAAATAAAGTAGTCTTATGGTTAAACTTTACTACAATGTATCCTTCATTACTCTGGTTATCTGTGCAAGACCATAGCCTCCATGTGAAGTATCTTCCTTCTCAGTGCTACAAAAATGCACACCCACTCTTATCTGTGTTGCTGGTCCTTAAAGTTATCTGCAAAAATAGAAAGAAAGTTTTATGAAACTGTGTAGACTCCCTGTAGTATGGGCAGTTTTTAAATATATGTAAATTTTAGAAAGGTTACTTTATTTAAAAAAAAATTTAATAGTTTATTGTCTCTATATTTTTTTTTATATATTCACATTATCTGTGCACTATATACATAATTATTTGGTATAGTCCTCAGTGTTGGGTTACATAGTTATCTGTCAGAGGTGACATAGATATAGTTGAGTCTCTCTGACAGAGACAGACCACTTGGTTCTTGATGCTGTACAAATCATTGGTAAAACAGTTCCATGACACCTGTATTATGTACAGCGTTGTGGCTCAAGCATTTGTGAAAAGAAAGACTTTCTTTTCCTCAAAGGTGACGGTAGCAAGAGATGTCTTTCTTTGCTGGCTTTCTGCCTATGCAAGGGTGTGCAACAGTTCTGCACTGACTTTTATACCTGTGCAGTTTTTCAAGGCTTGGTCCATTTAAAATAACAAATTTTTGTACACCAGAGCTTTGGAGAGCTTTGCAGTTGTCCAACTGGTACTGACTCCTTAGTAGTCCTTCCTAAATATTAGTAATGACTTAGAAGATAGCTATTAGGAAGATACTTTTGTGTATTTAATCACTTTGACACAAATTTCAACTGCACTGGTAAGAAAAGAACATGACAGCTTCTCTCAAGATACACTTTGCTGTAGACAATCAGGTAGAGGATCTTAATTAAGAATATGGTGGGGTTTTTTCAACTGGTAGACTTTAATGAAGAAAATTGTAAGCTGTGTGCATCTTAAATATTTAATCATTGCTGTTCTAATTAGATGTTTTTATTTCAGCATCATCACTGGGGATGATGAGAAAGAAGTATACAGTACTGAAGACTGTGAGTTTGCAGCCAAGAAAAGGAAAAAAGATCATTTTAGTAATAACACGGATTCACAATGTACGCCTGGGTTTTTTCATTTATTTTAGAAGACTTATGTAGCTTCAGAAAAATGGATAGTTATTCATCTATATTCACCCATAGAATAGCCTTCCAAATTATGTTTACTTCTGTCTTGGTAACAAATTCTCATATCAAAAGTGATATGTCTCAGTTGCAGCTGTGGTATTGATAATTTATGGGGTTTTTTCAAAGATCCAAAGGTAATTCACTCCTGTGGGGTTTTTTGTGGGTTTTGTTTTGTTTTTTAATTATATAACTCTTCCATTATTTTCTTGAAGTATGTAACTTGTAAAAAAATTTTAGTCATCCTTTTCAGCTATTATAAACTTTCTTCATTAAAACTGTTCTGCCATCTCTCCTATCTTATGAAGCATTTTATTGAAGATTGTTTAGTTCAGTTTCTTTCTAGAGGGCATTAACTAATGTGGAAGCCTAAAATCCTTGTATTTTGATTTTATTTTAGGTTTTTATCGTGAAAAGTGGATTTATGTTCATAAAGAAAGCACCAAGGAAGTAAGTCTGCATGCTCTGTGACAATTCCTGCGATATTTGTGCATCTTAATTGACAGACTGTATATTGGAAAAAAGCTTTTGTGCTGTGTGTCTTAGGGGTTATATTTAACTCTCTCTTCACTGGCAGCATAGCACACCTGTACGTGGTGAGGCAAAGGCAGCTGGCAAAGTGACTTTTACATGCATCACTGGGGCACAGATGTGGGAACTTGGAAGGATGGACATACAGTTCTCCACAACTTATCCAAGCCCATATGTCTTTGTACTGTCTGTCTTTGAATTAAAATTGAAAGTGCAAAACCAGATAAGTGTCTCCAAAGAAGGTACTTGCAGGCAGCTATTTTGGAATTTTGGTGTACATTTAAATGTAAGTAAGTAAAATTTCAGTTTCAAACTTTACAACGAGGACTTTTATATTCAGCGAAGACCAGATGCTTTAGGTTTTGGGATATAAACTGTATCATGCAACTGTGAAAGGAACATGAAAGATCTTGGAATGAACTCTTGGAAAGCCAAGAGTTAGAATACATCCATTTTATGCGGAGATAAACTGTCTTGAAGTTTGAGTTTCATTCCTGTGTTGATTCCTCTGGTTATCTGGGATGGGTGGAACTTGAACACCAGCAAGGATGTTTTGCATCCACATAGTAAGGCCATGGAGAGAGGGAAGCAGGTGCAAGTCATGCAGGCAAAATTTAGCTTTGCATTTATGAGCTAAGAGAGACCATACAGAACTTTGTACTCAAGAAGAGCATGATATTGTGAACTTCACCTTGTAGATCGGTGACCCAGAGACTGCCCTTCTGCATCTGAAGGTAGTTGTAAAGCCTTTCACCAAAATTGCAAAGCCCTCTTTCTGCTCTGTCCCATCTCAAATTTAGGATAAGAAGGGCAAGGAGATGATGGACTGTCACCAATCATTATCGTGTTTTGAATGATAGGGTTGTTAGCCTGAGTTTTCAAACTACATTCAGGCCAAACCACAAATCTCCTAAAATCTCTCATTGCTGTCCTTCATAACTTGTATGTTTGGATTACTTTTTCCCCTACTCCTGTAGAAGTAGCAAGCAATAAGCATAATTGAATCAAAAAATTCAGAGCAACAATTTAAGATAATCTAAAACATAATTTACAGAGTCTCTAGTTTTTCTTACAGGTTGTAATCTGACTTGATTTTGAAATTGCTGTCTCGCAACCAGGAAACATTATTTTCTAAACTGGATACAGCTTGTTAGGGCAAAATGACAAGAGTAGGAAGGTCTTGATAAGACACCTACAAAACATGCCATGGGAGAGCACTGAAAATAAAGAAAGCCAAAACACGTGCAGGTGTGTAGCTGAAATTAAGTAGGAGATGCTTTTTGAGTAATTTTGTCATGATGGTGCATTGGGAAAGGAAGAGCTTTCATAGAAATCTGTTTCTAGCTGTTCAGTGAAATGTGTCTCATGTTACCTGGCCTTTTCATAACTCTTTAGCCAGATAATAGACACAAATACTTAAATTTCAACAGAAGTTTTGTTGTCTGTAAGTGTTAATTCACTGCAATTAGCCACCCAAGGTGTGCACATTGTGAAGTGTGCAGCACACTTGGATCTGAGATATATGACCTGGATTAGCAAGCAGTACAATCCTAAATTTGGTCACTAATCAGTAGGCAATAATTACCACCACTCTGTAGTGAGTAGATAACTGTCCCATGTCCCACAGGGATGCACCCAGGGTAAGCTTTGTTTGGGTCACAAAAAGAAACGTTAATTTGTACTGCCATCTTGTCACCATCTCATAATTCACCAAGAAAGTCTGTCTAGGAATGAATTTCAAATAATTATTTATCCTTCTACTTCCTGGGCTAATACACCATACTAGCACACTGCTCTGCAAATCTCTCCTCAGTTAGGGGGTCGTGTATTTTTTAGCGTCATTATATTTGGTTCTAGGCTCCCCTATGGCTTTGTGGTTCTAAATGTGCTCAGCTTGTGTGATCCCATGTCATTTTGGGCTGCTACTGCCACCTTAAGTGGTTCACAACACCCTCTGAAACTTCCATATTTACTTTAAGATACCTGTGGAGGAATACGAAAACAAAATGCAATTGCTCATACTCTTGAGACATTAAAAAAAAAAAAGGTACCTAAACTTCTATCACCTGGAAAATAAATTTTAGATGTTGAGACCATTTGTTCTTCCAATCCTAGGAGCAACTAGTTGTGCTCTTACCCTCAGATGTGAATCAGGTAATTCTTATAGCTATAGGCTTAGACTGCTGTACAAACAAGTTCTTCCTTGTGATGAGGCAAATGGGGAGCGTGATATCCATGAGAGGGTGCCAACATCATGGCCATGCAAGAGTGGAGTAGATTCCCAGGGCACTCAAATACCAGTGAATCCAGACTGCATGTTTGGTATGAATTGAAAGGCCTTGGCTATATATTTGCTTGTTCCAAACAACGTAGCTGTTTTCATTTGTTCTACAAGAAAGTAAGTAACTCTTCAGTCCACATACATTGTATTTTCAGGGAGCATGGCATCTATGGTCAATTCTATCTTTTTGTTTCTTTCCATTTTTCTTCTCAGAGACACGGCTATTGCACCTTGGGAGAAGCTTTTAACCGCTTAGATTTTTCCAGTGCAATTCAGGACATCAGAAGGTTCAATTACGTGGTCAAAGTAAGCTCTTTATTTATGTTCATATTATAAAAATGTGTTTGCTGGTGTGCCTATGTATACAAAAGAAATATTTTTGCACTGAACAGATGATTTGTAACTGTATAAATATCCTGTTCATATGTTATTTATACTACATGAAGCAACCTTAAGCTGAGTAATCTTTATTTAGTGAAAAATCATTATATTGCTGTATGAAAGCCTATACCTTGAGGAGGATGGTGATGGCCAGTGTGCTGTGTATTTAGAGGGAAACATTGATGGTAGTTTCAATTGCTGTTCATCAGTCTGGTTAGTGAATTTTCTTTAAAGGCAAAATAATTTCTGTACAACCCAAACCAGCAAAGTGTAATTCATCACAAATATAGTTTGCTATATCTTAAATATGCTTAAAATAGCGATTTCCAGAAGAATATTTGATGTGTAAATATTCTGCAGTTTCTGTTTCTTCTACCACTTCTTAATGGTCCTGTGATTCATTGCACATTTTCTTTTTTAAATCTAGGACAAGATATCTATGTAATTATCTTTGTTAACATCCCTTAAAACTTCAGACTCCAGCCTTAATTTCCTTAATGACTAACCAGCTGCCCACTTGTAAATGCCTGTTCTGGGTGATACTGATCTTCTTTTAGCCTCAGAGGTTTTTTTCCATCTAACCTGAGATAGTAAAGTTCTTGTCCCAGCTCCTAGGGAAGCTCAAAATGAATCATATCAGGACTAGAGTTCAGCTCGGTGGTGAGGCTGTTCACAAATATTGTAGTGGTTGGAATGCGCCCAGAACTTTAAAAGATGTGAATCAAAATTAAATAAACATAACCAGGAGAACACCCTTACCACTAGGCTATGGAGTATTTGGAGAGAAAACACATTCTATCCATCCTTGTGAAGCTGAGCAATCCCAGAAAAACAAGAGATGTGGACACAAAGCAAAAAGGATTTATTTCCAGGCTAGTGGTTAGGGTACTTGCCTATTTATTTCCCTTGCAGCTCTGGCGTTTTTTTGTATGTGTGTGTTGTGGTTTAGAGCATTACTTTTTAATGCTGTTTTGGGAGCAGAATCAGGAATCTAGCCCATGACTTTTCAGCCTTGAACAGTAGGAAGAAAAAAAAGCGTCTAAAGAGGGTGATTTGTGTTATAAATGGTGTCAACCTTGAGTGCCTTACTTGAACGCAAAACAGGTAGAATGAATGCAGATCTAGAATTCTACATGTTTTTTAGACGCTGCAGTGCCTAAGCTGGGTTGCTCAAAACAGTTGATCGGAACAAAGTGCAAAGTCTAACATAAGCACATTGACCAGTTTTTCTTCTGTTTACCAAAGACTATAAAATGCTGGTGTAGTCATGAAGGCTTAAGATCATTGAGAAAGCACTAGTTTAAAATTCAGAAATGTGGCTTTGCAATCCAAACCATTGCTCTAGTAATGGTAGATCCCAAACAATCAGGGTGAATTTAAAATAGCGGGCAGACTTCCAACTATCCAATTTTAGAATTTATTTGAAATTTTTAACATTTAGAATTGTTTTACAAATGCAAAGATACAATTCAGTTTTAGTATCAGTTCCTCTGAGGTGGTAGAGGCAAACTGACTTTTATCAACAGGTACATAAGACCTTAAAAGTTACCAAGATGCTAATAAACATGATTGATATGAGTGGCAGCTGCTGCTCATTCTTTAGCCATAGAACTTTTGGACTCGAGAAACATATATGGTGTTCTATCTAAAAAATGAAAACATCTGAGCAGATATCAGTAATATGTGAAGTTGCCACAGACTTTTGAGAGCTGTGTTTAATCTGTTCTCTCAGATTTTAAGCCAGTCTGCAACCGAGACCTAAGACAAAAGCAGTTCATCCTGTGCCTATCTGCTTTACATGGGTTCTCATTTACTTTCCCAAAATTTCTAATGGTGGGGATATTTTGTGTAGAACTCATTTAATGAAGTGTAATAGTTCCTATTTCTTCTTCTCTAAGGATTATTTCTAGTTGTGCATGAACACAGTTATGATTACTTTTATGTGTGGTGTTCTGCCTGTTCCATTTAAGATAGCAAGGTATAAATCAGGAATACTTTTTTTAAAGAACAAGCCCTACTAGGTAGCTCTTCTTTGATCCCAGACCACCAAAATGATCCATGTTGATTCTCCAACTAATTAAAAATCTGCCAATCATTATTTAAAGTTAATATAGATGTCTGTCCAGGAGCCTTTTAGTATGGGCAGTGAGGAGAAGGTAGGATCAACTGTTCTTCTGTACTTGTTTGTGCTGTACTAGATTGATAATTTTGTAGCTGTTAAATGCTGATACATTGAGTTTGGTATGTGTTTTTCCCACATGTTTTCATTTGAGTAAACAGATGATCCATTCAAAGTTATAATCTCTAGTAGACAACATAAGCCATGGCTTTGCACACATCAATAGGACTGAATTTGTGTCAGATCCTTGTACTCCTGCTACCTTACTTCTGCTAAAATTGCCTTAGTCCTTTAAATGAAATTGGAAACTTCATTAAAATAAGTTAGGTGGAGTTTGTTTCTTTTATTTAATCTCCAAACTGAGTAACATAACTGACTTTTTAAAAATAAATCAAGAGAAGTATACATACTTGCTTGAACTGGCAAACTGCCAGAGACCTCTAGGTGTGTTATAAATTATTAATCAAACTAAAAGCCTTTGAAAATGCCAAGAAAGAGATCCTTTTTATACCATTTTTGAGACTAGATTGCTTGTATTTAAGTACATCAAGAAAATTATTTCCTCCTTTCATAGCACATAGTGTCTTGTCAAGGATCGTGCAGAGAAGCCAGAAGGAACGTTATTAAATCAGGGAGAGAACAGGTGTATTCCCATTTACCAAAAGAAAGTTAATGTTGAGTGAAGTGCCAATTTGGTGTTTTAGAAATGAAGATACAATATAATTTTTGGCAGGCTTAGTCTTTATTCGCCCTCTGTGCCAACACTTGATGCTATCCTATATAGCAGGACTCTGCAGGTTAGTCTTGGGAGCACTCTGCAAGGAATGCTGGCTTCTGCTCCCTCTTTTCCCTTTCCAATGTGTTGAGAACACTTGTTCTGAACTAGTCATTATAAACTGCAATTGCAAAGCTCAGGGCCACACTTCTAAACGTACAACATCAAAGTCATATTTCATACTGAGACCATTTTTTGTTGAAAAGGCAATGGTTCTTGCCAGCTACAAAACTGAATCTAAAGTGTAAAAGGAAAGGTGCCAGAATGGAGCAAGGGCTGCCTCTAGTAGCTGTAGCTTGGCATTAACATGCAGCAAGAATTTAAGCTGTTCTGGTTACCTTACCCTAAACCATTCCCACTATTCTTGCCACTCTTCTGCTCACAGGGTTTTCAGAGAGAGATGTGTGAACAGCTAGGAGATCCTTGCTATATAGTTAAGGGACAGTTACTAATATGGCTCATTATTAGATCACTGTGGTTTATTCTACCAGGGACCTGCATGTACGAGTAATGTAGAAATTGTGTTCCACAGTTTAGGTAAAATATGGTATTTCTTCTCCATGAGTAGAAGGTATTGCACTAAATCTATCACACTTCAGTTTGACCAGAATGATACTTTCACTCAGAAACTGGAGCTCTGGTAGCAGGTATCAGGTCAGAGTGATGTTCCTGGCAACCAAATCTGTCAGGAGTTTCAGGACCCAGCCACACTGAAGCTCACATTTGTATTTGTGAAACACTCTCTTCACTGTTTCACTACAGCTCATCAAGTCCATATGTCATGTGCTCTGTCAGAGATAAACACTACTATTCATATAGTATTTTGAAAATGTACATCCTTCAGGAGTTGTTCATGGTATGCCAGTGGGAATGCCTAAAGCTTTCCATGTTTGTCTTACTTTTTCTGAACTCTATACTTATATTTTCACAAAATGCCGTTGTATGATCTAGGCTATTGTAGGTGAGTGTATGCACTGAAAGTGTGTATTTAAAACCATCCTTTACTTCTGTCATTCTTCTGAATTTTAACTTCTTTGTCCTAGCTTTTGCAGCTAATTGCAAAATCCCAGTTAACTTCACTGAGTGGTGCAGCACAGAAGAACTACTTTAACATTTTGGATAAAATTGTGCGGAAGGGTAAGACCTAAGGTTTTGTAACCTGCTTGATCAGATTTAGTTGCTGTGACTAAGGTATCAGTTGATTTATTACAAGGTTTCCTACCTCCCATCCCACAATTGCAATAAGTTGTTTTCTCTTGTTTATTGAATAATGTCTATTGAAGCAGGTTGGTGAAATTGAGACAATTAGATTCTATTCAGAAACTATTAGTTACTACTAAATTATACTCCTCATGAAATGTGAAAGCTTTTAGATAAATAAAATGTTTGGATTTAAGTTTGTGTGATGTACTGAAACCTGAAATACTTATCTGTTTTGTTTATTTTGTTTAAAAGCTATTACATAATACTGATTTATCTTTTCCTTCTGGTAATCCCACTAACTGGAGCTATAATACTATCCACCTTGAAGAGAAGAAATTGGATTCATAAATTGTTGTTTAGCATTATTAAATGTGCAGCATGAAATGTTGCATCAAATTTGCCTGTGGAATTGTTAATTATTGATCTTGCATGTATGGAACAATATTAATGAATAATGTCATAGTGGAAATTAGGGCAGCTATTTGTACACAAACAGTTGTGTTTTAATTAGTTCATCTAAAAAAGTGTTGATTACTTTGCGCTAACTGTTAGCTTGGTTAACTCAGCCAAAATTGTATTGGGTTTGTTTTGTTTTCCAGTCATAGAAGACCAATATAATCCACGATTAATCAAAGATCTTCTACAGGATCTGAGTTCTACTCTTTGTATACTGATTAGGGGAGTAGGAAAATCTGTGTTGGTAGGAAACATCAATATTTGGATTTGCCGATTAGAAACTATCCTTCTGTGGCAACAACAATTAAAAAACCTTCAGATGAACAAGGTATGTTATTAAATCCTGTTAAATAGTATTTGGGGGAGGGGATTTCAAATACATTTTAAACAGTTTTACTTGTTTTCTTTGTTTTTAAAGAAGTAGTATGAAACCAATGAAATGGAATCAACTTACTTTTCTAATGTTTTAATACGACTTTTCTAATGAGGGTTGCTGCAATGTCTGTACAGCTGGTTTGTGGTAGAGGTGCATAGATATCGTGATTCGAAATCTTCGTTCATGAAGCCAAGCCATGATGATGATGGATATAATGGTTTTTCTCACTTAAATGAATTTCAAAATGTTTGTCTCTAGATTGTCAGATGGAAATGGAAAAAATTACCAATTTTTAACTCCAAAGTAAATTTTCTACAACTGAAGAAATAAAAATCTAAAAGGCATTTTAGAGGTGTATCAAGAAAGAAAATATTCAAGTAGCAATTATCTAGAGCACAGTTGCTTTTCATGTAAAAAAAAAAAAAAAAAGAAAAGAAAGTATAATGACTTCAGCATCTGGATTATCATCATGTTCAAAGCATGTGGTATGCGCTGTTCCAGGGTTTTATAGTGGAAACTTCTGATGATAAGCAGGCAATTTTTTTAAATCGGACTGGGTTACTCCTGGAGGAAGAAATGCAAGATATTGCTGACAGTAAAATCATAAAAGCGTTTCATGTGTGCTGGGTATCTGAATAAACCAACTACTTTTGGAATAGAAAGGAGAAATGGGGAACCCGGTCTCAGCAGTTTTCATATGCCAGGCAACCACAGCACAGACACAGCAGTTACTGCTGTGCTGGTTCCTTTCCAGCAAGACACTTCCCTCGGAGCTGTTGCACGTTGGCAGGAATCACCAATGTGAAATCTTGCATCTGTAGTGCTCACATATTCTTCAACAGAACGATGGTGCCGAGGTGTTTATAACAGATGACACTATGGAAAGTCTAGTCTGTGAGAAGGGTGGCTGTGAAATAAGCCACTAGAAGAGAGAGCCCACTGAAGCACAGCTGCTCTGCTGCCATGCCCTGTGCCTGGGCAGCTCTGCTGGGTGGGGTCAGCACTGCCCACGCTCCCTCCCTCGCCAGCTGGGACACCTCCTCCAGCCTCTTGGGCCTTGTGCCACCTGGCACTGTGGGCTCCAGGGTTAGTTATGTATGAGCTATGCCATAGGTTACCCCATGCAAGTTCCCAGAGGTGTATAGTCCAGTGAAAACTTTCTCAGTGCTTAAAACTCCTGCAGAACTGCTCATTTATGTATGAGGGGAACTATTTCCAGACCTCAGAAATTATCCTGCTCTCTTCTTCCTCTGACTTCAAAATGCTTTAATTCCATATTTCTGATCTTCAGTCCTGCATTCTATATTCTCCTCTGTACTCTAGTTGTATTAAGGCAAATTGACATGTGCTTTGTTTCTTAATAAAAATTGAGAAACTGTAGCAATCCTACAGATTAGAAATAATTGGTTCATATCCTTATTATAGTTAGGGCTTTAGCACATTTATCTCAAAGGTGGAATTGAATATATGTATATACGCAGTGAAAATATGTAGTTTTCAAGATTGCATGCTATTATTATGTGAGGTGTGTTTTATATATTATTTTAAATTTAAATAAATAATATAGGGTGTGTTTATTTTAACTGTAGAAAAGCTATAAGTTATAAAGCTACAGTCTGTAACTCCTTCTGTACCTCTAATCATTTAAGTTTTCAACAACAGCAGTTAGAGAATAATGGCAGGCAAGAATTAACCATAGATTTTTACTCAGTGGTTTTGAACAACTAAGACCTGAGATACCTTTAAAGTAAGAATATTACTTGCACCTTATACTGTCAAGGTTTTGTGGCTGAAAGTCTTCAACTCTTATTTCCAGCAAGTCAACAATGGTCTTACGCTTATGGATCTCCCTCTCCATATGCTGAATAACATCTTATACAGGTTCTCTGATGGCTGGGACATTATTACTCTGGGTCAAGTGACCCCAACTTTGTACATGCTTAGTGAAGACAGACAGTTGTGGAAAAAACTCTGCCAGTACCATTTTGCAGAGAAGCAGGTAATAAACTCTGGCATTTGTATAAATGTAGCCTTTGTGATACTGTGTACCAATAATGAAGTGTGAGCTCACAGTTTTTGAGTTACGTGTGACATGATGCAGTAATAGTGAAGGTGTTCTTTTTGGGGGCCTTGGTTCCTACTAACTATGGTATTCAGCATGTATGTGAGTTTAGAAGAACTCTTGGGCTGTTTCCTTGCATTATTTTAAAAACTGCTTTTTCAAAAGACGTTTCTTTAAAAACTGCACAATCCCCAACAAGTGCGGTAAAGGAGACCTCTAAGGTGTTCCTAATTTTAATACCTAAAGTGGAACTTGTTTTACTTACCAAGGTCGTCAGACAGAGTGCTTGAACTTTTAGGCTACACGAACAGTGTGGTGAAGCCAAAATTGGATTTCTGTGAAAAAGAATAGAACAAATGCTTGAGATTTTGAAATTAATAACAAAAAAATAAATGGTGCTTTTCTGTCACTTCTTCATGAAGAGCATTAAAGTACTCTAGGAATGACTCCAGAACTTTCTTAATTTTCAGGCAATAATAAATGCTGGGACAAAATCAGTTTAGGTGAAAATAAACCTATGAAAATACTAGTTATGTCAGAACTGGAGGAAGAACTTTCAAATCCTGGTATGTTCTGGAATGGAGGAAGCAAAAGTGCCCATTCTTAAATCTGACAGGTTGAAGTGGAACCATTTGGTTGGTGACTACCAGATTAAGTATCATTATAACAGAAAAGAGAGAAGTGAAAATCAATTAACCCCCAAAAAAATTTTATGTGAGATGAAAGGCTTTAAAAAATGAAGTTCCTGGAGGAAAAAAGGGCAAAAGCAAACTGAAAAGCCTTTCTTCAGAAGCTGAGAAGAATGCAATGTGAAGTTATGAGGATAAGAAATTTAAGCTTAGGTGGCAGCTGAGTGGATTTTAGATGAGCAAAGCTCTTGAAGAGTGACAAAACTGGTAGGAAAGGAAGCTGTTATAAGGTAATGCTGAAGGAAAGATCTCTTCAGTATTTCAGTAGAATTAACTATCCCTGTGCCTCATAAAGAACACTTGTACACAGTGTTTCCGGTGTGTTCCTGAATGTTCACATTCAATTTCTTGCTAAGTTATTAATGATAGGATTCTAGTGATTTTATTTATTTTCCAATATGTGCTTCTCCAAAATTCTGCCTCTTCTGTTTACAAGTATACTGCCTTAATAAGCTACAGAATCATG
This sequence comes from Pachyramphus minor, assembly GCA_013397135.1. NCBI lineage: Eukaryota > Metazoa > Chordata > Aves > Passeriformes > Tyrannidae > Pachyramphus > Pachyramphus minor. The sequence continues at coordinate 200,607 of VYXB01008785.1, forward strand.
TTAGGTTGTTTTTTCTGTCCTCTGCAGTGTATTTGTTGAACCATTAAAACAACTACAAAAACATACTTGATATCTGAAGAGCACTTTTGGAAAAAATGAGACCTTTAAACAGGGAAGTTACTATGAAACCAAGTGAAGTGTAGCTGAAATCAGAAAGGCAGTGCTATTCACCCCATCTAGGAGTTGTCTTCTGAAAGAAGAAAGCCCTCACTGCATTAGCATTAATCCACACTGAGTGGAACAGAAGCCATTTATAAATACATACTTAATAAACCTTGGCTGTATTAAGCTGGGGAGAAATAGCTGTTGTGCATCAGCTAATCTTTACGTGGAGATTAGGTCCCCAAGAAGTACCTCCATCACTGATTATTGCTATCCTTCTAGAAAGATCACCAAATGTGAAAAAAATCATGTAAATGTTTTGAAAATAAAAAAAAAAGGCATTATTTAAATCCATAGTTAATATTTTAACAGAAAACCGTGATCTGTAACGCATGATCGTGTTTTTAAATCTCATTTCACAGTGGTTTTTTTAAAAAAGTATAAAATTAATTACTTACAGCTCTAAATACTGTTTTTGTTAAATGATTTTTAACTATAATTAGAATCATTTTGAGGCAGTAGAGTTAGATCAGCTGTGTATGGCCTACTTTTTCTTGGCAAATAGGCATCCTCCTATTTTTAGCATTTGCCTTCCATCTTTTTTCTTTTTTTGGTGGCCAGGTCTCTCTCACTGCTTTGCAGAGATGTATGATGTCAGAATATTGTCTTCAAAGAATTCTAGTTACAAAACTTCAGTTTAACTACCTTTTCCCCACCTTCCCCCACCCTTTACCTGATTTGATTACAATTTTAAAAGAAGCTATGAATTTTATGTCTAGTTTTGTAGGCATTTGATTCCATCAGAGAAAGGTCACATTGACTGGAAGCTGATGTACTTTGCACTTCAGAAATATTACCCAATAAAGGAGCAGTATGGGGACACCTTGCATTTCTGTCGACACTGTAGTATTCTGTTTTGGAAGGTAAGAGCTTTGAAACAGATAATCAGAAATGTGTTCTAACAGCTACTGGTCATCATCTGAAAAGAAAAACACTAAGATCATCTTGTTGGGTTTCTCATGAGAAATATGACCATATAACTAGTATCTAACTTTAAAATAATATATAAAACTTTCATATAAAATCAGTATTCAATTCTAAAGTTGTTCTTTATCTTGTGTTCTTATCTCTTGATACCTGATAACCTCCATACTTAGAATTACAATGAAAAGTGGCATGTGGAAAGAGTTGCACTCTGTCTTCTTGTATCTCTTCAATCTTCTGGAAAGTTATTAGGGAATATTCTGAAGTTAGGATTCCATAATGATGACATGGTAATTAATACATCTCTAATGAGAACTAATTACTGCAGTATTCCTACTACATTGGTGTAAAGCTCTATTTTTATAGTCTTCCTTCTGTCCCATATGAAGCTTGCAGGAGTGTTTGCAACTTCATTCAAAATGTCTTTTATATTGATTTTTACATTTACGATGAAGCACATGCTGAGTTACAGGATGATTTTAATTTCAGTGAGGCATTTTCTTGTTTAACTTGTGTGGGATTTCATAGTCCTCCATTTACTTAAGGCTGCACCATAACATTGCCTTGTAGTTAGTGAGACTTCTTTAATTTTGCAGCTGAAAGATCAGATATGGGTAGTGTTAAGTAGACAGCAAACAACAAGAAATGTTTAAGATATCTCAGGGAAACAAATCATATTAATCATGTTCTAATTAACAGAAATTAGTTGTTCTTGTTTCATCTTCCTGTGATATTTAAGAGGAGTTGCATGTCAGTGTGAGGCTTTTTTACTTAAAACTAGGTCATTTAAGAGGATAAGCTGGCTTTCATAGAAATAGTATGTTACTCAATGATGTTATCTTGAATTTGAGTATTTTTGATATCATGGAGTCCTTCCAGGTACTCATGTTTTGCTAAATTAATAGTTGGAAAGCAGGTAGCCAGAATTGGCTTCTGCTGTGAAAAGCCTGGGCATTTGTTGAAGGATCTGTGTCAAGAATGTCTAAGAACTTTCATTACAGTGGAATAATTCTTTGACATGCAGCCCAGTGTGTAGGGTAAAGTTTTCTCTTTGAAAGGGGAAGTTTCAAAGGTGAGCACACAGCATGCATGCAGGTGGGCATTTGTGGTATCAGATTTCTTTGGGTTCTCTGCCTTGGCTGTGTAAAGGGTAAATGCTTTCTACAGTTAATTTCTCTTATTCTGCTCTTGATATAATTGAATGTATAACTCTCTTATACTAGAAATTATTAAAATGTGTTTAACATTAAATGTTTAACTCCAGAGATGGTATGTGACAGTAAGAGGCAGTGAACCTGTGCAGGCAGTCTTGTTACCTTGACTACTCCAATCTACTACTGGAATAATTTCAGTCTCATTTTGGGCTTTTATATTTTTCATGAAACACAGCACAGTAAGTTCTAAAGATACTGTGGAATAATGAGCAGTACCCACTAGATCACCATTTCAGTTCTGACTGCCTCATCCTGGAGATTTGAGCAAGTCTTAAAGTGATGGTGCAGTTAGAGATTAGCTGCATGCTTTCGCATTAAAACTCTATATCAAATGTTTGGGATCAGCTATTTAACAAGAGCACAGTCAGCAGGTTGAGGAAAGCCATTATCCCTTTCTGTGCAGTACTCATTAGACTGCATCTGGGATACTGCATCCGGGATACTGCTTCCAGCTGGGGTCCCAATACAAAAAAGATACTGATAAACTGGATGAAGTTCAGGTGAGGCTCAAATAATCAGGGAGGCTTGAGGACTTGCCCTGTGAAGAGAGGCTGAGGAAGACTGCTTCAGAGGAGCCTAAGAGCCTGCCACGAGGACAGCCAAGCAAGGGAACAGTTTACTGTAGGGTTGCTGCAGTTTCCATCCTTGGATGTGTTCAGGACCTGACTGAATAAAGCTCAGAGCAACCTGATTTGATCCCACAGTTTACCCTGCTTTGAGCAGGAGGCTGAGCTGGAGACCTCCTGAGGTGCCTCCCAACCTGAGCCTGCATTGCAGTCTTCCTTCTCTAGGTCTTGTCCCTGTCTTAAAATAAATGTTTGATCAGGCTGAAGTAGATTAATTGAATTGATTTATGCACAATTGTCACCCTTATTGGCAGGGACACTGAGACCTTATCCTTTGGTCTGAAAAACCATCCCTGTCTTTACAGGGCAAGGGGGGGCAACTAGTGCTGGTCACTGAGTTATGGGGGCCAGGGGGAAATAGTTCTGCTTTCTTTTTCAGGCACTTGTATCTATATCCTTTCCCAAGCTTTCTCAAGAGAGGTGAGAAGCAAAGCAGGGGTAGGGGGCAAAGGGACAGGAGGTAGGTTATTCATTCTAGATAAATTCCATGCTACATGAAAATATTCCTTAATCAGAAAGAACTTTTATCATGTTTTGGCAATTCATTCAAGCTCCAGTATCATACTTGATTAGACAAATTGTTAAATTACACATGTATATCAGTGGTTGACATACATTTCTGTTCTCAACTGATGCTTTTACTCTGACTAATTCTACTGGGTGCATGACAAAAAAAAAAAAAGCCAACAAAAAAACCCACAACAAAACATCACCAAGCCCAAACTTTAAAAGAGAAATCACAGTTACTTTACAGAGGAAAATCATAGAATCATCAAGGTTGGAAGAGACCTTTAATATTAACTACAGCCATCAAGGTAGCACTACCACTGAAAAGTACAAGTGTTTGAATGAAACAAGTAATCTTGGGTAAACATGTTGAGAGTTAAGAGTTCACAGGAACCAAAGCCACAAGGTTCTGAAATAGCCCCAAGGTACAGGCCTAGCTAGTGATGAGAAGAATTTTCATCAGTTTATGAAGTTGATAATCTAATGTAATTGCTGGCAATGTGAGAGGGCTACACACAGAAAGTTATTGCAGCCCTGCATTTTGTGCCCTTTTCAAAGAAGGCCTTGCAGAAGAAGAGACTGATGGCTCCTGACTTGAATTAGCAAACTGTTGAAGTAGGGAAATGACTTCTCACTCTTTCAGAATGCCATAATCATCATAGTGTTTCTTTTAAGAAGCCTAAAGAGCTTTTTGGGAAGAGGCATTTGTATTCTTGTATTTGTCTAAAGCCTGTGACCAAAGTAATGTTAGATATAGTATGTAAGAGACTCCTAAATCATTCTCAGAAGCACGGTGATTCTAGTACTCTTCTGTGTTAGAGGAGGGAGTGATTATAAGAAACTTTTCACGTTGAATGACTTTTTCAGAAATGACTTCTTTGTAAATGGTATGTCCATGATGAAAGTGAGAAAAATACATATTAGTAGTGCCAAAGTAATGACAAAGTAATTATTGACTGATGCCTCTGTGACTGCTTTTTGTGTATACTGTTTCTTCTGTTCAACTGGACGTCATTGCAGTTGTGACAGGTCTTTTCTTTAGCACACTTCGTAGCACTTTTCAGTTATCCCAGACATGGCCAAAATACCCAGAAGCCAAAATACCTTTTCTTCTTTCATTCTCCAAGGCTTTATGAAAACAGTGCACTTATTTTGCATAAGTGGTATGCTTCACACTTGATTTTGGTCTTTTGGGTCTTATGCTGATATAGGTTCTCACAAAGCTGTTTGTGATTTGCTGCAAGAGTAAAAGACTTTTTCTAAATGGCATATGAACCTTAGCTTAAATAAACCTTAACTCTGCTTCTTTTACTTTACTGCTCTCCTTCCTGCTTCCTTCTTCACGATCTCAAAAGGACTACCACCTTGCTTTGTTACTCCAGGTATTGCCTGTGTCACATCTGTTTTCATTTCTAACTGTTCTGTAATGCTGAAGTGAATAGTGTGTTCATTTCTAATTGTCTGATACTCTTCATTTGGATTTTTGTTTCCCCACATCAGTTTAGCAGTGGGAATACTTTAGGGTTTTTCCCCGTTAGGTAAAGATAGTGATGACTTTCCATCTCACTTTTTTGTCAGTCTTGTCTTTCATTATTGCCATATTCCCTGTTAATGCCATTTAAACTAGGGACCATAGTTCAAATTCTAACAAACGTAGGGGCACTGGTGTTAGTGAGATGAGCCAGTTTTTTGCTAAGAAATAGGTTTCTCTGCACTCGGTGTTATAAACTCCACTCCCTAATGTATTTAATTCAGTACTTAAATCTGAAAAGAGTAACATGTACTTCAGTAACTTTCCTTAATGCAAAGGTACTAAAATTGATTTTACTCCACTTGGAATGCTGTAGTCCTGTGTACTTTTATGAAAGGGAAATTCCCAAAACAGGCTGCATGCGACTTGGGAGACTGGGGGGAGGTAATTATATAATTGCTTTCTGAATGAAGAAATGGTGAAAATACTTACACAGAGGTTCTTAATGTCCAGCTGTGATAAAGTTTGAGGAGAACAACTACATTTGCCAGTAAATGCTCCTCCTGGGGTATTCTTGTTTTATCTTAAAAGAAATCTGTTTTAGCTTTGATACATTGAAAATCAATATGATTTGAACACATTATTAAATGTAATTCCAATGAAAATATATTTCTCTTAGAGGGAGGAATACTCATAATTACAGGAAATTTATGATTCTTCTTTTCACTCCTCATCACCTTTTTTCACTGTAAAATTTCTGTCTGTGTTGGTTCAATAACTAAGAACTGACCTCTTTGAGGTTTTTATCGGACCTGTAATTCCTGACTAGGCAGTCAGGAAAACACAAAAGTGCTTTTATAATGATGTGCAGAGAAAGCAGATAGCGTGTTACAAATTCTAAAACTTTCAAGAGTATAAGCAAGTACTAAAAGAGGACAAACCCTACTTTCTTTCCCAGAATTACAATTCTGATGCTGTGTTTTCCTGGAAGCGTAATGACATGACATTGACATGGCAATGGGTAGAGAAAACAATAGTCCATCAGCAACTGCCTTTGAGAGTGTTTTCTGATGTGGTGTAGCTCCTCCTTGTAGATGTCATCTCAAGATGAAGGTGTTAACACCTCTGGTTTTGCTCTTGGTCATGGTCATCTGTTCTGTCTCATCTGCAGCCACTCCCAATAGGCAGTTCTACCTGGGTCTCTTTGTTTTTCCCCTCTGTGTCATGAATCTAACAACTGGTTCTAACCTGTTTTTTTAGGTGATGTTAAAGCAATTATTAAAAAAAGTGGAAGGATGAGGAGGTGATACCAGATGGTATATTCATGTAGTCATCTATAGATGCAAGGGGAAAACATGGAAAAATAATATATCAATAGAGTAAAAATTTTAATTGGAAAAGCTGCATAGTATTTAGAACATGAAGCTGAGTAGTATTCAGAATGTTTCACCTACTACACTTTGTGCTGCAAAGTCTTTGGGTGGGAATGTGGCAGTGAGAAAAAAAATTGCCTTAGAGGTTTCCTTCTCCTAATTGAATTGTATTTAACTTCACTTTCTATGGAGACAAAAGCAATGGAGACCGCAGTAATCTCTGATCTACTTGCCATGTGTTTATCTAGTTTTCTTGCCTCACATGGTGAATTCATAAACACTGGTGGAAAAGGGAGAGAAACACCTTAAAACCTGGTGAGGACAGGTTCTGAGCCTTACAACAGTATTGAACCAGGTGTTTAACTTCTCCACTGAACTGTCTGGGGCTTCCTCTCTTTACACTGCTGCATTTCCTTCCCTTAGGGAGTTCTAATAAGGTGCAAAACTGAACTTTTAATTCAAAGAACAGTTTGAATCTTAAATAATCAGACAGGTCTGCTGAGGTAAAGTTTCAAGTAATATGAAAGAAAACACTACAGGCTTAGTGAATTTGTAAGGGCCAAGCCTTTCCTGTCTGACTTAAATAGTCCTAACTTGCCTGGGTGCTCACTTCCATTTTAAGGCAATGCTTTCAGGTGGGGAAAAGGTGGGAGTGAAAGAGGAAAGAAGGATAATGGGTGAAAAATAGCAAAGTAGAAAAACTTTTAAGACTGGGATTTCAAACATCCAGGTTTTTTGAGGAAGTGTCTGCTGCCCTTCACTTTCAAAGAAGGGGGCTAATTTTTCCCTAGAGTAATAATTGACTTCAGCTTTTGATTAAACAGATAATTTAAGTTCAAGAAAGCAGTTGCCTTTTTGCCTTTTTATTACACTTATCAAAAGATAATGGATAAGGAAGATGACATTTTTTCAAGAGCTCCAACTCAGGTTCTGGTTTTGCTAGGAGGAGAGTTTTTCCCTTTTTTTTTTTTTTTTTTTCCTAAATTGGGGGTGAAGTAAGACTGTGAGTATGAAAAGAGAACTTTACTTTTTTTTTTCTCCTTCATTTTGCAGGATACAGGACATCCCTGCACAGCCAGTGATCCAAACACCTGTCTCATGCCAGTATCTCCTCAGCATTTCATTGATCTCTTCAAATTTTGAGGTGTTCAGTAGCTGTTCTCCTGTGTTTGTGGCCATTTTTGTGAAGAGTCAGGCAGGATATGTTATGCTTTTTGTGCAATATATTTAAGTGTAATGTTCTATTGTAGTTTAAAAAAATGTATGGGGGAGATTATCTGACAGGTTTATTTGGTGTATTGCTTTGTGCAGAAAAGAGAGGAGGAGAAGGAGATGCATTAAGAAAATTTCTTTGTCAGGAAATCTGCAGTGGACTTTTTTTTAAGTCCAAGAAAGACCACTTAAATCTCAACTTTAAATCCATGCTTTTGACGCCTTAATAGTTGATTAAAATTATGTGGGGGAGTTTTGAAAATTTCATGGAAGAATTAAACTACTCTTGCAGGGACCAAAGGAGGGGTTGTTTTGTTAATCCTTCTGTCTTTAAGCCACAGTTTTCAAAATACCTCCATATAATTTGCACTATTATAAAGAACAGGCCAATATTCTCTTAGACTCTTACTACATCATTACCAGGGTGACATTAATCATTGTGAGGTAGTGAATAAAATATAACTGTGGTTATATCTGCTGTTGAACCTATATGAATGAAGGAAATCAACCAATCTTTGTACATACATTATGCAAATATATTTATTTTTCTTAAGGACTCTATTAAACATATATAACCTATCTCAGCACATCCCGCAGAACTCGACACCAATCTGGGGCTAGTGGAAATATCATTTTTCTGATGGTAGCTACAGCCTTCATTTATACTGTTTGGAATGTCTACAAATGCAACCACATTAATTCATCTTCTAAGAAGAAGACATTATTGAAATTTAAGGAGAATGGAGTTGCTTGTTTCTGGACTGGTACAATGGCAGAAGACTATGCTACCAACCAGGTTTCTAACCTGAGAAGCTGTGGGCAACACTGAAGGTCAGTCTGAGCTGAAGTACCTTCTGCCAAGTTATTCAGATGATAAATTCTCAAGGAAGTTATTTTTATCTATCCTGTAAAACAAACTAAATTGCTTGGCTTTGGGAGGTAAAGGAAAAATGAGGGAAGTTTTGGGTTTGTCAGTGACATTTAAAAATATGTAATGTACAGAAAAAATAAATTATGTACCATATTCTGCACTTGCTTGTTCTCAATCTAGTTTTGTACAGTGTAATAAATCATGGTTTTATCTGTTATTTCTAAAAGTTTCCAGTGCACAGAGATGAATCAGTTTGTATTTTGTAAGATTTTTCTAAACCTATTCTCTGTAGTAATTGGTCATGGAATGAGAAGCTTACAACTCGTCCAAGTGACAGTGCTTTTCAGTAACTGGTCACATTTTATCACATTTTTTTAATAGGGTAGCTGGGCTGTTAATGGGCTGCACAAGAAGAGGAGAATATTTATTTCCTCAAAAGATAGTTTAACTTGAATCTTGGTGATATACCAACCTTATCCATTGAATTTGCTGATAAGTGGACTTTTCAATACAGGGGTTTGGGGATTTCTTTTCTTTCTTTCAATTCAGGTTTTGGCTATGGCTATGGTAGTGATCAGGCGTGGAGCTAAGGACATCCATTCTTATTTCTCTTCATTCAGAACATTGCTGTAAGCCCTGCTTTCCCAGCTCAAGCACTGCCATAGTCACTGGATTTGTTTCTTCAACAACAATTTGCACCCCATTTATTCAACTCATATAAGAGTTGCTGTTGTGTTTTCCCCTTGTATGTGACCCGGGTAACCTTGACAGTGGTTGCTGATGGCTGACATCCATTAATCACTCCCTTACCATGGTTACAGTTTTGCTACCCTTCATGAAACTTCCTCTAAATACATGGATGCTACCTGCTTTCTCAGAGAGCTTGAAAGAAAGGTTTTAAGCATTTGATTCAATACTGCTGTGAGTTCTTCCCCCATCGTGCTGAGTGAAGGTTTCTGATCAGGGACTGTGTGGAACCATCTCCTGCAGACAGAATGCAAGCTTGTAAGGGACCCACTGTTACCTGGGAGTTGCCCATCACTGAAGACAAATGTGACAACTGGGGAAAGGTATTAAGAGAGCTGTAAGAGACCTCCCCTAGCCACTCAATTGAGGAGGGAGAGAAATGACATAAAATGGCTTATAAGAACATAAAGATAGGTTTGGAAAAATCAGTATCCGTAATAATTAATTTTCAGTTCTCTTAGAAATGTCAAGTGACAGCACTTTCTCTTTCCCCACCTGCTGTCTTGCTCTACCTCCTGTAGCAAAAAGCCTTTGACAGACTGAATGTTATGTTCTGAGACGTGTTCCCGTGCAGGCCATTCAGGATAACCGGGCCATCCTACTGGTCTGAGGTGGCAGTAGACAAGATGACAATAACCAGGATTCTGCCTCTTATTCTAGAGGCTTCATTCTACATTCACAGGTTGGTTGAAGGTGGAAGGGACCCTGTTACACAGGACTTCACAAGCTGATTGTCCAGGACTCTGTCCATAACCATGACCAGATGGCTTTTGAATATCTCCAAGGAAGGAGACTCTACAGCCTCTTTGGGCAGTCTGTGCCAGTGCTTGGTTACCCTCACAGTAACAAAGTATTTCTTATGTTCAGATGGCACCTCCTGTGTTGCAACTTGTGCCAGTTGCTTCTGGTCCTTTCAGTGGTTTCCAGTGACAAGAACTTGGCTGCCTTCTCCTTCCACTCTCCCTTCAGGTATTTATACACACTCATGAGATCCCCCTGAGCCTTCTCTTCTCCAGACTGAACAGTTCCAGCTCTCTCAGCTTTTCCTCACAGAGCAGATGCTCCAGTCCCTTCATCATCTGTATGACCCTTCACTTGACTCTCTGCCATGCAGCCATTAACCTCATTTGTGTCAAGGACACATTTCTTGGTTCATGTTCAGCTTGGTGCCCACCAGGAGGCCCAGGTCCAAAAACCAGTAAGCATTTTAAACCTTTCTTTCAGGTTACCAAAAAAAAAAAAAAAAGGAAGGGGGGAGAAGAGAGGAGATGTGCATATGTGCTCTGAAAAGCATTTCAGTGGAGGGCTATTAATGATTTTTAAGTCTTAAAGACCTTGAGTGCAGAATCACACTGTCATGAGCAGTGTTACAAGCTTTTAACACTCGGCACAACAGAGCTTTGGGAATAGTTCCACTAGCTATTTAAATATTTAGTGAATACATTTCTTAGACTAGGCAAATACTAGAGTTTGATTAAGAGTGACAACATGATGTGAAGTCATTGGCTGCATAATAAGATCGCTTTTAATTGTGTCACCTACCAAAGAAGCTAAGGCAGTGATTATGATCAATATGGTTTGCCTTGTCTTATTTGGTTTTGGGGTTTTTTTATATCTCAAAGAGATGGAAAAGGGAGAGGATTTCACCTTTAGGATAACGATCACGGTAATACCTCACTTGAAGTAAAGGACAGCCTGAATTCATCTCATTTTCCTTTACACCAGCACTTACTCATGTAACCTAAAGTGTTGTAACCCAGGAGAAAGTCATTCCTTAAAGTAAAACATCTGCTCTCTGGCCTCCTGCGTGCTGACTGTCCCATGCACAGTAAGGCAGGTGCTGTTCCCTAAAGCAGAAACTGAGTGCCTTGAAATGTGTATTAAATCTCTACAGCACATTTCTTTTGCTCCACAGCTTTTGTCCCCAGGCCTGGATCTGTTTACAGATGGATTTTGCAGTGGCAATGGTAAGAAATCATGTTCTAACTGTGGCCCCTACATGATCACATCACAAGTTCAGGTGGTCTGGGTTTTATTGAATTCTAGTCCTGAAAAATAATACTGATTCAAAGGCAATCAGGATGTTCTCTGCCACAGTGCATGAGGAGCTTGAAATTACAATTTTGAAAAACAGGATCTTCCTTCCCCCTCCACAACACCTGCCCCAGTCACTGCCTCCCAAACCTGTCTCTGAGAGTCTCCTCGCTTGTTTCGTTACATTCTCTTCCAACAGTTTTGTTCACCTATTTCTGGGAAAAGACACTCTGCCATGGACCTATTCCAAAGGCACTGACTGAGCCTTTCTCTTTGGATGTCAGACAGGATTGAGGCAGAGGAGCAGGACCTTCCCCTTTTCCTTCCCCTGCTCCCCGTCCCTGGGTAATGCATAAACTTGCTTTTGGAGATGGAAGAAGCTGAACTTCAAGAAAACACTTAGCTCAAACCAAAACATATCCACTACGAATAGGACTGAAAGACTAGTGGCATTTTTTGGTCTAGAAGGGAGAAGCAATGAGGGCTAGCAAAAAGGAGAGGGTGGAATAGGGAACAGTAGCACAAAATTCTGGATCTCCTGATGTAAAAATTAGCATATTTACAGATCAATCATTTGCAAAGAAGTTAGAGGAAGGCTAGACCTTTAATATCCAACTAAGGTTGCTTGAATTGGCATAGAGATAGAGATACCAGCATTACATGAATCAAACAATATCAAATGTTTGGATACAGTTGCTAAATTAGGGTTCAGAACATTAAAGCATTAGCTAATTATGCTATTCATTTGTACTGTTTCTATGCTTTCAGCTGCAAGGCTCAGTTCCAACCCCTTCAAAGACATTAGAATGTAGTTCCCAGCAAAATTTCTATGAAGTTCAGTAGGATATGGGTTACCTTTAATTCTTAAAATGTCTGTATGGAAGCACATGATAGATAAGTGGATTCAGAACATGAGAGGTGAAGGTAAAGCTGGGTGTCTTCTTTCAATTCCCATGGGCTGTTCTCTGTGCCACACACAGATCTGTCCCTCTGCCTGACAGACATGCTTATTTTCTGCAGTTTTGTGTGTACATTCTACAAATACATATAAAACATGTTCAGCTTTATATTTGTTGCACGTTACAGTCATTGTACCTTCAGCTGAAAGTTCTAACAATTTTCAAGGCACACACAAACAGCTGCCACTTTGTTACATAATCTAAGCATTGTGTGGGGATGACAACTGACTTCAGCAAATAAATTATTCTTCCATTATTTTTTTGCTATAAATACTACAGGAAAACAGCACTCAAATGGAAAGAGCATATAAAAATTAAATAAGTAAATTTAGAACTAAGTTCTGCATGCTGGGAGCACCTCTTTACAATGTTTTGGTCCCCATTATTCTTCAGACATAGCAGTTGTTAGGGTTTTTTTCTTACTGTTTTTTTCTTACTGTTTTCACAGTTTTTTTCCCTACTGTTGACTTTTAAAGCTGTAAACCTGTACTCCCCTTCTTAACTCAATGGTATCCCTTTAGAACTTGGTGAATTTCTAAAAGCAATACTTCTCATTACATTTTCATGACCATAAAGCAGCAACTCCTGCAGTAGCATTTCCCAGACTGTGCCTCTGAACCCATCTCAGGTAGACCAAACACACTCATCCACCAAAAGGGGAAAAATGTATCCTGATACTAATGTGGAATCATCAGGGATCTCAGAGAAGAAAGGGAAGGATGGAGAAAGCTCTTAAGAGATCTCAGAAATTTGGTAACAGAGCAGAGAATGGGAGGAAGCTGAAAGTACAGTCTTTGAAGAATCAGGATACTGGATGGAGCTGTTCAGTTCAGCTAAAACTTGAATAAATTAATCACACCACCACTTAAGTTCCTGCTGCAAGCTGCCCATATGCCTGCTGCTGATCCTGTGTTTAAGGGTGCAGTCTTCTACCACCTGCACTCACCTTCTACATGCCCATAAATAAAGCTAAATTTATAGGCAGAGTAGTATGGAATAGATGTGTATAAGTGTTTGCTGCAAGTTAGAGCACTGACATTACAAGTATCCAGAACTTTCTGTTTGCACCTGTGCACATGGGACATCCTTTTCAATTGCTCACCACAGCCAAAAATCCTGGTCTTGAATAGGATAACCAGGGAAAAACACCAGGAAAGAGGACTGTCTGTGTGTTAGTTCAGATTCTCCAACACTAAAACCCTGGCTTGTTAGTAAATATTGATACTAACACCCTTAGAGACATTCTCAGATGTTCTGGGCTTCTCTTTATAGTGTGCTTCATGCCTTGATGCTCCTTCACGTGTCTGGAAAACCTTCCCCCTGTCCCCAGTGCGTTCCAGTTCTCACTGCACAGGTCAGGAGCTCAGACCTTCCACTGTGTCTTCAGCTGCCAACAGGACCGTCCACCTTGGCTACAAAATTCTGGTCAACTCACACTCACTGTCCTGCAGGGCATAGCAGGACAGCCATGCCCTGCAGATGGGTTGATACTCTTCAGGAGACACACAAATTTATAAAATAAAATAAATAAAAAAAAAAAAGAACAAGTATATATATATATTTCATTAAGTCTCTAATTTTCAAAATAACCCTGTGTGCAGCATTACTCTATCTGTAGTAGGACTTCTGGGAATCTTGTGCTTCATCCTATCAAACAATGGTTTACTTCCTAATGGGAAATGATGCTTGACTTGTTTTCCTTTGTTTTTTCTATAAAATGTTGGTTGCCAAGTTTCTGTCCAAATGTTCAAAAGATAAACTGTTTACAGGCACTAAACTGAAGGCAAGTCAGCCCAAAAGGGGGGTGTTGGTCATACAAGAAATAGCAAAGAGTAGGTCTTCATGTAATCAGGATGTCTTTGCATGTGTGACTTCTCACCCCCCCCCCCAAAAGCTAATATGGGAAAAGTACAAAAATAAAACCAATCAAAGAATAATTAATATTAATCATCTTGCATATTATAAACTTTGACAGAAAAAAAATAATATGTCAAGTGCAGTACTTGGTCTCAGGATACATTGGTCTCCCTTCCTTTCTCCAGCACAAACACATACACCAGTGTTTCCTCTGTCCCTCAAATACTATATAAGCATTTAGCAGTGTGATCTTGAGGAGAATCCATGACTCCTGGACAAACAAGATGGTCAGGTCAAGAGCATTTGGGGGTTTCAAGGAAAAAGGTGCTAGACAAGAAAGGTCAAAAGACATTGGTAACTTAAAGGAATGAATCTGATATGTTTTACCATAAATAATTAAAGCAGCCAATTGCATGAAAAATTACTTAAATTCAACTGTTCAGATAGTCTCCTCAGTACAAGAGGTTGCAGCAACTGAAAAGCAAAACATCACATGATTATTTTCAGTAGCGGACAAACCAGTCTTAGAAAATACAGCTGTGAGTTCTTCTCTGCAGAGCGTAATTCTTTTTCTCTTCCAATAGCAAACTCACAGTTCAACATGTGTTAAGCTTCCAGTAGTGTTATTTGGGTCTCAACAGCATAAAAATTTAAGTGCCAGCCAAGCTTTTACCAGATTATTATGGACTTCAAAAGAATATACCCACTTTCTTGCATCTTTTAGTAAATACTAGACACAGAATAGGAAGAATTTCTTCCCAAATATAGAGCAGGTATTTCTTTTTTCATTACCTGTGATAACTGTTGGTAAACATCATTTGAAAAACCACCTTCTCCCTATACTTTGTTTGCTATTATTATATATTTCATAAAATTTTCTATTCTTTATATCCCTATTTTCTGATTGTTTTCATATTCTTTATTGCTTTGTAACTATAGAAGAAGCATTATTTTCTGCTATTTTACTGGTTGCATTTACAATAAATGTAATTTTCTCCTTTCAATTTCTAAACTGATTTTTTTTGCCTATATATCTGATTTCCTATCTTGTATGGTACAAAGGAGTCACTCCACAACAAATTTTTGAGAGTCTGACAGATATCTAACAATACATATCTTTGCAAACCATCACCAGTGACTAAGCCTTTTTGGAAATTATGTTTTTTCTTCTCAGTACTGGTTTTGTTTCCCAGATACATCAGAAACAAACTAACAGGCACTCAGGAAACAAAAATAAACTTAGCAAGAACAGTTTAGATATGCAAGAAACAGCTAAATAACATGCACATTCATGTTTTCAAATTGCACAGAGATAGGACCTACAGTTTTGTCATCTAACATTCCCATACATTAACAAGCATTTCAAAAAGTTTTGGAAATTGAGACAGATGCCAGGCTGAATTCACCTGGGCTATGGGAACATCTATGCTCAAAATCTGGCAGGGTCCTTGTCTACCCCGGGTCTGGAAATGCAGGTCCCTCCACTCCCTTTCACCTGCCCAGATGTGCACCTGACCACCTGGGTCTAGTCAGAGCCATCTCCATACAGGATTTTTTCCCCTTAAGAATGCAACTTTTATGAATAAAATTTTCTGTTCTGCCTAGTCCCCACACTGCAATATGAAACACCTTGCCTAAATGTTCCCTGCTAAGCCCATGCAGACAACCACAAAGCCAGCAGATGAGAGTGGAAGAATGAGAAGCTGACAATACACTTCCCTCTGTAGCTGATCCACCGGTAACAGTGGCTGCACCTCACGTGTCGCGGTCCAGGATGTGCAGGTCTCACCTCATTATGGGACCAGTGTGTGCAAAAGCATTCCAGGTCCTCCAGAAATCTTTAGGGAAAGAATGCTGCTCTGTCCAAGCTTTCATAACAGCCAATAAATTAAAAAAACAAAACAAAAAGTTTAAATCAATAAATACTAGTAAAGCAAGATATTTGTAGTTTGTTAAAACCAGTGAATTCTTCCCACTGTAAAAGCAATGTGTGATGCTTTAAATCTAGGATGCTGCAGCTTCCAAGATGGCATGATCCATGGAGTTTGGACAAACATCACTGTCACTTCCTTGGCCATCCTCTACAATGATGCAAGTAACGTCCACACAGATGGAAACAAATTCACATGACAAATAAAATGGAACCAAAATAATGTCAGAGAATGAGGCATTTCAGTTCAAACTAAATCTTTATTCGTATGGAAAATACTACTTTTCTTTTTTTGCAAATGATGCCAATAAATAAAAATACTCAGAAAGAACTTTGCTCAGAGTAAGTGACTAGTAACAGCCACACAAGCTTTTAATTCCCGTTAAAACCACGCCAACGATCATGCAGATTGGCTACGAGAAAGCAATATAAACTATATTTTATTTTGTGCAATCTTATCGTACAATCTTAATGCTACCTTCTTCTAAACCATTTCACATAGTTTGAAAAGCAATTTTTAAAACAAATTTTAAGGAACATATTCTACATTTATTCCACATATGGAGCTGTGCGTAGCTTAAGCCCATAAATGTATAATGTAGTTAAGCATCTAATGAAGGTAAAAGAAGAAAGGACCCCATTCTGAAAATTCAGACACATTTATAAACATAAGAGAAGGGAAGCTCACACCGTGAGTTCTTAACAGACAAATAGATTATTAAAGCATAACAATAAATTATATTAAATTTAATAATGTTGATCCTTAGAAAGGTTATTTCTGAGGAAATATCACTTAAAAAGCACACCAAAACTTTCATCACTAGGAATGAAACTGGAATTTTACATATCTCAATTTCCCACTTGGATGTAATTTTGTTTTATAATAGGCTTCAGGTTTATGAGCATACTCTTTATCATACATCTAAAAACAAATTGAAAAAGGTTGCAGTTAAGCTGTGCATCAAACACGTCATCAAGGTGAGAAACAGGCACTTGACAGTATAATGTGCAAGGCAAAACCTTTACTGGTCACAGTATAAATAGTTTCTTCAGGAGGGAAATTAAAAGTTCTCAGCCCATCTTTAAGAGCATCATTAAGGGCTGCTAACAGATCTTTTTCTGTTCTTTTAGGTCAGCACCAACAACCAAACTAAATACTAGCTCATGCCTTAAAGGGTATTCCATAAACTATAAAATGCAGCATACTTTACCCAAGAATACTAACTCTTTCCTATAATTAACCTCAGCGTATGTACTTGCCCAAGGCAAATACAGAGTTTACTCACAGACTAAATGATGCAATATAAATGCTAACCTTTTCTCCTCTATTAGTATTTTTCAATAACTAATGCCAGTTTTACAAACATATTTGCCAGTTGCAAGATCCTGTTTTGTAGCAGAAAACATCAATGTTCTTTTATATAAACTTAAGAACAATGTCTGTTAACATCCTATTAATATCAGGAAAAAAAAACCAAAAACAACCAACCAAAACCATTTTGTTACAGTTTCCCTCCAGGCACATCTCAGCAGGAGTCTCCAAAAAACAGCTATGTAGGAACTGTAAGCCAGAAAACTTTACGTGAATTGGAGGGAAGAGAAAGAGAGAGCTAAGGAAGGGGTAATGTGGCAGTAACAGAAACAAGGTACAAGCGTAGAAAAAAATTGCATGCATCCCTTTCCATCAGCATAAGCTTCTTGCAAAAATATGTTTACAAGATATCTGTTATATAAAGGTATATACTTTCTCGTGAAAACGCTGATTTTCTCTGACATGCTAGTTGATCTTCCAACTGTACTGGCCATATTGCTAGGCAGTCAAGTTTTCAGTTCAGTTGAACAATCAGGAGAGAAAAGGCCTACTGTTCATTTCCTATGAAACTTTTGGTTTGACTTTTACCCATGAATGTTAAAGTAGCATTTATGTGGGTCATAGAAACAAAATAGAAACCAACTTTGGATCTGGCATCAGCTGCACCGCTAATGAGAGACAATAAGCTAAAAAGAGGCACTTTTATTAGTCATATATACACGTTTCAAATCTCAAGTTTAACACTTCACCTACTTTTACCCCCAAAAAAATCAAAATATCAGTAGCTAATACAACGGAGCTTTATAACAAAAATGCTTCAGAAATTGTGTGTATGCACATACTTGCAATGGCTCAGTTACTCCACTACCCTGGAAATGCCGAAGTATAACTCAATCATTGCTTATGGAGGGGGCGGGGAGGGGAAAGAATAACACAGTAAAAATCAAAAAAGTTGTTTCTAGAACAAGGATCAGCTATTGTAAAAAAAATGAGAACATATGCCCTTCCATAAGAAGCAACTTATACCTAGATCCAGATTCGATATCCCCCCAGAATATCAAGATCATCTTATGCTCTACTCGTGGCTGCTTTCCAAATTTTCAGTCATTTGTATTTTTGGCTTAACATGCATCTTAAAAACTGAGAAACTTAGATCTGGCCCCCAAAAAAATTCAATATTAAAAGAGAGCAAAAACAAACCAAATGAAAAACACCCAAAAAACCCCAAACCAAACAAACAAAATTAAAACAAAACTGGAAAAAAACTCCAAATGCTCAACCCCCGCCGCCAAACAAGCAGGAAAAAAAAAAATCACCAAAATCACCCCCCACACACAGTTCTGGAAGACCCATTTGACCTTACTATTGGTGACAATCTTCTAATGGAAGGAATTACATTAGAATAGTATTTTCCCACTTCATACACAGTACAGCACATTGTGACAGGAAGGATCTTGTGTGCACAAGCTGAAACATATGCTGAGGCTGAAGATTTGAAAAACAGTCTACTAAGTACAAGCATTCTCCCTGCAAGAGACAGGTCGGTATTCTTGATTAAAAACGGACAGCATCAAAACTAAAATTTTGAGTGACCCTCAAAAACAAAAGAAACAGGACCTCAAGCTAGTGGAACTTCCTACATAAGGCAGTCAAATTTACAACCAGTGTATACATTCACTAAGGAATTACTTTTTTTTTGGTAAAACCAACAATCCAACGTACTACAGAGTCTGAATGTGAAATATAGGCACAAAATAGATTCTCTACTTTTTTTTCAGTGTGGAAAACATAGCTATTTAACAATGTAATAAGAAAATTTACTATCAGGTGAGCAAAAATTTGTAACAATCTGAATAAAACAAAGTACTGTATAAAGGTGCAAGATTGAGCAGATTTGATTTTGGTTTAAATATATGAGTAAATCATGGAATCTTTCTTTTCTTATCTATAAAGTATTTCGCGTTACCAGTATCATTCTAGCTCTTCCCAGTTGTCAGTAAGGTTACCTTTGCTTTGACGTCTAATACTAACCAGCTTTCCAGCTGATTTGATACTCCACCTGGAACTGTTTCCTGAGCTGGCCAGGTTTGTGTATTTTGTGGAGCCTTTGGTTTCATCTTCCCAGCCTGACCAGGCTGTATAGTCACTTAAAGGAGTTGCTGCATCACTGGTAGAGTCAGCAGTGCTAATCTGAGGTGGTTCCCATCCCTCAATCTCATCTGGTTTCCTAGGTGGAACATTCTGCTTTATCACCAAACTGTCCCAAAAACCTGGCTTCTTTTCAGACTTCATCTCTTCCTTTAACTTTAGGTTTGTTCTAGAAAAAAACAATGATGTGGTGATTAATTTCTTCATTTAACAATATAGTAGTTATTAATAAGCATTCAATTAATTTATTATATTTTACAGTCAGGGATGCTAATGAGTTGTCTAATCATCCACTACTGTAAACTTCAGGAAAAACACCATCATACGCATGTAAGAGTGAACACAGCAGAATCTTGCAGTGATAAATCAGAAGAGGACTGAGTATGGTTATTTCCTATTATAAAAGAACTTACATACATACCATGATCCCACCACCACCACCCCCCAGGGGTGAGTTACAGAGAACTGCCTTTGGAAATGTACCAAGTATTTTAGGATGCATTAGAACTATTTAGGACTTTAACCAAAAAACAATACAAAACAAACAAACAACAAAACAAAACAAAAAAATCCCCAGAGGTAGGATAATAGAAGGAATATGAAAATGTCTTTTCCAACATCAGCTTTAACGCTCACTCACTATGTCCCTCAGTTTCATATTCCTGTCTCCCTCTTGCCAGTTAAACCTTATACCCTAAAATAGTCGATGTACTGTTAGGACAGCTTTAGGATTTTAAAGATGCCAGCTTTATCCACACAATATCGTGAAAACAGCTGTTTTGTGCTTCTGGTAAGAACTCCCAAAATCCCCCTCCCAAACCCAAGAAATAATAACCTTTACTGTAACTTCTCTCTCAAAGAGACATTTGAAAGGCTACTCATATTATTACTTTTCTTATCCCATTAAGAATCTTCAGTCTTAATAATTTCATATTTGCAGCCGGAATATTTAAGTTACAGAATGTCAAATGTTTATGGTTAATTTTCTGTGCAGGGTTATGTACTTAATCAAATAATGGGCCACAAGGACAGGCTAAAACTAAACC
This sequence comes from Pachyramphus minor, assembly GCA_013397135.1. Lineage (NCBI taxonomy): Eukaryota > Metazoa > Chordata > Aves > Passeriformes > Tyrannidae > Pachyramphus > Pachyramphus minor. The sequence goes on from VYXB01008785.1 coordinate 221,000, forward strand.
CCAGTGGTGTAACACACAACCTTCAGGGTTCAATGAGCTAACAGTAAATTGAAAATATTATCCACTAGTAGCATATAAATTCCTTAGCCACAATTAAACCCACCACTTTCTTCTTGTCATATTTCTATTTCATATTTCTATTTCTATTTCATATTTCTATTCATTTTCATGAATCTTCTTTTCATTTCTCTTAAAAGAAATTTCTATTTTCATCCATGAGATCTTTGCTCCATCATATTTAAATAGAAGCAACTCAATTAATACCTTGAAAAGTACTTTACTGAATTCTGAATTTATGATTACTCAGAATTTTCATCGTGCCAAAACAAGTCACATACTCCAAACACTTTTCTTGTATTTCGTAAGCAGTGCACTTGAAAAGTTGCATTTTTCTTTAAAAGCAAAGTAAAAATTGTGACGTACAGTTAAAGAAAAATATCTTAAACTTAAAAAACAGTTTTCATAGTAATACTAAAATAGTTTTCCACATCTGTGGTAACTCTGTTCAAATACTTTTGCTCTCTTCACTGTGTTACTTGATTCTTATATTCAGCATCAACTGCAAAGCATCATTAGTGGAGCTTAGCATCTTAGTAACACCCATAAAAGTGTACAGGGATAGCTGGGAACTTTGGTGAAGTTTTATTGAACAGGCTTAAATGGAAATGGTAATATATGTTTTTATATTCTACATTATTGATTTATATACAAACACCTCCTACATGCATATATACACCCTTGTATTCTGAAACACATATTATATTTCAAAGTAAACTGGAAACAAAGCATACTACAGCAAGTCTTATCAAAGCTAGTATTTGGCTGGAAGAGATCTACTGATATGTGGCACACTTGGTTTGTACACAATGTAGTTAGGTAGCACATGAAGGTAAAACCTACATATACTTGTAACAGCAAAATAGTGTGTTCTGTTCAGGGAACAGCTCTAACCATATCAGCAGCAGAACTGTGCCAAGTAACCACCTCAGCTCTGACAAGGAAGACTTGCAGATCCTAGTATAGCTACCCCACTTAACTTTTTTAGGTATAGTAAGACTTCAAAAGAGAAAGTAGGGCATGTAAAAAAAGGAATTTGTAAACTGAACCATAATTAATCTTTAAGAGGAAAGACAGAGGGTGAGATGACCCTTTTACTCAGAAGCCTTTACTCCTTTTCTACAGTAAAAAAATTATTATGCAGCTAAATTCCCTTTTGTTCCTGACAAACCTAAAAATGTTAACAACAAAATCTTTGTCCTTTCCTAATACAGCATGCCTTTTTCATTGTAAGCGTAGCAAATACATAACTCTGAAATGTACCTAAACCTTTCACTTCCAGAAGTTGAACACCACTGTTCTCAGTGTCTAGGTTCATTACTTCGCACAGCTATTTTCTGTTACAGTGAGTGCATTTTAATAGCAGATATACTGCCTGGTTTTACTTACCCTTTGGATTTTGGAGACTTGCATCCTGCTAGCAATTGCTGCTCATCATCTTTATTGAACATAGACGTCACTTCCTTCCAGCCCCGGAAACTTGCACCTTGAACCTGTACAGAGAAGTAAATATTCTCATAAATGTGAATCAGACCTACAAGCACAGAGTACGACTGCCACTGCTGGCTCTGGGTGGCTGATGGGCAGCAGCCCTATTCCCCATGTCCGTGTGGTGCTGCTGGGAGCACAGCGGCTCGCAACAGCAGCAGAGAATGGCCATGCTTTGGAAAAGAGCTGGTTGGGTTCCTGCAGCAAGAGCTCCTTCCTGCTAGGCAGAGATTACAAAACCTTGATGATTTTGTGATGTCAGCCAGTACAGCTGGGCTACTGGATGTTCTTCTGTCGGCAGGAGCTGCTTGGCTCCATTTTACTATATCACAGTAAGAAGGGAATCGAGGAAGCTTCAAAGACAGAGAGCTTCAGTAGACAGAAATTCTGTTTTAGGATACTGCTAGAAGGAGTCACAACAGACAGGACAGCCACATAAATTATGAAACTCTTAAGATTTAACCCCAAAACTACAACTACTGGACCTCCAAGCAAAAAGGGTAAGAGCATTGGCTCACCAGTGACATGTAACATGTGACACTGGTGCACTACAGTGTGTTCTCTAAATTTACTGTGATCATTAAGCATGCAGCATAAAATGCTTTTTCAACTTTATTAAAGGTTTGATTCTCTCTCCCCCAATGTCAAATAAGGAGGTACAGGTTATTTTTACTTTGATAGCATGCTTATAAAAATGCACCCACAGAATTTGAAAGTTGCTGTTCTTCCTCACAGACTCCAGTAAGAATGGTAGTGCCAATCTGTCAGTGTTACTTGATTACATTAAAATGTTGTCAGCATAAGCAAAGGGTAATTCATCACCTATTATTATGTTTCATCTTGCTTCATCCTTTTTGCAGAACTCAGAGGTGCAAATTAGTTTCAATTTGCCATTTAGGTTTTAATTGATTACAGTGTCTTGGAGTATTTCCATACCTTGTTCTCCTCTTTTACTGTGTCCTGTGCTTTCACTTCCCACCCACCTTCCCTACTCATATCTGAACTGCTTCAGCTACTCCAACTCAGAGGCATAGCAGGTCTGTTTTAGGATCAGGAGGAAGGAAAAGCATAGCCTCAGTGTCACTTTGGTAAGATAGAAACATGGATCCAGCCATCAGCAAAGCACTGGAGAACTCTGAAGAGGGAAGGCTGAGCAAGCCCAGAGCAGTTTCAAGCTCTTCTTCATGGCATGTGGACAGACCAGGTACACAAGAGCCAGATTCACCATATCTGCTCTGCTCACCTCTTCCTAAAGCCATGCAAAGCATAGTATTCCTCATGGCATCATAAAATAAAACAACAGCTTCTACATACATTTTTTCCCACTCTGACAATAAAATTAATAAAGATTATAATAAGCAAACCCTCATGTTTAATTTAAACATACACTTTCTATTTTTAAGTTAAAAATATGTTGATACTACATAAAAATATGTAGCATAAAATAAAACCAGACAAGCTGCAGATGATACCTTCAAACAGATACCTTGCTATTCAAAATCCTCATGTTTAACTATCAGCCTTTTCAAGCAGTACTCAACATTTAATGCTTCTATGGTGTAAATGATGGTCTAAGCATTCAATTTTAGTCAATGAAGGCCTAATACTGTTACTTGTTTTAGTTGTTCAGGTAAATTCTGTAAAAATTTTGCATGAGGATTTGTTATTCTGATTGGGCTTCCTCTCACTGCAAAGTACTTCATCCACAACAAACTTCCATAAGAAGGAAGAACTTCAGGAAGTTGACTGTTGAAGGAAGTAATCCATTTTAAAACAAGAAAGACCAAAACAAAACAAAAAAAAAAGCAAACCAAATTTAAAATAGAGAAAAACTTGAGAAAGCACTTAGCTTTTCATAGGTTAAAAATATCCTTCATCTTCCTTGAACTTGTAGGTCCTGAGGGAACTGGTAGAGGAAGCAGCTAAGACACTATCCATCATATTTGAGAAGTTGTGACAGTCCGCTGAAGTTCTCACTGAGTGGAAAAGGGAAAATATAACCCCCAGTTTTAAAAAACAGTAATAAGGAAGACTGGGGAACTACAGACCAGTCAGTGTCACCTCTTTGCCCAGCAAGATCATGAAGCAGATCCTCCTGGAAAGTATGCTACAGCACAAAATAAATATTTATTATAAATAAATAATAAAGAGGGAAATGGTGACAGCAAACATGGCTTAACTAGGGGTAAATTCTGCCTTTAGAATTTGGTGGTCTTCTATGACTGGGTTACAGCAGTGCTGGCTGAGGGGAGAGCAAGTGGTGTCCTCTACACAGACTTGAGCAAAGCATTTGACACTGTCCTACACAATATCTGGTCTCTAAACTGGAGACACAGGGATTTGATGGATGAACCACTCAGTGGGTAAGGAATTGACCAGCTGTTTTCACTCAAAGACCTGCAGTCAATGGCTCAATGTCCAAGGGAAGACCAGTGAGGAGTGAGGTTCCTCAGGGGTTGGTATTGGGACTGGCACTATTTAACAACTTTGTCAGCAACATGAACAGTGGCACTGAGTGCACTCTGAGCAAGTTTGTGGATGACACCAGGTAAGGTGTAACTGAATGCAGGAGGGAAGGGATGTCATTCAGAGGGACCTTGATAGGACAGAGGTGGGCCCATGTGAATCTCATGAAGTTCAACAAGGCCAAGTGCAAGGTCCTGCAGCTGGGTGGGGCAACACCAAGCACAAATACAGGATGGGTGGAGAACAGATTGAGAACAGCCTTGAGGAGAAGGACTCAGGGGTGTTGGCTGACAGCAAGCTCAACATGACTTGGCAATGTGTGCTGGCAACACAGAAAGCCAACAGCATCCTGGGCTGCATCAAAAGCAGCATGGCCAGCAGGACAGGGGAGCTGATTCTCTCTCTCTCTACTCTGCTCTCATGAGACCCCACGTGGAGTGCTGTGGCACTGACCTCCTGACACATCTTTTCTCCCAGCTGAACAGGAGTCAATAGCTCAATCTTGATTGTCTTCTCAGTGGCAGCATACTTGAGAATTTAAACTTTAGCAAAGGAGGAGGTCAAATACTTATTTCACACCTCCAGAAGCTTCTCCGTAACCACTGAACTGCTTTTAAGACCACAATCTTGTTTTTCCACTACTGCTCTCATGTAGCTGTCACATACTAAAGAAATCCCTCAGGACAGCCTGCTGCATTTCTGTATTTCTTTCCACAGTTCTTTAAAGACTTTAAACCTACTGACAAGTGCCACACTACCAATGCAGCTGGAGCAGTTGCAACTGTATCTGCTGACAGGTACAGCTCAGGAAGGAGATCTTGAATTCAGCATTCTCCGGAACCATCACTTTAACATTCAGCAGCTGTATAGCCAAAAAATCCTGGGAACCATCACAGATTCAGACAGGAGATCCATAAATCAATATCCCCCATTTAAAGGGATGCACCCTCTAATATTTAAAACAATGATTCATGATGTTAGGGAAAGAGGCCCTAGACACTAGCCAAGTTATGTTCTCCCTCAACACCACCTACTGTTGCCACAGGCACAGACAGACTGCCAGAATACATGGGCCAGTCTCTGAATCAGCTGGGAATTTCTTACAATCTTCTAGAGCACCTGGAGAAAGACCCAGATCCCAGAACAACTGACTTCCTTGCAATGGATGTCAAAGAAAGGTCAGTAAGCAAAGATGACACTTCAGTAAGCTGACTCCTCACCACACAAGACATATTTTATGTAAAACTATTGAAGTTATGCAAAGTATGAAAACACAGTACTGATATGGTCTTTAAGCATCAATCCTCTTTTGAAGCTCTGTATCTCATTTTTATGATGTAATTGTCTACACAAAACTCAAAAGCATACTACTAAAATTTTCAAAAATGTTTAAATATGTAACTAACTAGCTTATATTCTCAAACCTTTAAAGTATTTTTCCATGTGTCAGTGGAAAAAGAAATAAATCCACATCCAGAGTTCACAGAATCACATAGCTTTTACAGCTGGAAGGGACTCTGGAGACCATCCAGTGCAACCACACTGCTCAAAACAGGGTCAGCTTCAGCAGATTGCCAAGGATCATGTACAGCCAGGTTTTGAATATCTCCACAGCTGGAGAATCCACAACCTCTTTGAGTAACCTGTTCCAGGGTCTGGCTGCCCTCATGGTGAAAGCATTTTTTTCTTATGTTTAAATGATATTTCTTTTATTTCAGTTTGTGCCTATTGCCTCCTGACCATTCACTAAGCACCCTTACCTGAGTCAGACTCCAGCTTCTTTACACTCTCTCTGTTGCTGGTGTACACGCAAAAACCTTTCTTGTTGTTCCTCATTTTCCTCACCAGATTTAACTCTAGGTAGATTTAACCCTTCCTAACCCCATCCCTGCATGGTCAAAAGGTATCTCTATAATCTTCTCAGGTCACTTGACCCTGCTTCCATTTCTTGTATGCTTCCCCTTTACGCTTGAGGTTTCTCAGGAACATGCCTCCTGCTACCTTCACTTCTTTCTCTGCTTGATAGGTTGGGCTTAACTTGAGCTTAGACAAGTTGATCTTTGAAAATCAAGATTAACTGATACCACTGGAATAGAACCAGGTGTACAGTCAAAACTGTAGTTAAAAAAAAAAAAATCAGTGAAATGCTTATGCTAAAAAAAGATAGCACTATTAAGGATTACAACTGTACCATCAGATGTTAGAAAGTCAAAAGCTTTAGAGACCAGGTTGGATGCTGCAGTCCACTATGTTTCAAAAATGTCAATGAGAAACATAGAAGAAACTTCTCAATATGCCATTTCAGTGTTTTCTGAAGTAAGAATACAAACTGGTCTCATACCAGTTTGGCTATGACAGCACAGAGAATGCCTACCAGAACAGCAATTAATAAAATTTCTCCCACATCTTCCACTTCAGGTTGTGAAAACCTGTGCAGAAATCCCCAGTGGAGTCACCTGAAAGGATCAGTAAAGAGGGAAATGTAGAAAGTGGCAGACTACTGAAAGCCATCATCATCATCTGTCCCAACAGGCATTTTAAGTGCTCAAGCCAGAGCACAGATTCTTTTCCTTCAGTAGAAGAAACTCCAGCTAATGAAGTACTCTTTTTTCCCCCATGAGAAAGATGTCATTTAATTAGAGTATCATCTGAAACTGAGAGTACAAGCAGTCACTTCTAGAACATCATGTAAAGGACACAGTGTATCCCTGCTCAAACTGTCTGCCATTTCTCTCCCCCAGTCCCCTCCCCTCTGCTTTGTCAATGCTTCAGTATCAGTGCCCATCTGTCAGACAGATTCCCAGAGAAAAGTCTCACAAGGTGACAAATCCAGTTTATCAGACACTGCTGCTGGAAAGGGTCAACCCAGCCCATTGCCTGTGTGAGGCTGTGGAAAACCAGTTCAATTCACTAAGCCGGCAGAAATCTAACTCACTCATTTTTCTACAGTCTTTTAGGTTAGTGCTGTGAATCAGCTCATTAAAAGACGTCTCCAAAGCATGTGGAATTTAGGGGCAACAGCACCTTTTTTTGCAGCAGCAACTATTATAACAGCTGAAGCATCCTCTGAAAATTGCAGTCATCTATCAACTTTCTTCCATACATACAGTTTGTACATACAGTATGGCTTCCCCAAACTCACCCCCGAAGCGTCCCTCTGTGAACTCAACTTTCACAGTAAGGCTTTTGTTTTGTTACCTGTATTGATTCAAGTGAATGAACTGTACATAAATTGTATATGTTGACTACAATTTTTCTTTCTTTAGATAAAATAGGGAACAAACGTCTACTCATAGGTAACTTTATAAAATGCCCCAGAATAGGACAAGTCCTCTGGAATTCTCCTACAAAATTGATAAGTATTATTACCAAAAATTAGTTTAAGGATGCCATTTTTCACCACATCAACAAGTTCTGGTGTTCACATGAATCATCTCCTAAGAGGTAAACAAGTAATGTGTAATAAATGAATCAGAGAGTCCACTGGGAAACAGTAAAGCATCACAAAGGAGACACTTCAGTTAATTTTACTGTCAAAGGTAAACACTGATAATTAGAACTCTGCTAGAGGGCAAGAAAGTTCATGAAAAATTAGGCTAAAAGGCAACAAAAGAGGGACAGTAACAGCTGGGTATAAACTAAATAAGTAGTTCAGTCCTTAAAGCAATTTTTAAAAGTACATTACACAAAAAGTATACAGATATAGATGAACATATACTAAAGAGGAAGATTGTGTAAATTTAACTAAAAACCAGTAAACTCATGCATCAAATGGATGGGTTTAATTAACACGAACATCTTATTCACACAGAATTCAATTAATGCAAAGAATAACAACAAGATTTGGGACACCGAGTTAGAGGTACAAGACAAGCAGTTTACAGTTCAAAGCAAGAGATTCAAGTATGTTTGAGTATTACACTGACTGCATAATGAGTGGGTACCCATACTTTCAATATACTCCTGTTAAGACTTTTCTACTTCCCGACTGCCTGGCCAGCAGGGCTCTGGAGCACAGAACTCATTCTCTGCAGGCTAGAACAAGCCACATGACAGTCTTAGCAACCAAAAAGAGCAATTACAGGGGATTCTTGCTGTATACCTGCAGTGAGAATCAGCATGTTCAATGCTATTGTGTAGTTAAGCAGCTAATCCCTAAAAAGTCACTGCTCAGCGGGTATGAAAAGAGATTTACAGAAATTTATATTTGGGCCATGTTTTAGCAGACCTTCACAAGTATTTTCACAAAGGATTGACAACTGGGGAATCAAAACTCTCCAGCAAAGTAGAGGTACTCTACAAAATGCTTGCAGAAATTTTTCATAAATATAAACAAAAAGAACAGATTTTCCTCTTGACCTTGACTGAGAAGAAACAACTGTTTGTTCTACAGCTCCCCTCACTCTTCCCCTTGAAAAAAAAAAAGAACCTAAAAAAAAAGCTAGAGATGGAATTTTCTGTACCTTACAGAACCTTACAGTTCAATAAAGTTACAACTAAGTGTTTAACAATTAAAAAAACACCAGTCAGCTTGAATTAAAGAAGCGCGTTCTCACATTATAGGAAACCCATTCATAACATATAAGAAGCCAAATAAGAGAAATTTAAAAAAAAACCACTCCCCTTCAAATTTGTCTTACAGATACTAAAGCTTTGGGCAGGCTGGAGGGGGGTGTCTCAAGTCAGCCAGCCTCTGGTGTGCAGATCAGCAGGTACTCATCCTGTGGCACACAAAAAACGAAACTCCAGGATTTAGCCCCATCAGAGTTGAGACTGATTGGCCTGCAATTTATGTCTTTTTTATTTCCCTTTCTTAAATTGGGAGTTATACTTCCCCTTTTCCAGTTAGTAGGAACTTCCCCAGACTGCCACAACTTCTCAAGTATGATGGATAGTGACTGAGCCACTACCTCCACCTCAGGACCCACAGATGTATCTCATCAGGTTCCATGGATTTATGCCCATTCAGGTTCCTTAGACGGTTTCAAATATGATCTATTTTATTTCTCAAAACTCTTTGTCTCTTCTCAAAATCTGGCCTAAAGCCAACTGCAGATGAAGTCTCTGCTGTACTTTTAACTCAGAAGCTCAGCACATTGGTGACACCCCACAAGATCAGCTTTGAAGAAGCCAAATCATAGAATCATTAAGGTTGGAAAAGACCTCCCGGATCATCAAGTCCAGCCTTTGACTGACTATGTCAAATAAACCACAGTACTAATTTCCATGTCCAGACATTTCTTGAACACTTCCAGGGATGGTGACTCCACCACCTCCCTGGGCAGCTTGTTCCAATGCTTAGCCACACTTTTAGTGAAGAAATTCTTCCTGATGACCAATCTGAACCTCTCCTGGTGCATCTTGATGCCGTTTCCTTTTGTCCTATTATTAATGCCTGGGAGAAGAGGCCAACCTCCACCCGGCTACAACCTCCTTTGAGGTAGTTATAGAGAGTCACGAGGTCTCCTCTGAACCTCCTTTTCTCCAGGCTAAACACCCACAGCTCCCTCAGCTGCTCCTCATGATTTATTCTCTAAGTCATATGTCCAGGCACAATGTGAACACAAGTTCCAGATTTCTGCATTTTGCAGAGCACCACTAGAGGGTTCACAGTTCCTCACTTTCAGATGTCACAAGGCCTTTTAACCAGCTATACCTGCCTTTCAAGAGAGCTGTCAAGAGGGAACTAGAGAAATTCAGCACTGCAATTAGTCTGTGCTCACTGCTCAGTGGGCAGCCTCCTGCAACAGCAGGATCTAAGACTGTTTTCCAACCTCCACCCATAGCCATTAGGACTAGTTCCTACTTTAAAACTCCAAACCTAGGTGAAAGGCTTTCCTCTCCAAATGGGCATCAGCACTGTCCTAAACTTCAGGCTTTAAGAGACCGGGAAGGCTGTTTCCGTAAAGAGCAGATACGTTCTTTATCCACTACCTTCTCCTTCAAGAACTTTGTTGTTCTTCACCGTAGTGCTTCAACATGGAGGCTATTTTATTCACACCACATAGGCCACACATGTAATTCATCAGCCTTTTATTAACATATTAAAGATTTTAGAACTTCTAGAGTATCACTGTACTGAGTGCTTCGAAGACAACAAAACAAGCAAATAAAATACAGAATCACTTTCAGAAAGAGAAGATGAGAAGGATAAGATGCTTTCTTGTGAATACATTTTTAAGACAAGGGTTTTACCTTAAAACAAAAAATATTGCAGCTCAGTAGTTTGCCTGGTGACATATTTGTTGGGATTTTTTTTTTTACATCAAAGCACAAACTTAGCAAGCCTTCCTGAATGACTAAATAAGGGGCAAAAAAGTTTCAATATAAAATAGTTTTAGAAGTCTGCCCCTAAACATTTATCATCTGGTATAAAACATATGGTAATATATGTTTTCATTAAAAAAATATATTTTTTCAAAAGGGTAGAAAAAGGTATAATACAATCTAACTTCTATTTTCAATGAAAATCATGCTGCATCTGAAGTAGAACAAAAAGAAGTAACAGAGACAGATGTTCAGTTTATACACATTAATGAAAAGTATCCTATTACACTAATGAATCTATTTTAAAATACTTTTCTCTATACCTATGGAATTTCAAAACAAGCTCTAGCATATCATAATAACTTCCAGTTCTTTCATCTTCCACTAATGTATTTTAAGAACATTAAAGAAGATTCTTGGACACATATCAAGGTAAAAAAAAATTAACTTGCATGCCTACTTCTCTTTCCTGAAAGAGATATGGAATAAAAGCCTTAACCTCTTGTGGTCAGAGAGCCAGCTGAGCTACACATAATGGAATAAGTATCCCAGATCTCTTCTACTTTTCATGTTGTCTTTGCTAGTTGCAGCTAGATTTTAGTGCTTCTTTAGGCTTCAGTTATTCCTCTGTCTTCTTATTTTCATTTTGTGTTCTAATATCTAAAAGTGGAAGAAAAAAATTTAGGATACCTTTCTTTCCCCATTAAGGAAAGGAAATAAGGTAGCTTTTCAACTAACGCTGCACTGCTAATATTACTTCAATGAGAACTCCACGACCAAGGATCATACATAATTATAAAATCATTAATGAAGTATATAAATACCCTCCTCAATCACATGTCCATGAAAAACTGGTAACTAGCATACAATGACTGAAATATATATAAAATGTTACACTTTCAAAGAACAGGTATTTACCTTTGTTGCAAGATGTGACACTGAAGGTGAAACTTCATCATGAAGAAAGTGGTCTTTATACTCAAAAAATGATAAAGATAAAAAAGGCCCATAGTCAGTTTTCTTTGACAATCAGCACTGACACATTTTAGACTATTCATAAATGCTTTTATTTTATTCAGGCCATCATATAATTGACAAAATATGATCACAATGCAAAACTAAGTGAACACCACTAATAAAATAAGACACATGAACAAAACTACACTTATAATGATGAAATATATTGTACCAGATGTAAAAGACAAAATCAAACCCTTAAAAAACCAAAAACTCTATACCACAAAGAGATCAAGAACACCCTTCCATCATAACAAATTTAGTACAATTAAAAATAAAAATTTAATTTGATCTTAATGATTGTTTCTCTATTTTTTGGATCACCACTGATTTTCTAAATATCATACTAGAAGATGGTCTACACAGTATCTGTGGGCTGGAGGGAGAGGAGTGTCCCAAGATTTTTTCCTCCTTCACATTAAAAAGTTCTACATTGCCTTGACTCAAGGACAGACTTTCGCCTGCATTCCTGTGTATTTGTAATGTAGATTGCAGAAGAAACTTAGAGTGCTAAAGATGCTTGTAAAGGTTTTTCAGTAGGGAAGCATTTCTGTCCATCTCTGAACTAAATTCCTGTTTTAGTATTGTCAGGCCATCCTGTTACTATGAATGCTCTCTTCAAGATGAGGCAAGTAAGGTCATTGTTGGGAGTACTTTAGAGGCCAAATATATAGGAAGTGGGATATAGAAAATATAGGAAATATGCAATTTTCACTTTCTCACTCTGTGTTTTAATGAGAAATTCATTACTTTTTTTTTTCTCTACATATGACTCCAAATACAAACAGTCACAAGTACAAAACCAGAGCAGCTGTGTATAACTGTAAATATTTAAGTCCAGTTTCAAAAAAAAGTCAGAATTAACACACCTTTTATGGAAAGTGTCTTCAAAGTGGCAGTTTCACAAAACCTCCAGTGTTCACTTTGGTCCATATTTTGCTTACATCAGACACGCATCGCTTCAAAAATCAAAGTTATCACGCCTTCCTTTTCAACTGAAGTAGATGCTAAGGAGTTGCTTTGCTTTTGGTTTTGGTAACTCCATGCACGCATATCCCAAGCCACCCAAAACACTCAGTATCCCAGCTCTGACACACTACCAAGACCTCCTTCACTTTGCTAACAGCATCAGAAAGAGATGAGAAAGCCAGCATAAGAGTGTTATGTATTTCTAGTCATGTGAGGGCCTAGATGTATCAGCTTTATTTTGAGAGACCAGCTTCAAATCCCAGGCATTTTTTTTATTTATGTATTTATTTATTTGCACACTACTGTTTCTATTTACTTTACAGGAAATACTTTATATTATACAAGGGACAAGAATGGAGCATTTCTAGAATTGAGTGTGAAGACCATCACACTATAGTTCAGTAGTAATTTTGTGTTGGAATAGAGCAAGTTGTAGATAGCCAGCTTTACCTGTTGGGGCAGAACACAAAGTCAGGAACTCATACTATCATTCAAAATGAGAGTACTACTTCCTCTGGATCTCAACAAGTTATTTAACTTTCAGATTTCAGTTGGCTGTCTAAAACAGGAGGATATTACTGCAGATGGGATACCAAAAAATTACGAAGTTAAGATTTGTCCAGTACTCTCAGATTAAATTTAATTACTTCCCACACACACACTTTTGGTTTTTTTATTTCTCTCCTTTGAAGAAAAACATTAGCAAAGTTTTAAATGGGAATGCCTCACACATACCATTTCAGGAGTCTACCTGTTTCCTCTCAGCACTCCCAGCTCTCAAGCTCTCAGATGAGGATGTATCTTAACATGATGGCATCTCTCCTTGGACACTGTACAAGCTAGAGAATACCTCAGCTGATTTGTCCTAATTTTTCCCAAGAAGAAAAAAAACCAAAACACAAAAACACAAAAAACCAAGAACTAGGAAAGCCCCAAGGGGAAATATGGTAAGAGAAAAAATTATTTCAGACATTCAGAGCTGGCACAGCTACCAGTTTCAACAACCAACAATACAGTCTCCAGAACAAACAGGACACTGTTAGTACCTTTCAAAGAAATAACACCTCTCATTTTAATTCTTCCAGCTCTCCAAGTATTTTAGGAAGGATAATAAAAATATGAAAGTCCATACAGAGACATCATGTTCTAGTAGAGAGAAGAGAAAAAATGGAAGTGTGAAGGCATACACCCTCTAGCAAGCCTGAGGCACAAGAAAGCAAGGGTGCAAGGCATTTTCACAGTGAAAGCTTTTAGGGGAAAACCATGAGATGTAAGGAGCTCCTCATAGAGCCAGGGAGTCAGCATAATAAAATGTGAATACCATCATCAACCAACAATGTAATTCACAATAAACAGTAGACAAAAGGAGGTATTTGCTTCTTCAAATGAGGGACAACTAGGACTGTGTTGCTGTGTTAGTACAGTGTTACCACTCACAGATATACAGAGCATTACCTTTTTGCAGCAACTGTACTCATGCAGAGGAGGCTGATGGTAAGAGGACAACACAAAGTTTAAAGATATGAAATACAAAGATTAAAATATATGAAACTCTCAAGAAAAAATTGGTGATTATCTAATGCCTAAAACACATTTTTGGGGGTGGAAGACCTAACAAGTATCCAAAACATCCTTTTAAGATACACTGCTGAGGAAAAGGCAGTGTGGTTAAGGCGTCCATCCATACATCCAACGTGTTGATCAAAAACAGCCTGCAGGTTTGAGTTCAGCAGTCTCCAACAAACTAGATTTCAAAACATTTTGTGGAAAATGCATCCTTATGAAAAGCAGAGAGGAGACTAATGCCGCATGATGGGAAGAGAGTGCAAGAGGAGCAGGTGTAGGGGTTCAGAATCAGCCATGGTCCATATTGCAGGCAGGGAGGGACCTGCACACCATATAGTAGGAATGGGTTGTCTATTAAAAAAAAAAAAAAAAAAAAAAGAAAGAAAAATAGACAGAGGGTAAGAGCAGAGGGAGGGAGGGGACCGGTGCCACCACTGGGAAGAACCAAGGAAAAAAGATGAGAAGTCACATACAACCCATCTTTACTTGATACCCACAGAATAATTTGCATTTTTTTAGTGATACACATTAGTACACCCTTCTTCTGACACATATGCTCTACTTTCATTACCAAGTTGAACCCTTATAAACTGTTTTATCTGGACAGTTTAGAGTTATGACCATTCACTTTTTCCTTCAATTTAAACGAAGAGCATAGACGACATTACAGCATTTAGATACTACTAGGTGACTAAATGCTAATGATAGTGGGAAATGCTGATCAGCAACTTGAATAGCCCTCCTGTTCTGGCAGGGGAAGGTTGGTATGTGCAGTGTGTTTTCATACGGAAACAAGTGCCCTTTTGTTGGACATACTGCAAACCATAAGGTACTCAAGGGACTAATTCAACTTGCACACAAACCTTTTTGTACAAAGATCGAAATCGTAATCTACTTCCCTCAGCTTCCTTTGTGGTAAAGTAATTAATTAGTCTCTTTAGATCATTCACTTTCATAATTCAGGCCAAGATGCGGAATGCTGGACATCAAAGAGTTAAGGCAAATAATAGCATCATCTCACCCTGTATGCCCTTCTTCTGCTCTAGCACATAAAATGGTATAGTATTGATTTTCTCTACCCAGTTGTGGAACCTTCCTACAGTACACACACACACTCACTGTCAGAGCTGAGCACAGATAAGAGTAAACAAGATGCTGTTAAAAGAGTAGGTCTTTTTGGTGCAAATTCTTTCCCTTCTATTGACTTACTGAATCCCCTTTGCCTATCATCACGTCTCACCAAGGACTGAGTGTAATATAAAGTCTAGGTTATCATGCCTGTGAGTGAGAATTAGATTATGTACCACAAATGTATCATGGAAAAAAAATCCCAAAACAAAGATATACACCTCAAGAGATACATTCCAGACAAGAATTAAACTAGTACTCCAGTACTCCGCAAACCCTACTAAATAATTTAGTGATAGGAGAGGGGAAGGCTAAAAAAAACAGTTTAAAAAAATCACTCAGGAAATCACAAACCTGAAAGTTAACCTCTGAAGCTGGACAGATGCCAAAAACACTGATTACAAACCAAACAGCTGAACAACTGTATATACACAGCCTGACCAGAAACAGCACAGATTGGGAAGAAGAGATCACACTGCCAGATCACCATCTTAAAATACAGCTAACAAAAGAAAACATTTCCTTGGGTTTGAGAAGGACCCTACTATTATAGTGTAAAATGAAATGAACAAGGCTAAAGCTGATTATTAATGCAAAAGTCACACTGCTTACCTAAGTTTAGAACTGAATGAAATTCAAAGCAAAATACACACAAACATAAGTAAGAAAAAAGTTACCAGCAGAAGATCAGTGGTATTTGGCCTCATTTTCCTTGCTGCACCTATAACATACACCTGGAAAAATTCAATGCATGGATATATGCTTTCTGTGTCAGAAAATTGATGCAACAGTGATCAAATGTAAATGGGCACCGAAACAACTATACCTATTCCTTTAACACAGCTGAAAAACAAAGCTGAACTGTACCTGAACACCCACACAAAACCAAACATGCCTTTAAAGAAAAACAAGGCTTGCAATTTTAACAAATAAAGGCTGCATTACCCAGTCATACACAGCTTTCTTCTCAGACATGAGGCTATGTGTTCATACCTCCCGTGCTGAACCATGAATTGCCTCTGCTCCTTTCTGGCAGACATAGCCTAGACTGAGATCAAGATAATTTGATCAGCCTTGTCCATATTTCATCTACTGCTAGATCTCAGTCTTCCATTTGTATGTCCCTAAGGCAAGCGACTGAATCAAACAAGCCATCTGGGCAGGTGGTATAAATTGAAAATTGCCTGTTAATGTCACCTAGGCATTTCTAAAGTCTTGCTCAAGAGTAATTTGGCATTTTAAATTAATTTTTCTCTTCTATAAACAACACTTTTCCACTCCAGAGTGCTCACTACACTTAGAAAAAACACCTACATTATGACAATAAATCATTTAAAATGCCACTGTAACTATATAGTGACAGTGACTCCTATTCTGAAAGTCTCCTCTGACAGTCTTCAGCAAAATTGAAAATTAAAACAAAGGAAAATGTAAAAATCTAAGTATGTTAAAGAATTATACTTTATTTTATGAATATATTTAGTAGACAACACTAATTTGCAAATATGCTTTTAAAATATAATTCTTCAGACCATTTGTAGCATAATTTATTTCACTCCACTAACTTTAAAGTCTGGGTGACTACTTCAGATACAGAAGACAACCCATAAAACATATTTAAAAATGGTTCCATCTTCTACACTACACTTGATCTTAGCCAAAAGGCCAAGAAGGTCTCTTCTCCCAGGCAGTCAGAAATAGGACAAGGGGGCACGGGCTTAAGCTCTGCCAGGGGAAATTTAGGCAGGAGATGAGAAAGAAATTCCTCACAGAGAGGGTGGTCAGGCATTGGAATGGGCTGCCCAGGGGGGTGGTGGATTCACCGTCCCTGGAGGTTTTTAAACTGAGATTGGACATGGCACTGAGTGCCATGATCTAGTAAATGGACTGGAGTTGGACCAAGGGTTGGACTCAATGATCTCTGAGGTCTTTTCCAACCCAATCGATTCTATGATTCTATGATTCTAGATGTTTATAATTACCTATTAGTCCTGAGACCAACTGGAAGGTGAAAGCATAGGAAAACTGGTTTCCATATTTCAAATAATTTTAATTTATTCAGTATTAACAATAAAGAAGATGGTCTTTCCTTCAGCATCCACATCTGTTAAGAACTTGTTTAGCATTTTCACAAACTCTGTTTCATTCAATCACTTCAGTTATTGTTTCACATTCCATTCCATTTTAAAACAGAATATCTAAATTATTTCCATACTTTTACTGCCAATTGATATAAATGGCCAAAGGTACCAGAGAAGATTAATCTCAGAATGTAAGTATTTACATAAGAATACTTCTGTAGCTCTGCATTTTATTGGCATTACAAACAGAAACATCAGAACACTAGATTCCTATTCTCTCTGTTCTTACATCAACACACAGGGTTCAGATCACTGTGCATCTCTGTAGTAAGTGGTTATAACATATTCAGTCTTTGCTTCTCTGAAATACTTTTGGAAGAATATTAAAGATTGAACACCTTGAAAATATTAGAAAAGCTTATAGGTCATTAAGAATTTAATTTTGCCTAATTTAAAATATTTCAAATGTTTCACAAAACTAAAACAGCTGTATTAAGATCAAAATACCATCAGTGTCAAAGCTGAAACAAGGAAGATCAGATAATCAATTTTAATTCAATTTCTGCAACAATTCAATTATTCCAGTGAAGTTATCAATTTTGCTGAAATTTCTGACTAAAAATTTGTCGATCTTTTTTAACAACTTAGCCATAGTAAAACTTATGTTTGCTTTTTCATGATCCAGAAAATAAACCAACAGAATCTAATTCAAAAGACAGTAGCTGGCATATAATTTTTATTCAGTCATGAAGTTTGCCATTGAATTACATGTCTTTAATAAATGTCTTACAGAAGTAATGGCCATATTTTCCTAGTATAATTTCTACAAATCAGGTTGAATGCATCCTTTTTTGGTACATTGTTCACCAGCACGTGCATCGCTTCCTTTTGACATATGGCTTTTATCAACCTTGGGGTATTAACACAGACCTGTCCTGGAGCTCCTCACAAAGAGCCAGCAGCAAAACTTACTAGAAATGTACCTCTGATGATGATAGAACTGAAAGACAGTCTACCTGGTGAAGTGTTCAACAACTTCTAGTAACTCCACTTATGTTATGGATGTCCTCACACAATCTGGCAAATAGTTTCTATAAAAGTGAGGGGGAAAATTATAAACCTATTTTACCAGTAAATAATTAAAATGATTCATTCTTTCTCAAACCCAATATATTTTAGTTTGTATATTGATGGTAGGAAGTTCAGCACCACTGGGAGAGCATGGCTCCAGAAAGCTCACAAACCTCCGTGAAGATACAGCAAATAAATTAGGGAAAGTGGATCTCAAGCAATGATGTAGAGGAGAAGATAATAGTGGTTTTGTGGATCCGTGAAAGGGGACAATTCTGTGTTAGGCTGGAGGGGAGGAAGGCAGACAAGGTGGCTGCTGGCAAACAAAGGCAATCAGAGGCAATCAAAGCCAGTAAAGCAGAACTGGCTTGAGGAAAGATACAAGTGATAAAAATGAAAAACGGGAGAGGAAGAAAGAAAAACCTTCAAAGCAAGGACAGAGATTTAAATGTAAATTTCCTGAAACAAAGACAGGCCAGCTGAAGAAATGGAATCTGAAGGATGAGGAGAACTTAAACTTTATGCCATAAGCAACAACATTAATATCACCAATGGGATTTGTAGGGACTAGGAGATGGGAAAACACAGCATAGGGTATTAGAAGCTGCAGAGGAAGTAATCACCACCAGGATGGGAAGCGAGGTTCTGCACAAGAATTTCAGCTGTCTAGACAGAAAGAAAAATAATAATAATAATTTTTAAAAATACTACAAAAGCAGACCTGATGTACACTTCCTAGAGAAAACAACAGTAAAGTCCAGGACACTCATTCTCTTTTGCACAATAGATAAAAATAACCAACGATCTTCACTTTATAGGCTTGACTGAAAGAAAAAGATAGACACTAATGGCATCTATAGTAGGACACCAACCAGACAATATGAGCTTTTGTGGACTATTCTGGACTGGAGTCAGAATAAGCCAACAGAGAGGGGATAAGAGGTGAGAAGCATATCAGATCCCAGTCAACTGTGTAAAAAATGACAGTATAAATAAAAAATTGAAGCACCTTGGAAAAGAAAAGGATTAAAAAAAAAAAGCCTAAAGCCCAAATAGGGACTGTCAGCTCTATAGAGCTCCAGGAAGATTGTAAGGATCCACTCCAGAAGCTGCTGAAAGATGGTGTGTGACAAGAAAGAGGAAAAGCAAGAAAGGCAGGCCAAGGAAACGCTCAGGAAAGTCTTTGCTGACAGTCCCACAATCTAACATTCTAGAATGAAGACAGAACACAGGTGATGGATTTTAGCCAGGAAAAATATCACTGAAATGTCACAACAACAACTCCAATGAAAAGAAAAAAACAGGCTAGCAGAGAGGAAAAGGTATGTCGGAATTATTAGAGTACCGCAGGCAAAGCCTGAGACACTTTCTAGCCATTTCAGCCTAGAAAGTGAAGGAAGTGCATTAACTGGATTAACACTGACTGCTTTATTTTTTTTTAATTAAAAAATATCCCTACATATTACTAGAACATAAGAAATGCTGCTCAGCTCCCACCCATTCCTGCAGGGCCTGTCTAAGTTCGACTCATTCCAAGATAAAAGCCCATATTAAAATTGTACCAAAGACTTTAACATCTTCATTAAAATATGTAACTAAAATTCTGTATAGCCAACTTTCAAACATCCTGAGCAAGTCTAAACAAAATTTAGCATAAAACATGTTTTTGCACATATTCTCTTTGAACATAACAAAAAAGACAATCAGAGAGAACAGATCAAGGCTAAGGTCCTGAAATATTTTTCCATGAAAGACAGAGTTGCATTAGACAATATAGACCAGCCTGATACCCATCCACTGCCCTAATATATAGATGTGTTTTGAAGTTGAGTGCCATTTTACGTCAGAGTTACATGTGATATTGACACAGTATTGGCATCTCTGAGCACTGATTAGATGACAGCAGGACTGAATCAAGGAGAACTTAGCACAACTGCCACAACACTGCCTTCCAGAAGTCAAAACCCAGTATTTTTCCCTTTCCAAAAATACAACTACAGTTGGAAACATAACGACTATATTACAAACTGGATGCAAGTTTGGCACCCCTATGTACATTTCTAGCATATTTTCAGAGAGACTCACAAAAAGCACACTACTTTCATTTTATATGAGTTTATTATTTACGCATATTAAGTTGCCTTCATGCATTAATTATAACCTAAGTGAACAAAGCACCTTCATTACAGAAAGTAAAAATACTTATGCTTCAAAGCATAAATTAAAATTAACTTCTAAGATTCAGTCTAAAACTGTCTGGTTTAAAAAAAAAAACAATAATCCACCATTTATTTACACAAGTACTGTTTCAAAATTTACTTGTCTTTCTTATCTCAGGAAACACCCTACTATTTTAAATAAGTCTTAACAATTCAAAGTACTTGAATGTATGCAGAAACTTTTGCTAAAAAGTGGCCAGAGGCTGACAGTTCCCTCCCTTGCAATTTTCATGTTCTAAAATTTGTTTTTGTTCTCCCCTGGAACAAAATCAAACCACTCCATATAACACAAAACCAGAACTGTCAAAACTTCTCTTTATAGATCAAACTAAGCTTTTCTATTTAAGAACTATGAATTTCTACAAATTCAGATGTCTGCTTGAGTAAGCCCAGATCAGGCTTCCATATTTAAATAGGATGATTAAAATTGCTCTAGAGTAACAAAGGGGTTTTTTGCATTAGGGGTTCTTTTGTTTATTTATTTTTAAGTTATAGTAGCCTAATTCTTTGTTGCTGTCTGCTAATGCAATGTCCTAATTATTAGGTTGCACAGTGCGAAGTCCTTCACTCTTTCTCAGCTTTAAAGAAACAACAGACAGCACCAACATTTCATTACACTGGAATACTTTCAACCTGGTCTGCTTTAATGACATAAATGAGACTACCAATTTCTTGTCTTTGAAGTAAAAAGTTTCAGCCTTATTTATAGCATGAATGGTAGAAGCTTAAGGATTTTCTTGCCACTTGCTTATTAAAACTGAAAATAAAGACAAAAGACAGTTGTTGGGAAAAACAAGGTATCATAAATCAAAGTCAAAATATGATGACTCCAGTTCATCTTTTCTTTTACCAAGTGATTTATCAGAAAAGAACCTAGAGGAAATGAAATCTAACTGTCAACTTTCTGTTGCATGAAATCTAATGCTGGGCTTCTTAATGTACTCTAAAGCACTCAAACTAATTATCTGGATTTTGGCCCTAAAGAAAAAAAAATTAGTGAAGTCCTGGATTCTCTTCTTCTTGATGAGGTAATCCTTCATTCACAGCAGGCTGTACCTCAACAACAGAACTGAGGAAGATTGGGACATTCTCATGCACAGCTAGGATAGCAAGAGACCTGTCCCCGTAACATTTTGTAGCTCTGATGGGGCTACTGTCCTCCAAAGTCAGGGAGTTGGGTTTTGCACATCAGGATGCAGCACAGGCCAAGTGCAGACCACTATGAAATCCCCCTACACATTACTGGATTTCAGTGCCTTGAAATCGTATTACTGGGAGAAAAAACAGGTTCTGATGAAACATCCAAAATGTCAAACACTAAAAGCAGGGCACATGAACCAGATCAGCTACAACAAGCTGAACAAGCATTCAGTTACCTCACACTTTCCCCTTGACACCTGTCTAAGCCATGTTTTAGACACACTGTACCTATAGCTGACCCAGAAGCTGCCTCGATCATGAGAATTACAATGTTAATCAAGTGGTAATAGTTTTCCATACAGTCTATCCTTCCTTAAGTGCACATAAACTCTAAAATAAATACAGTTAAATATTTCGGGAGGAGTGTTGCGTTTCTTTCAAGAGATTTTGATTTTAACAGGCAAAAGCACTAATAGCTTATGGTCTTCACTCCATTCTCTGTACCAAGCTACACTACAGTTGTACTAACCTTACTGAATCCTTAATCTCCAAGAATATTTCATTTAGTGACTTAGAATAATTAATTTTTCATCTTCCACCTCCAATACCAAAATCAGCTTCTTTTATTCCAGTGCCATTGGGAGTTGAAAAGGATTTTTCTGAAAATTTATGAAAATGCAAAACATTTACACCAGAAATCATCATCACCGTTATTATTTGAGATTGCTACTAAAGGAATAGAGGCCCAGGATAGTAACACAATTGGACTCAAAAAAAAACCCCAAAAAAACCCCCAACCAACCAAACACCACCAAACTTCAGCCTCTGTTACAAAGTAGAGGACTGGGAGAACTGTCTGGACAGAAGTCTGAAGAATCATCTTCTGACTGGGATGCTATAGTTGGAAGTCTAAAAGGGGGTTTGGAGCATTTATCATAGAGAAGTAGTGAAGAGTCAGTTGGATTTACTGGAAGCTTTCAGTGACCTTTGGTGTTTGAGGAGGATTTTTAGGGGCTAAGCAAGTCTAGGAGGGCTACAACAGCACAAGCCAACAGCTTAAGGAAAACAGTGGAAGTTTCCAAGCACCTGAGTGTAAGATCTGTAGGAGGGAGAGGTTAGGTGTCATATGAGAGGTTGTGGGAGATATTGCAGGTTGCCTCCAACCCCACAATCCTCCTTCTTCCCCCAAAGGGGGTCTTCAAAATGAGTGACTGTTCTCCGACAGGAGAAGATCCTATTCATCCATATGAATCTTCACAGCTGCTGTCAAACTAGTGGCAAGGGCTAGGGCTCTTCCGTTTACAGTGCAGGGGAAAGGGCAAGACAAGACTAAATTGGTGATTTTGGCTACTGGAAGATGGAAAGAATAACTGCTGTGACTGGGAGAGGCTGCTTTTCAGCAGTAGCCACACATGTTGACAACCCATAGCACTTGTCAACCAGGAACTCTAGCAGAGAGTAGTTTATCCAGGCACCCTCCAGCTCTTCCAGCAAGCTAGGCAAGACAAACATGGGGTAGGAAGTTTCAGTGGGCTTTTGTACCTTCCTTTGTATAGAAACCTCACCGGTTGCAACCCCACTCAACTGCTTACTTCAGATATGCAGGCGTCCTGCAACCTCTCATGCAACATCTAAAGATACTCTGTGGCAACAGAAGATCAGTTCAGCAACAAAGCCGTATCAGGCAGCGTAACAGGCTTCTGAGCTGGCCAGATGCCTAATTCCTATCAAGTTTTTGAAAGAAAGTCAACAAACATTTTTTTAGTTATTTTGCCTGATACTCAACGGATACCCTTTCTTTCAGGTTGTATTTGTTAGGCAACCAATACTTTGAGAAGGTCACTTGGTATTTAACTCATTATTTAGCAATTAAAGCTTTCAAACAACACTGTGGTTGTTAAAGGATAGCCAACTACTAGTATTGACACCATAAAAAAAAAGACAATCATGCCAAAACACCAGTGCTCTACACAAACGCGTCAATGAAGATATGTTCTTAAACATCCCTGTTTAATGTATTGTGCTTTACAGATGGTTTGCCGTGCCGCTGGCTAGGGCCGGGAGAGAAAGTACCCTGCGGTATAAAGCCACTGGAATGAAGGGCAGCAAGTCCCAGCAATGCAGGAGGCCGGCTGCTGGAAGGAAACAGAGGTGGATAGGCCAGTGAGAACCCCCAAAAATCGGGTGACCGTCGCACGATCTGCGCAAACACCCCCAGCTCCGACCAGGGCCAAGCTGCCGGCACATCCAAAGTGGGAAAAGTGATTACTCATGCCGCCGGAGAGGAGGGCAGCGGGAGCGGGGCCGAGCCTCACGACCCCTCCGAGCCGGGCTCCGCGCTCCTACCTGGGGGGCCGCGAAGGCGGCGGTGGCGGCGGGCGGCGGCCCGCGGGGACGCGTCTCCTCCTCCTCGGGCGAGTCGTCCAGCAGAACTTTGCTGCTCTTGTTGAGCTTCCACATGGCGGG
>VYXB01008785.1:245057-260944 GCA_013397135.1 Pachyramphus minor
CCCCGCCGGGGCCGCCGCCGCCGCTGCCATGTTTGCGGGGCGGGGGCACGGGCAGGGGCGGCTGCCCGTCATCACCGCGGCAACCGCGCCGGGCCCGCCGGCGGCACCCGCGCCCTCGCCCCTCAGCCTCCCCCGGGGATAAGGACCGTCCTAGCTCCGGCGGGTGTTGTGGAGGGTGCTGATGGGCGGATGGCGCTGCCCGGGCAGCGGGAGCCACAGGGTGTTCGTCAGGGCAACGCCGGGCACTTTGAGGTGAAACCGGACCTTTCTGGGTTCTGGGGATAGCGGCAGCCGCAGAGCGCCATAGATGGCCCGACATCACTGGAAATGGTCCTGGCGGACCCACGCATGTACCTGCCAATGTACCTCGCCGTGTACCTGCCCGTTTACCCACCGTGTACCTGCCCGTGTACCTGGCAGGATACCTGCCGGTTTGCCCACCCATGTACCCAGCAGTGTAACGACAATGTACCCCCACGGGTCCCCTGGAGTGCCTCTCAGGAAGGGCAGGCTCCACAGCCATACCCCGCAGCCTGGACCACATGCCTTCTTCCCTTGTCCAGCAGAGCCGGGCAGCCAGGGCAGAAAAGCCTGGTGCATTCAGCTGGAGTCCAGTGAGTACTAGGAGCTCCCAGTTTGATGGCTGAATGAACCAGATTTAGTGCCCTATGTACCAGCTGCTACGTTAGTCAGTTCTTAGTTTTAAGACAGATGTGCTAGGATACTTTTCCACTAAAATCCCCATCCCTTATCTATTATTTTGAGCAAAGAGTTAGGGTCAGATGTCCCATGAACTGGGAATCTATTTTAAAACACAATTTTTGGTCTGCTTGATTAACCTTGCTGTGATTTCACTAGTGAAAGGCCATAATCCTCAAGGACCCCTCATGACAGACTTGCAAATCTTGTTTTGACTGCCTGATCTCCTCGGGGCACAGCAGCAGCAATTAGGGAGCAGCAATGCTTTGCTGAGGGTGGTTTTGGCTGCAATGTGCTCCTACCTGCTTAACCGGAAAAGGGCTCACCCCAGCGCTGGAACAGCAGCTCCTGTGGACCAGCTGGTCCGTGTGTTGTCTGCTGCCTTTAACTCCCATCAGTGGTGTGTGGACACTCACAGAGTGGAGATTTGCAATTTAATGAACAAACTAGTTTTTCTGTCATAAAACGTCCTTATCTATAATAGCTGACTTCAGAGGCATCATAGTTTTAACTACAAACTCACTTTTGTATTGATTGAGGATTTCTGTAATGACTTAGGAATCCTGTGTAGCTAACTATAATTTATTAGCTAACTGCACAAAAGACACATTCTCCTGAAATCATGGAATTTATATCAGTGCAATTTTAACCCTCTGTCTTGAAAATGAGCTTCGCAAAATTATGTCAATGTGCATAAAGCAAGTTCACAAGTGTTTGAAGGACTGTAAAAGCCCTTAAGTGTGCAATAAGTTTTCAGACAAAATCCTCTTTATCTCATTTTCTATCCCTTCTCTTACAAGGCTAAAAGCTACTAAAATGTGAAGCACAGAATTTCCTTTCACATCTTGCATTAATATTAACCAAATCTCAAGAGGGTAGGAGACAGAAAACATTCTCAGTGATTAAAGACAGATCACGTTTAGCATGGGTTTCCCCTAGAAGACCAAGTCAGTTTTGTAACTAATTCTTTACCCTCTCACTCCTTCAAATGTATAAACAAAAATAATCTAATTAACTTTGCCACATCTGGGCAACTCTGATTAGTAACCAACCATTTTATTTGATTTGAGTTATGTATTTAAACCTTGAAAAGATCAAATAAGTTATTAGTCACTATGCGACCCTACTATTTTAATCCAATGCCTTCCTTATACTATGTTTCTTATGGTTGTCTGAAACACCAGCTCTACCATTAGGCTTAAATCCCACAAATACTTATGATTCTGCTCAGTTTTAGTCTCATTAAGAAATCCACACAGCATTCCCAATACATGCAAAATTAACCATATGCCTTTAGTCTTTTCAATTTTTATTAATTTTGATTTTTTTCCCCTTAGGTTTTCTCCTAGGATCTTGAACTTTGGTGTGAAACCCTGGCTTTACTTTGGTCACTGAAAATCAGTCCAGTTGACTTCAGAGAGGTGAGAATCTCAGTTCAGATTTTCTATTGATCTTCAAGACCCCAGGGCACGGCTGAGCCCTATCTCTTGTTCTTCACAGAAGAGTGTTATTTTCTGCTGATCTATTCTACAGACCTTGGGGTTATGAATTTATTATTTCCTTTTAAAATTAATTATATTTATCTAATCAAAAGAATTTTTTTTTCCAGATTCAGAAACTGACATCCGCTGACTGGATCTGCCTAGGGTGAAGAAGAGCACACAACACTTAAATACAAAGCTTATTCCTCTAAATAGCCATATTGTCATGTATCCCTAAGTGGTATGCAAGGGAAGGCTGTGAAACCCTGTTTGAGAAACTTCTTGCATAGTATTTAAAATCTTTGTAAATATCATTATGAGGAAAAAATAATGATTCTCCCTCTGAACTCTGATGCTGCCTCCCTTAAGGGAGAACAAACAGAGCTGGAGGAAAAAAAATTGAGTGAAGTAACAGAAAATGCAGCCTTTGTCTCTGACTCCCATGGAAGATTGAGCTGTTTCGAAAGTAAAGCCAGACAACATGGCTTTAGCAGCCACTTCATGACCTGGCAAAGCATTATGCTACTGAAAAACTTGCTTCTCCTTTGCTCTTTTACTCCAGGCTCTCACCCAGGAAAGAAAAGGTTGGAGTTCTTTTGCTGGACTAAACCAGACTCTCAGGAGACAGAGAGCAAAAATGGGAAAGGCAAAGAGCAGTATAGAGATGATACCAAGTAACTCCATGACACTTAGTGACTTTAGTACTTCAGTGTCTCTGACCTGCAGGACCCTTGGATTTTGCCATACTTTCAGGTACACACATAATCACAGAATTAATCAGGTTGGAAAAGACCTCTGAGATCATCAAGTCCAACCTATGACGAAACACCACACTGTCAACTAAACCGTGGCACTAAGTGTCACCTCCAGGAACGGTGACTCCACCACCTCCCTGGGATGCCCATTCCAATATGTAATCACCCTTTCTGTGAAGAAATTCTTCCTGATGTCCAACCTAAACCTCCCCTGGTGCAGCTCAAGAATGTGTCCTCTTATCCTGCTGCTAGCTGCCTGGGAGGAGAGGCCAACCCCCACCTGGCTACAGCCTCCTTTGATGCAGTTGTAGAGAGCAGTAAGGTCACCCCTGAGCCTTTTCTTCCCCAGGCTAAACAACCCCAGCTCCCTCAGCTGCTCCTCACAGGACTTGTGCTCCAGACCTTTCACCAGCTTCATTGGCCTTCTCTGGACAATGGTTTCAGGTACCAAATCTATCCCAAAAGCTCTCAGCATTTGCCTTTCAAAACCCTGTTATTGCTCATGGCATCTCTCACTCATCTGTGCCACCAATCAGTCTCTCATGGGAGGCGACTCTTCCCTGACAGACTTGCTGTGACTGCCTGAACACAGCTGCAGTACTCCAGCTCTAGGGAATAAGCAAAATGAAACTTACTTTGGGCTGGAGATCACACACCCACCACTGCCACAACCATTGTCATCCTTCCCAGCTGCACTTGGTACTGAGAGTAACCAAGCTGTTGGAGACCACTGCCAGCAAGACAATATTCACCCCTTCCCAGCAGTGCTAGGCACACACCATGAGCATTAGAGAGACATCCTGCTCCTCCTGCCATGGTCCATTGTTAGCCATTTTATGGTAAAAACTGTCTTTATCGCATACCATAGGGGCTGGAGTATCCATATATCCTTTCTGGATTCCTACCCCCAAGTGTTTTTCACTTTCCAGAAACTGATAGTGCCAGAGTCCCAGTCTGCTATTTATCTCATGAAATGTTAAATGCCTAGATGTCTAATCTCAATTATTCTCCCTTTCTAATTGGTGGAGAGAAATACTGTGTGGGTTTGTCTTCTTTATCTTAACTTCCTTGGGTGTTTCCTGTGGACACGTAGCTTTAGCCATATCAGAGTTCACAAAAATAAGCAACACAAGGGCTGTATCTTCTGAACTGCAAAAGGAGAGGAAGGTTAAGCAACTAGTAATAACAGAGTCTAGGGAGGCCAAGACTTTCTTCTTCATGTTTCCCCGCATACTTCTGAGCAGTTCTCTAGCAAACTTTAAGCTAAAACATATGTAATATACATTTTATGAATATGAATTCTGGATGACATGAGCTCTGCAAGTCATCACAACGTCCAAGCTCATTCAAATGAAATACTTATATTTCACTTATATATATATACATGTGTGTAAGTCACATTTATTAGAGAAAACCTGTTCTAGAGCAATTTGAAGAAGGATGCATACTACTTTCTTGGGACTTAAATGTAATTCCCATTTAAAACACAATGTAAAATATAGCTGTTTTATGAGTGACTAAACTCTTGTATGACTATTTTAAGCCTTAGAAAGGTGAGGTCCAACCCTATAAGGGAAGGGAAATCTTCTGTCAGTAGCCAAACTCCGTTCTTACCGATAACAAAATCAATTTGATTTGAAATACTAACATGTATAGGAAAGTTTTGTGGCTTGGCATATAACTTATTTAATGTGGCCTTTTGTCCAAAGAAAATGTGTGAGATACAAAACCAAAATACTTTTGGAAAATACACTTACTAAAAACATGGACAGCTGGTTGAATGAACTCTCAGTTCAAGAAATGCCAAGAGTCTTAGAGGAAGCAGATTATTGCGTGCAAATGCCTGCTAAATTAATTTATACTTTGTCATTACGATTTATTATAAAGGTTTTATGTCCCCAGGGATGACATAGCAAAAATAGAAGAAGGCCAGAACTGATGACAAAGACTCTTAGACATGGAAAAAGAGTATAATGAAGATAGATTAATACTGTGCTTTAAACCAGACATAAGTAAGGAAATAGAATAAATGTACACAGGAAAAAATTGGGAAAGTGGATAGAACTAATAGAATTGCCTCTTCTCATCAGATATAAACAAGGAAACATGCATTTAGTCAAAAGATAATGCATTTATAACTGAAAAAGGAAATAGATTTTTTCAACTGTGTAATTGCACACTCTGTGAATTCATTTCCGAAGAATGTAGTTGAAGCTGTATTCAAGAGACAGGAACTTTATTGGGATAACAAGAACATCAGGTAACACAATAAACCCAAAAAATCTAATACGATATATAAGGCTCAGATTTCAATGAATGACCTAATTTTCGCAAGCTAGATTTTAATAGCATGAGAATATATTCCATTATTTTCTACTGCAGGATTTCTTGCTGTAATGCACACCAAATTGGCAGTGACCTGTACCAGAAAGGGAATATTAAATAAAGCACACCACTATCTAACCTCTCTGATCTTTCATCCCTTTTCTCTTCCACAAGTATTTTCAAACATTTTTCCTGGACACAAAAGAATTAAAATAAAATTACCTGAAACAGTGCTGTTCTCTGCAATACGTACATTGGTTAGAAGTGCACTCAGAATATTATAAGTACTGTAGTTTTCTTGTCTTCAAGAAAGAAAGTGGGTGCAGCTCTCCATTTTTTGAGGTATGCTGCATTTTATATTTTGTTGTTCAGAAACAGTTTTTCAAGAAATGTAGTGCATTTACAGTTTTGAATTACCAATACCTAGTGAAAATGAAAAATTGGAAGATTAAGTTAGACTAGTTAAGCCACAGAGTACCTGTGGGTTTTCTCATGAGAGTGATTGCCCAGACTCACACAAGAAGAGTAAATGTAATCAAATATGCATCATCTTCTGGACGACTTGCTGATCTGTCTTGCAGGAGAAGTAGTAAAGAGTTAAACCTAATGAAACCTCCCCAGCATTTCATTTAAATCAACATTAAAACTTTGATTTCAGATTCAGGGCTTCTCTGCCTCGTGAACTGATCATCTCAGCTTGAAATATTTTCACAGATAATACTCCATGAGGTTGTAGCCAGGTGGGTGTTGGTTTCTTCTCCCAGACAATCAGCAGTAGGACAAGAGGGAACATTCTTATGCTGTGCCAGGGGAGGTTTAGGTTGGATATTAGGAAGAAATGTTTTACAGAGAGAATAATCAGGAATTGGAATGGGCTGCCCAGGGAAGTGGTGGATTCACCATCCCTGGAGGTTTTTAAGATGAGACTGGATGTGGCACTTACTGCCATGGTCTGGTAACCAGAGCAGTGTTGGATCAAGGGTTGATCTCGAAGGTCTTTTCCAACCTTGATTCTATGTGTTCCAAATAGGCAAAGCCCTCCAGGTAGGGCCTTTTGTTTTGTAGTTCCACCATTATATGAGCAAAACAAAGTGTACTGAGGGAAAAAAAGGGGACTGATTTGCCCACACACAGCTTTTCATCAGTGTAGCATTTCTGAACCTGCAGTGACATCTCTGCACTACAGAGGTATGCCAGACTATAGCAGAGATGGCCACAGTTTTCTTTGGGGACTCAATTCTTACCTACAGTTTTGATCCAAATTTACAGCACAAGGATTCTGAAGAGTGTAAGTTCCCTCCACATTCTCTCCTTGCTCAAAGCATTGTGAGAATATTTCTCACCAAAAAAAAATCCCTGAAAAGACAGACAGGAAAAAGGGATTCGCAAAGAAAAATATTCCAGAAACATTCCAGTTCAGTTCTTGTTCTGCTGGTTAACATCGGCAGTGGGAAGGTAACAAAGGGAACTACTCAATGTGAAGGGGAAATCTCAAGGCACCAGTATATGACTCTCCTGGGGTCAATTATTCTTCAAGTATTTCTCAGTGAGGCAGTGAACACATAAGCTCTCACTAGACCATGCAGGAAGGAGCTAAAAAGTTTTAATTAAGTCCTCTTTAAACCACATCAGCTGCCTTTCCCTCTTCAGAGGTAGGTGCTAGCCCAACCGTAACCAAACCTTCAACCCCTCTGAGCAGAAAGGGCTCGAGGAAAAAAGAAATAGGAGACAAGAAGAAATTACAGAGGACAAAACAGGGTTAAAAGGAAAGTGTGTGAGTGTCATGGACTCAAAAATAGATTGAAGGGTACTGGAGGAGGGCAGCGCCCAAAACCATCAGTCACTCCTGGAACGTTGCTGTCCAACAGCAGCATGAGAAGATAGGGGACTAGAAGCAGATGCTGCAGTTGGCAGGATCCCCCCATTAAGTTTGTGTCTACTGGTGGCATGAAAGGACACTTTGGCTGGAACTGGCAGGAGACTGATGAATAGGTCTTGTGTTTACTGCCATTGTGTTACAAACATCTCAAGTGATCATTAATGAAAAAGTGTTTGAGGAATAAATATTCTTTAATCTAGGAAAGAGAGAAAATACTGTTCTGCAGTGAGGAAACCTGCTTTTTTATATGTCATGTGATTTGAGACAGAATTTTGTTTATTTGTAACTTCTATCCTTTCCTGACATTTAAAATGTTCTTTATTTGCTATACTAATAATGGGCTTCAGATGTGAGAAAACAAATTACATACTTCCTTTGTAGTGCAGCTTCAGTGCAATGATCTGAAAGTACTCACTTACATATTAGTGAATTAATCCTGACAAGATATTACTCAAATAACATCTTCATAGCTAGAAACTCCATGTAATCTTTTTTTTTCCCGTCATTTTCAATGCTTGTTATTACTGGAATCAAACAGCAAAACATGATTAATAATAAAGTGCTATATATGCTGAAAGCCAAAATACACAGATTCTTCTAGCAAGCTTTGTCAAAGCTGTTACTAAGAAAGCAGCAATGTCCTGACTTCACATTCTTGCTGTTTATCAACTAGCCCACTTTTTTTTCCAATTCCACATCTACACTAACATGCACTGTTGCAGAATTGTCAACAAGTAGTCATGGATTGTGTATCTACAAATGTTTTTTTTAAGAGATCAAAACTTCAAATTATTCTCATCTGAGCAATACAACTTTCCCAAAGCCACGGAAGCTTTTATCAAGCCTACAGAAGAACAAGAACATAGATGTTGCCTTGTTTATATTTTTCCCGTAGTCTTCTAGTTCCACAATGCTCTGTTCCCTCAAAATAATTGTCCCATTGTGGTCTTTACTTCTATTGCTTTGCATTGATCCATGTGATATGAAAACTTTATATTTGAGAAATACTTTTTATTTTCTCCACTGCTAGCCCAAGTTTCAGGCAGGCAGTCATTGCCTTACATAAATCGTGAAGACATTTAAATGCCATGCTCCTGCCTGGAGAGAAAGAGTATGAATCTCCTCACACCAAAGAGGAGGGAATGTGTAAGGCTGTTTATCGTGCAGCTGTAGCAACAAGAATGAGAATCCTGTTGCTGAGGAATAAGAAGCAATATTGCTAAAAGACAAACATCCTTCTGGGAAAAAAAAAAGGGATACTTGCTACAGTGTGTCTGAATCAGACCAAAAGTCCATTTGCCACAGCATCTTCTCTCTGACATTGGTCTTTCAGAAAAGAAACAAGGCACAGAGCAAGTTCTGTATTTTCCCTGGAATATCCTGCAGAGCATCAGCTTCCTATTTTAGAGACTATATCAGGGCCTTTGGTTTTAATAAAACCTGGCAGACTTTTCTTCCTTGAGTTTTCACTATGGATTCAACTTCTTCCAGTCATTCCAGTATTCCATAAAATGTATTTCCTTTTTTTCTTTTTCTTTTTTTTGAAACGAAAAAGAAAATGACACAGAGAACCCTTTAGTTTCCACCCACCTCTGCACACAGCCAGAGTGCCCAGCACTCAGGTTTGAGTTTCCTCTAGCAAAGACTTTTAGAGAGTGATGGAGCAAACAGTAATTTAACTTTCTACTGCTGGCAAAGGATAAAGGTCTAGTCCAGAAAACCCATGAAGCATCTCAAGTGTTATTGTTATTATACAATATATATAATCTCCAGCCTTTTTGAATAATTGGCAATCTATAATCTGTGACTGTGAGAATGCCTGTGGAGTCCAGAATCTGGAAAATGTGCTTGGTTTCTAATGTAAAGAAGTATAGAAATGTACACAGTATAGAAACATACTACGGAGGTATAGAATGTTAATTAAAAAAATTAATGCAATCAAATACACTGAGAAATAAAAAGATTAAATGGCATTGGGAAAAGTAACAATATGCTATCCAAGCAACAAAACTGAGCCAATTGTGTGGCAGGCAGAGTTAGAGTTGTGGCTCATGAAGTTGTGAACATATATTTTCCATAGAATTCTGTAGAAAAAAAAACCCCGTGCAATTCATGGAAGTTGAAAATTCAAAATAATTTGAAAGCAAGTTATTATCACCTCAGTAAAACTGCATGTGAATCTGTTATTTGGGACAAAGATTTTTGCAATTAAGAATTTTGCTAAGTCTTTAAAAATTGAATTAAGTTACATTTACTCCTCAATATGTAGTCCTAGTCTTGATTTGACTCTTTGATTTCAGTTTGTTTACTTCTGAAATACGCAAAATTAAATTAAAAGTGCTTTAATTCTGAAGCAGTGTCCACACTGGATTAAAAGTAGTTTTATTAATATACTTCAAAGTCACACCCATAGCTGATTCAGATCGGTTTCCTGAATCCTCCTACGTAATCAAGGCTAATGTTACATGTAAATATGGGAAATTCTGCTGTAGCCCTGGATAATGACAGAGTCTGGAAGAGAGCTATAAAAATTTCAGCAGAAGTCATTACTGTGTTTTGATTATTAATTAGTCTTCTTGTAAAGTATGCAGGAGTCAGTGGCATTTGCTTAAATTTTCCTAGAGTATTTGCCATTCCTATTATTTTTCTTTAGCATGAAAAAAAAATGTTACCATGCACAGCCTAGTAAGACTGTGCTGTTTTTTATTTCTATGCTTAGGCCAAGCTACTGAAATCTTGGCCTTGTTGTTGTCATTGATAAAAGTTTTTCTGCCTTTAGCAGAGGTGTATTTTGATTCAAAATATATTCATACAGAAAGGAGAGGAAACCCCTGTGTATATGCAGTGTAGAAATATCAATCTAAACAGGTATTGTATCAGATCAGTTCTTGTTAAGACTTTTCTCTATGGATAGATCACAATGTTCCTAATCTGATTTTTCCTCATCTGTTAATAAAAACACTAATAATACACCCAAATAGTTTTATTCTCTCTTATGCCTTTGAGATATGTATTAAAAATGAGATTTTGTTAACTTTTGTTAAACTTCACAAGAGAAAGATTCACTTCCATTGGTGCAAAATCTAGTTAAAGGAGTGATTTTTTTCATCTCTTTTCTCTGTTGAACATGGCAGTACATTACCTGAAAGGAGACCTTGGGTTAGCCCCATTTCTTCTGACAGAGGTTTACCTAAAGTATTTCTGAACAAATGTTTTAAATTAAGGGCATAAGAAATCCAGTGGCTGTTGGACCAGGCCCTTAAAATCTATTTTGATATTATTTGTCCAACTGTGTAGATAATTTAGGAAATTTAGATAACAGTGTATGTGGCTGAGTCTTGTCTGGCTTGGCAGATTTCATTAAGGTTTTCTTGTCTCTAACCTCCCCTTCACTGACAATAGTTTTCTCAGCATTTAGTTATTCCAAAACCAGAACTGAAATACAAAATTCTTCCAAAATCATCACGTTTTCACCAATCAGTTGCTGTCTGTCTCCATTCTAAATGCACTAGCACATAAAGCCAGTGTCAATCACCAAGGAAACTGGCAGCTTGCTACCTTACAATTTTCTTTGTATATCCCCAGTGAGACATAAATCTACAGTAATCTAGAATTCCCACCTTTTTTACATCACTTAAAAGTTTAGATCCAAATTCTTCCCCAGGTGTTCACTGATAATATGCTTAGTTTTACTTAACAGAAAGGTCTACTGTAAAGCAGGTACAGGTGAGAGCATTACTTTCTGAAAGCTTAGAGAGTTTTGTGTGTTTTATGCTTAATGTAGGTCAGGTAACAGAGACTACGTCCCTTAACATTTGGGAGTTAGGGAACATAAAGCTTGTTTTAACCACAAGGGGATAATTCCAATCTAGGAATTCAGTTTAGACTAAAGCTGGAGAGATTTATACTGGCTGAGAATTTGCTTATGCTTTAAGAAGCTTACTTTGATTTAGAAAGTTCAGAGATTTTAGCAAAGGCTTCAATTAGAAGAGTTTGCCTTCTGTGGGTAAATTTGCATACCAGTACTTACTTCTCATAAGAATTTTGTAACTTAAATTTACATAGTTTTTATTTAGATTTGAAATAATGTATTTTTTTTCATAGCTCTCCCTGCCTTTATTTCATCCACTATTGATGAGTTTACATGTTTACATATTACAGTTATGCTGTAAAATCACTAGCTTCTTTGAGATTCCACTGTATCCTTCTCGTGGGCTTAGTGGACTCAAAATGTGCTTTGCATAAATCCTTTTGCTTTTAATACCATGATACTTTACTGTATAGCATAGTTTTCCATTTGGTTGGGAATTTATATCTATTGCAAACAACTAAAAGCAAAAAACCTTATCAGTTACTTGGGACTGAGAAATTCATGTCTCAGGAAAGGTTAAGATTGATATCAAAAATAGTAAGCCACATTTCCAATGAGAGCAAATGTTCAGATTTAAAATAGGCATGCCTGCTGTGTCTTGTACTACATCTGTTGCATTGTTGTATAGTGCTGTAGCCTCATAATCCTGCTTCTGTAAAACTGTTTTCAAAACTTCTTATCAGATTTGGCAATTCTGCATTGATCTTGATGTTGATCTTGAAGGTAAGCAGCCATTATGCTTGTGTGCAAAGTCACTCATCCTGCATTTTGCTTAAGAAATACCTGGTAAGTAAAGTCACCTTTGAATTTCAAAGCAAATAACATCTGGTTTAGTCATACTGTGCAAGATTTCTGGATGAGTTCAGCAACGTAAGAGCCTGCAGTTGATCAGTTTGCCCCTGCCTTTAAAGGTAAGTGTTGAACTGTTTCAGATGACACAGGATAAGTCAGCTATCAAGCTACCAAATTAATCAACTTGTACATGATAGATTTTAATAGTCTTCTTTTGTTTTCTTTGCAAAGAAAGGCTTGGCATCTTGATGTGGTATTTCACCACATCTTTCTTGTGTAAGCTGATGAAAAGCTATCAGTGAGGTAACTTCAGAGAGAAGGAAGGCAGCACATCCCATTAACTTGTCTAAGAATCAGCTAAATCTTGGTTTGCAATCCAGAAATACAGCTTTCATCACTGTTTAAACATCAATTTTCTAACCATAGGGCCTGCAAGTTCCCTGCAGTACAGCATCCCTGTGTTTAGCAGAGCCTGGTTGACAGGAGATGGGAGGCTGGCGCTTGCCTTACCTCCTCATCAGCCCAGTGTTAAGAAGAAAACAATTGTATTTTTTGTTGCCTGGACTTCAGTAAGTCTTTTCAGCCTGCACAGATGCAGCAAAGGTGATGCCCTCTGATGGGTGACTCAACAAGAAGACCCAGTGGTGATACATCAATTCCCAGTTTGTTCAGTGTGCCCAGCCTAACCCACTACAAGTGTTCCTGATGCTACTGAAGAGAGCCCCACAGTAGGCAGGACCTGAGCCCACAAAAATAAGG
Source organism: Pachyramphus minor (assembly GCA_013397135.1). NCBI lineage: Eukaryota > Metazoa > Chordata > Aves > Passeriformes > Tyrannidae > Pachyramphus > Pachyramphus minor. The sequence goes on from VYXB01008785.1 coordinate 257,619, forward strand.
AAGTCCTCCTGTGACAGTTCTATAAACATCTGTCTGCTGCCTCTGCAGCAACACTGCAAGAAAGAATGAGAATTCCTTAGGGGTCATATACTTGAATATATAAAATGTTGCATATTTTTCTGTAATTACTTGATTTTGGTGTTCTGCAGAGATCTGGAGGCATAATTTTACTGTGTAATTTTTGAAGACTTGGCCATTATAATATTCCTGACAATAAGTATAACAACAACTAGGCAAACAAAATGAAAGTTCTTAACCTAATTACATAAAAGTCAAAAAAATTCTGCTAGCCATACATATATGCAGAGATTTTCTCCATTAAGTGAGCCTGCAGGGAAATGCCTAAGTAAACAAGTGAATTACACTAGCATATGAATCAATCAATTTAGTCAATAAAAATAAACATCCTAGTGCTGACCCCCTTCAATTAAAAAAGTCACTGGTGTTTCTCCTGAGGCTCTGTGGAAAAATGAATACAACATTCATAAAGCCTAGCTTTTGCCTTTCAGTGCTATCCCAAGCAGGGGTTATAATGCATGACATGAGTCACGGAATATCTCACAGGCCTCATGCCCAGAAGATATTTGGGCTTTTTGTTTGCTTGTGGATTTTTTTAAATTGTTTTCTAAAGACAGGAGAAGTTAATAATGTTGGATAATCTTAGATGAGAAGCACCATGTCTAAATTGTGCAAACACAGCTTAGGTGATGATATTCCTTACCCACCCATACTGGTAGGGCAGCTGCATTTCTAACGGGTACTTACTAGAGATGCAAGTTATAATGAATTGCACTCCAGAAATTCAGTACAGTCCAAATGAGTATGGGTTCCTTGTGGTTCCACTGTCCACATGATGTTCGTATGGAGAAGTTCCTCATTTTTCCTGTAGAATTTTATCTTTTCAGGTACACTGGCTTTTCTCTGCAGGCAGGCATTGCTCACAAAGTTAGATCAGCAGCAGGGTAAATGTTCATTTTTACCAGCTTAACTAGTAAAAAACAGTGTCTTTGCCAGTAAATTTCCTTACCTTGATAAAGTGATAAATGGCAGTTTATTCAACTGTATTGGTTGACAGCATGAGTACCACCTGTAGAACCAATATGTACACCAGGGTAAGACAGCAGTTTCACTTCTTACTCCAACTCTGCAACTGTAGAATAATGGAGAACTGTGATTGCAGTGATCTATAATTGCAACTTCAGAATGAACAAGACTAGACTACTGTCCCTAGTAAAAGCAAATAATCCACAGTTTCTATTTAATGGAACATTTATTACGGGTTTTTTATGCATTTGTCAAAATGACTGCTAGTGGTATTGTGCTAGAAATCTGAATGCTGGTAAGTTTAAAATAATCTGTAAGAAATCTGTCACCATTACCACTATCTATCACCCTCTTTTTATCTGCTATCTTAAATTTCCCACCTGTGAATGATTGAGGTATTTATAAGTAAGTAATGTTATGAAAAGCATAAACACTCAAAGAAAATAGTTTTGTGCTATGTCTTACTGTAGTATTTGTCTCCTAGAAGATGGAGTTTTTAAACTTTGACATGGAAGAATGATTTACAGTACCTTAAAAAATGCAGTTTTAAACAGAATGAAGATGTTCTTCATCACAGAAAAACACTGGTATTCAAAACTTTCTTGCTGATTCCCTCAGCCACTTCTCATAAGACATTTCATTGTAAGCTGTTGTATAGAAATCTAAAGCTCATGACCTAGCACTGACAGTGGCTAAGCTAATGACACCAGGCTTCTGCAACACAACATTTTAGTCCTTTAGGGAGGTTTGCAAGTTGTGTCTTAAAGCTATGACATGGTAGATGAAACCTGATTTGAAGCTTAGTGAGTTCTTACTGAATTTGCATTGCTGAAAAGATTGTGGCTGATAATAATTTAGTCTATGGTGTAGTAAAGCACACAAAAAAGGTTATGACATGACTTGTAGAAAGCAAAAAATGTGAAAAGTTGAATGTTATATTCAGTCCAAAATTGCTGTGTATGGTGTACAATGTGACATCCAAAGTGCCTAACATTACTCAGTGAGCTAAAAATTTTGTTATATTCAAATACAGTGTAACACAGCAAGGTGGAAATGTCACAATTGTAGATTGCAGAGCTTTGTGTGGCCCCGTTTTTCATTAAATGTTGATCTGTGTATGGAATGGCATGGGATTGTAGGAAAAAAACCTCATTAAAAAAACCTACATAGGTGAGCCATTTTTCTGTGTATATTTTGCTATAGAATCACTCAATTAGTAAAAATGTGTTTTTTCTGGTGATAAAACCTACTTTGTTAGGTTTTTAATTGGTTGTTTGGTTTGTTTCATCCTTGGAAATACTAGAACAATGGAGAATCTGGTTTTTCTAAAGGTCAGCTGGGTAAGGTCTGCAAAGCAGAGCTCTTGACCTCTAATATTTTGTGGTGGATCTGAGCTGCTCACCCTGGAGTTATGCACCTGGCACACCTTCCTTTTGCTTCTGTTTCCACAGAAAGCATCCCCATACCTGCAGGCTGTAAGGCAGTCACAACATGACCCAGGAGAATTCCCTACAGTGTGCCCCTGAATATTACCCCTGGTGGCACATGGAGACACAGACTTTCCAGGGCAGAACACAAGCACAAGACACGTGAAAAGAGGAAAAAAAGAACCTGAAAAAAAAAAAAAAAGGATAATTGAAACCAAATCTAGAGAAAAGCAATGCAATCTGATCCTCAGTATTATAAAGCACCTTATTCTGCTCCCTTACAAAGCTGGAGCAAGAGAGAGATCTAAATCTAATAAAGGCTTGAAGAATGCTTGCCTTAGTCCTGGGAACAGGGAAGAAAGCAGATAAAATAAAAAACATCAGAGAATGAAAAGTTCAGATGACAAAAACAAAACACAAAGTGTTTATTTATTTGTTATTACTGCGGTCATTTATCTCCACTTTAAATTTGGGGGTTTTTCTGTGACTCTTACCAAATCTCAGTTCATTCACTTGCAAAACGGGTGTACTACTTACCTAGGAGAAGCCTTCCAAAGACAACTATATGGGTTACATTTGTTACTTGGCTCAGTGTTTCAGAAGTGCTTTTTGAAATTCCTGAGTAACAGGCACAGGAGAAATATAAAGTATTGTTGTTACTAATACTCTGAGCTTTGGTGAGGTCGTGTATCAGGGGTCTGACATAATGGATAAAATGACAGTGACCCACTTCAATCAAATGCTGTATTTCTTATTTGAGAAGAGTTTTGACTGAGAACTTGCAGGCTTTATCCATAAATGTGAGCACAAAGGAGGACTATTTTAGTATATTTAAGGAGGGAAAAAAGAATGATG
>VYXB01008785.1:261058-359898 GCA_013397135.1 Pachyramphus minor
TTTTTAATCCATGCTTAGACACCTAAAGGGGGTGGAATTTAAAGCTGCTGAACAATTCCAGATGTCCCCATCTTCAAATACTGCTGGGAATACTGCAGCCCCCCAGCACCAGGAAAGAACTGGGCTGATACTTAACTATGGATTCAAGTAATCCCAGACATTCAGTTTTGAAGACGCTGTCTGAAACCTCTGGATATCTGAAACACCAAAAACCCCTCCCAAATTCTCTCTTCGTAGCAGTTAGTGTTTTTCAGACCTTGGAAGATCTATGTGACAGCTTTCAGTGAATCATAATAAACCCATGTTTTCTTCTTTTCTGTGTGGTGAAATAACTTCCTAAATCTCATTCTTTTGCATCAGCTGTTGGCAACACTCTGGCAGAAATACTAACTGCCAACATAAAAATGTTGGGCTGTAGTCAGCAGACCCATTACACTGTAAATGTTGAAGCTTGTGGAAAGAAATGAAGTGTGGGAGTAACTTTTTACTCCCTTCTGCATACTTGTGGGGGCTTTCTGCTCTTTTATACGGTTGTAAGCAGTTGAACACAAAGCAAAGTGCTGTTGAAGGCTGTGGAGCAATGCTGGAAGTGGAGCAGAGCAGGTGACTCCATTTGCTTTGCTGCCAAATTGTTTAAAAGGTACCTTTAGCCACAGTGTGTGGGGTGGGCATTAAATGAGGCTTCTGTTTGTGCTGCCCAGGGTACGGCTGAGTGAGGATTCAGAGTGAACAGTGATGCAAGGTGGAGGTTTTTCTGCCCTCCAGAGACCCCATACCACCCTTTAACCACAGCAGAGACAGCCTGGGTTTAGGCACACATCCATACTGAGGTGCTCAAATTAACTCTCAGGAAATCTTGTGTATAGGAGGCATCAGAACTAGTGCAAATATCAGAACACACACTCCCTGAGATTTATATAACAATACACAGAAAATACTCTCCTGCCTCATGGGTATGTCTGAGATTTAGTCCTTCCCTTCAAGACTTAATAGTCTATGGAGAACAAAAGAGCCAGTGAAGTACTTACTACTTTCTCTTCAGTGGTTGATAGCTGGTGATTGAAGCAGATGACACCAACTCAGTGAGCCCATTGTACCTTCCTGCACAGACTGAATTAACAGCAGTAATAGCACATCACACCCATTCATTTCCTTCCAACTCAACAATGAAATGATGTGCATTTATTGTAGATTAAAATACCATAGCAAGCCAAGCCAAGTGGATCACCACATTATCCCAAATACCAGTACAATGTTTTCTCCTTGTGCTGTCAGATCCCCTTGGATTTAGCCTTTCCCTGGTTTTGTGGGATTTGTTGGTAGAGCTAAATGTCATTTCTCAAACTGCAAAAAGATGGAAAAAATGTATTATGTTTTTGTCAGTATAATTTGCTGATATAATTGTGTAAGTCTTTAAAAAACAGCACTCCTAGCCAATATTACCAGAGCACAGGGTTTTCTAGGCTCAGGTTTAGCCTTTTGTAGGCAACTAAGAAACAGTAACAGCTTTGGCCACAGTGGCATTTCTGCTGCTCCACCTGGAGTGTTCCTAAGGGAATAGGACATCTTCCTCTTGCAGTGCCAACCAACAGAGCTGTTTGGTGTCTTTGAACATATGCCAAGAGGGAATTAAAACTTTCAAAGTGAGTATGTTTGATGACACAAACCAACAAAGCTGGTTGGTTTTTGTTCTTTATGTGAAGCTGGTTAAGAGTTTTGGCGAAGGTATAGAAGTATTTTTTATTTGAATTGCAGTAAAGCCTGAAAGAGCACCCTACTTTGTACAAAAGGCTCAGTTACATCCAGGAACAAAAGAAAATAAAAGGTGTGGGTTTTTTCACAAAGTAAAACTTTTTTCTTGTTTTGGAGATTTTTTGGGGCGGGATTTTTACTAAAGGTCTACAGGATATCCTCCAGGGAAAAGCAAGACCAGAGAAAAATGAGAACACTGAGTGTGGTTTTACAGGAGGATGAGGAAAAGAAAAAGATACCTTCAGAACATACTGATAATTAGTGCTGGATAGGAAAAAGCAGAACATTAAAAAAAAAAAAATCCACTCCATATTTGCATTCCTGTTCTCCCAGAGCTCACAAAGTCTCCCTCACCATCAAAAAGTTTCTTTGTCCCTGAAGGACCGAAGAGATATCATATCCAGATGAGCTTCAGGGCACTGGGGTGATGGTTCTAAGCAAGTGTGACAAAGGGAGCGATTTCTTACCCATCCAAGGTGGTGGCCTGACCACTGTCCCAGCTGGGAAGAGGTGGCTCTCTGATCATGAATGACTCTATGAAGTTTGAATAATCAAGGTCACTGAGCTGAATTCCAAACCTCAGTGATCAGAGCTCTGCCCTGATCTGAAAGGAAGTAGTAATCATCCCATCCACTTTATAGGACTCTTTCCTTTCCAATTGTCTCACTAAATATATACTAAAAAAATGTTATTTTGACTGGGCAGGTACCTTTTATTCTTCTGAACACTTTGGAAAAACAAACATCCATAAAACCTTTGCTATCCCACATCTCCAGGGCAGATAGCATGAAACACAACGGCTGTTCTGCTTTCTATTTCTGGCATTCATTGCGCCATATTTCCACACATACACACGCTTAGACATACTTTATCAAGGTTTGTATTGTGTCTGTACATTTGGTGTCTGCACCAGAATTATATTGCTTTGATAAGTGCACTGAGTGCAAGGAACCCCCATCCCTACAACGGTGTTGCCGTCTTGTGTTTTCAAAATTAGCATTTAGTTGTGCCCTGTGTGGAATATGGTGTGAAGTTCCTCTGAAAACACAGACGTGCAAGAGCAATGGAAGGAAAGAGTGCCACAGTTCAGCAGTGTAAGAGATGTCTAAGGGTTTAAGAGATTTTTGTTAGCTGGTGCACCATCTCCCCCACGATTTCTAATATCTGCCATCTTGAGGATCAGGCAAAGGGACTTGAAGAATTAGAATAGCTCTTACAGTCTTTATTAAACTTGAAAAGAATGNCTGAGGATCAGGCAAAGGGACTTGGAGAATTAGGATAAGCATAAAATTTGAAGAATAGCTCTTACAGTTTCTTTATTAAACTTGAAAAGAATGGATTGTACCGTAGACACTGAGATTCCCTTTCTACTGATAGTAATATGTGCAATAACAGCAGTAGGATCATTGCTTTCCACAGATTCATCTGGGGCCAAATTTGGATAAACTTACAAGAGAAAAGATGTGGAGTTTTCCTCACCATAGTTAATATAATGAGCTTTCTGTGGTTACCTCAAAACTGACTTTTTATTTTTAAATTAATTTTGAAGCATCTGTTTCCCTTTTAGTGACCCTACGTTACAGAATGTGGCAGAATCTAAACAATTTTTTCTGCAGCAAAGATTTGGGCAGCCATTAATGAAAAGCAGATTTTCATCACAAAGATAAGGACAGCTACAGTGAGTCACACCAAAGATCTGCCCTTCTGCTGGCTGACAACAGCTGTTCCTCAGGGAAAAATATTACAATACAGAGCAGTGTTTCTCTAAGTACACCTTCCATGTAACTTCCACTAATCTCCTACTTAGTGAAACTATTAATCCTTGAGAAAACACAACCTTTCCCATCCTGCAACCATACATATTTACATTTCTGTTTTCCAGTGCACAAAAAAAGTGTTTTCTTCTTTTTTATTTCAAAACTGATGATTTGAGTAAATGCTCCTTAACTATTATATTCATGGTATCCATGGTTTTAAAGACTTTTCTTAAACCTGGCATAACTCTTGCTTTTTTCAAGATAATGAGTCAAAGTCCCTTCATATGTTTTGCCTTCCATTCTTGTTTTCTATGGCATCATCATGACCATGCTCAGACATCATCAGACATCATCTGCTGTATCAAGTTCCGTTTCCCTTTATAAGGTGGGAAAAGAAAAGAGCATGTGGTATTCAAGATGCAGGTACATCATGAATTTCTGTAATGGCATCATATTTTCTGGTTTGCTCTCTAGTTGTTTCCTAGCGAACACTACTTTGCATTTCTGCCTGATATTTTGTTACCACTGTCTACCAGTCTCACCTATGTCAGCAAACAATCCTAGCTGCTTCCTTACAGCCTCCAAACATTTAGGTAGGATTTGGTGGGATTTGCCCAGATGCTTGTGACAGGAGAGCCTACCCAATAAGACCTAAAGTTCAATCAGAGAATGAATACAATGCAAGCTATCACGCAAGTTCAGCTGCCGGTGCCAGGGTGCTGTCTTAGCGTTGATTGTGGTAAAACAGCCTGTCACCTGGACCAGCTAAAACCAGGTAGTCACCAGACTTCGAATACACATCCTGCTTTTGAAACAGGATCTGGCAGATAAGCTGGTAACTGGCCTGTAAATGTGTGACTAGCAGACAGTCACTTTAAAAGTCCGGTTCCATCTCATACAGTCAAATTCTTCTGACATAACCCTTCTTGGGGTGTACGCATGGAGATTCCTCCCTTGGGTGGAACTACTTGTAGTTTTAGCATTTATATTGTGTAATAAATCTGATTAAGAAATTTTGCCTGATCATTTATAATAATAAATGATTCATTTTATATAAATATTCTCATTTTGCCAATCATTAAAACCTGCAGGACAAAAGTGGTTCAATCACACCTCTGTAATTCCTTAAATTTGACATGATCAGAGGCTAAGATTGGATTCAGCCACACTCAGACTCCTCTCTGAGGAGGGATTTATAAAGCAACAGAATCCTCTATGCACCTTGTGACTCAATGGCAGGAATTGTTAATAAGTTTTGCCCAAGCCTTCCCCTCCCAGCCATAACAGGGCTCCTGAGATGTTTTTGTTTGGTCAGGTCCTGCTGGGAGCACATGTCACAGGGCCCACAGAGCAGAACCAGCATGAAATTCCCACTCACCTGTGTGGGGCTGGTGTTGACTCACCTGCCATCATCATATGCCATCAGCCATTTCCTTGGGTTCTGCCTGCCTGTGTTCAGGAATGCAAGGAGGCTACTGGACTCCTATCAAAGCAAGAAAGGTACAAATTCTAGAACAAAATGTGTGGAAATGCAAAATTTGTCAGAAATGTCTTCCAGAACAATGGAAATATGGAAATATCAGAAATATCTGAAATAGCTACTTGCTTACCAAAATGACATTTTATCACATTTTTCAGACTTTATATATATCTTGTAGATATGAAACGAACTGGGAGATATCATGTAGATTAAAAACATTCTATATATTATAATACAATATATATTAGTTACTATATATTATTATATTTAATATATTATATATTATATGTGTAATGTATATAATATATATTATTTATTAAAAATAAATTATACATTTAAAAATAAGTACATTTTTATTTTGGTTTGTGAAAAATATACTTTGTTTTGTATTAATAGCTACGAGGAACATAAAGTTACTTACATATATACCTTACTTGCTAACATGTGTCTGCAACAAGAAGAAAATAATGGGAACAGTTAGAACAAAACATGGCTGTTGACTCACTAGCAAAAAGGAAAGCTATAATTGTATGTGTAAATAGGCTGCAATGCAATAGGTGGGGGGAAATTGTATTTCTATAAAAGAAGTCAGGAAAATGAATATGCACATGCTTTATACTTTCATTTATACATTCATTATACTGTAAATGAAACTCAGAAAATTATCTCACTGTACAGTCCAAGAAAAAATATTTCACATTAAAGTTTTATTTCAATCTTTCTTCAGATCTCTGTGACAGCTGAGGAAAGAGAAGAGGAATGAGAAAAGAAAAGCAATTTTTCTCTGAGAACTTACCTCTTTTTCCAGAGTCTGTTTGGGACACTCCTGCTCTTAGTGTTCTTTAAAAAAAAAAAAAAAAATATATAAATAATCAAGATAAACCTTTCCCGAGTGAATAGGGAGGAAAAGATACCATACTTAATTTTGACCTTAAAAAAAGGGGTGCAAAAGTGTTCTTTAAATGCAAGGCATTGTAGGGCAAACGAGAAGCAGAAATTAAAATGCATATTTTCAGTATATTTGGTGTGTATTTGGGCTAACTCTATAAGAATAACTGCCAAAACACAAGAGAGAGAGGAGGTCAAGCTAAAATATCCTGGCCTATTCAGTATCATGTGTAGGCAGATGTGTGAGCTGGAAGATGTGTGTTTATGGATGGGATCTGATTCTCTGCACACCAAACCCCTCCAGGAGCTCCATGATGATCTGGTAGTGGTAGCTTTCCCTGCTCTGCCCTAGATTTCACAGCAGTGCGAAATTTGGCCACCCTGATGCTGCTGGAAGACCTTGGATTGCCTGCCCTCAGGGCTCCTCAGTGCTTGGAAAATCTCTGAAATAGCTATTCCAGAACATTACTTGGGCGTACATCCTCTCTGGATGCTCCTATTTCAGAACAGGAATGCTTTTTCGGTCTGATTCTAATCCTTATTCACAACTAAGTCACAAACCGTGTGGCTGCACAGGGACTTAAATCCAAATAGCTAGTAAAAAGATTATTCTGGAATAATATTCACAGCTTTCATTTCTGCATCAGATTCCTCTTCCAGTGTATTTCCACATGGAGGTGAGCCCTGAGTGTTCTAGCACCTGTGTTTTCCTCAATCAAGTAAAGAAAAATCCTTTTGCCGAAGTCCTGAGTAATAAAATGAAAACCCTTTGAAATGAAATGCTGCTCTAAACTGCAGTTATTTTGACAATAGATCAATCAAAGCTATCACGCTTTATTTATGTGCCTGAAGAGATGAATATGAGCTGTAGTTTCTGTTGCCTCATTGAGTTACTCATTGTCTTAAACTTAACTAAAGATGATTCATGGGCAATTAAAAAATGGCAAGGAAGAGAAATGCCAGCCTGGTGTGAGCCAGCAGGCTTGTCAGGTGGAGAAACTCAGCCAGCAGGTAGGTGTTGTCTCAAACCCAGTCTCACCAGAAATGCAGCAATGGATGCAACCAGTTCAAACCACACTGAACAGCTCTGGTCCCCTGGTTTGGGAACAATGTGCTGAATTTCTACAGCAGTCTCCAGGCAGTGCAAAGCAGACAGACTCAGCTCTGTACTCTTATCACCAAAGTACACTGCCCAGGAGGCCCTTTGTAGCTTTTGTTTATCGTGTTTGCCCCACACAGCTCCCCATTAAGATGCCAACTGGAACAGAAATTTTGCTGGAGTGAAGGAGTCAACCAGTGGTTTATTGTATACGTTACAGTAAGGACCACTATCAGTTTAATACATTTGCTAGTAACCAAACAAGATTAGATTGGATATAAGAAAAATTTCTTCACTGAAAGGGTGGTTGAGCAGTGGAACAGGCTGTCCAGGGAAGTGGTGGTGCTCAAAAAACATGTAGATATAATGCTTAGGGACATGGTTTAGTGGTGGACTTGGCAGTGTTAGGTTAATGGTTGGACTCAATGATCTTAGAGGTCTTTCTCAACCTTAATTATTCTATGATTCCAGGTGTTTCATTGGTGCTGTGAACTTATGAACTTGGGCAGCTGCCCTTTCTCCACAGTCAGCAGTCTCTTGAAGGACAAGTCAGAGCAAGAGCTGAGCTGAGGTGGTTTGAAGGGCTCTCAAGAAGAGACTTCCACTGGCTTTACAGAAAGACCACCTGGCTCTCAAACAGGTGCTCTTAGAGCATGTGTTGTTAGCAGCTCTCCAAATATTTAGGTGTCTAGTAAAATTATAGCATACAGCAACAATGGGAAGGCTGAGTTTTACCTAAATCAGACCTCAGGACCAAAAAGGTAAGACACTAAAACTGTCAAAAGACAGTTGGGACTCTCAAAATTACTGCTAGAAGCTGACAAGTAAAAAATGACCATAAAAATCACTCTATTAATTTCTTTATTAGGGCTGACCGAAAATAGACCATTGCTATTTGTAGCAGAGAGATAAATACTGAATGAGTACAGAGAAATAAATTGCTGTTGTGAATTAGGAGTTAATGGGTGTTGAAAATGAATAAATTATAGATATTAAGTAATTATGCAAATTATATTCCTTCATCCAGTCATTTATTTAGTGGAAACACTTATACAGTATCTTTGCAAAGTGACTGCAGTGGCAGAAACAGTCCTGTTGATGTATAACCTGAAGCATTAGAAGTAAACAAACTTCTATGGTAAATGGTATTGTCTTCTTTTTGGGAACCTCAAGGTTTTTCATCATTTTAAACAATGTTTTAAGGTGATCCTCAGAAATACAGGGATGGGCAATCTGAGGCACAAAACTGGCAAGGGAAGTAAGATCCAGGGTCTTTCTTCTTCTTAAGTTTCATGTATCAGTTTCACTGCAGATGGCAACATTTGGCTTAATGTGTTCCCATGCCCATCAACCCAGCCTAAGCCATCCAGTGGCCCCAGCCTTGCTGTCCTCCTTACATATATCTGCAGGTTGCTCCTAGGACCACTTCCACACAGGAGATTAACACTTTTATTAAAGAAAAAAAAAAAAAAGAAGTGCTTTAAATAGGATTTTAAAAATTTTTTTACTTTTGCATAGTTTCTTCTTTTTATTTTTTTTTTTTATTTTTTTAATTACACAGCTGCCTTGGTGGAAATAGATGGTGGCAGGAACAAGCAGCAGCAGCAGCGCTGGGGACAGTGTCAGCCCCCCAGGTGCTCTAGGATGCAGAAGTGGTGAGGGGATCCTTGCTCTCCACACAAGAGATTTATTGCACCTGCCCCTTAGCCTGGAAAATGGCAGCTCCCCTCTGCATGCGCTGCTGAAGCATTGTTTTGCAGGCAATTGGGTGAAATCCAGCAAATATGTCTTTGTTTTTCAAGCTGGTCACATACAATTCTCACTGGGTTTTATGGTTATGCTGGCTGCTCTCTCTTTAGACTAAATGAGCAAACAATTAAGTATCCCACTGCTCAGCCAGACCTAAAGCAATGGTAGTAACTGCCAAGGATTAGACTGAATATAAACACTAACACTGGGAATTAATTAATTCAGGATTTATGCGTGTGTGACTTATAGAACAGGCAGAATTTCAGCAGAAAGCCATGCAGACAGGAAAAGTTGCATTTCTTAGTCAGAAAAAAGACCAGAAGACCACTTTTTAGACAGAATGCTAGCTGAAGGCCAAGGTTGGAACTATGAAAAGGGAAATTGGCTCTGTATGATCTTTGTGCTTAAGAGAAATTTATTTGCCAATAAACATATTCATATCCAAGAAATAGCTGACTGGTTTCATTTTCTCCTATGGAGCAGGGTGCACAGATCACTGCACACAAGGCAAATTCTTACAATGGAAAGAATGAAAATATGAGAACTGATCTGATGAATTTGAGGACTCTACTTGGGTATTTAAAAGTTGCCCATTAACTTGAAATGAGAAAACTATGATATCCAAACAATAAGTTCTGCTGAAATCGTCTGTAGCCCTGCTGAAGACTGGCAGTGGTGACGCAGCCTTCGATGCAGCCTAGGCCAAGGCACAGACTTACTCATCATACGTCCGGCAGAAACTCTTAAACTCTTCTTTTGCTGGAAGATGCAGTGTGAAGCATCTGTGGCTGCTATGTGGGATTTTTAAGCATAATTCTTGCTTGTTGAAATGAAACCATAGTTCATATCAAAAGCTTTTGTAAGAAACTTGGAGGAGATAACTTGAAAACAGGATGATTTCACTGTCTTACCAGATATCCTGCCAGCACCTGTAACCTTCTAGTCATGAACATATAGAAGATAATGGGAATAAAACTGCAGGTAACATGGACTTTACTGGCTGTAAGAGACAGGAGCAGCCTCCACATCCTGAAGGATAAGTGAAGAACCATCTGTCAAGATCCTGTCCCCTCACGGGGAGGAATGATACTCAGCCCTTGGCTTTTTGATCCATTAATCATAAATGTGAGTTACCAAATGACTAACAGATTATTCTATTTTACTATGCTTGTATGCAAAGGGTGATTGTTAGCAAAAACTTCAAGCATCCTTGCCTCTGTCATCCACAGACATCTTTATATCATGAAAGGACAACTTGCCTTGCAGTGATTTCTTTCCCACAGGACTAGCCTGAGGTTAAGTACTAGATTTTCAGTGCATTGAGAAATAAACAGTTTTCAGTGGGTTAAATTTCTACTGGTAACTACTGCTCCTCAGCTTCAGAATGGTGCCTAAGTGTCTTCCAGAGCAAGTGACCACTGTTTTTATTAATGTATGGCATTAACATCAAGTAGTAATGATGGCTGAATTGTTTTCACTGAAATGTAATTAACACAGAGAATGCATGTCAAGGAGGAATAAATAAGCAGTGAATCTTAAAAGTAATCCCTGGTACCAGTGTGGCCACGCAGAGGCTTTACTTTTTCATACTCCCAAATCTCACTATGTTTTTCCAATTTTCCTCCTTTCTTTTTCCCAATTCCTGCTGTTTCCTCTCTATCATTCTCATTCCTGCTTCACACTTTCTGCTTCTATGCACATTTCCTTTCAACAAAGTGGAAAGAATCATGTAGTCCTTCATTTTACTGCTCCTTCATAACAAAATCAGGAGAAAAGACGACAGAAGAAAACAGAAGCACTCTTACATTTTTGCTAACAACTGTTGTTGCTGACATTTATATTTGTTTGATTTACACGCATTCTAATTAACACAGATAGTAAAGGGGAGAGCTCAGCAGTGAAGCTACAAAAGTTTACAAGTTGCTTTCACAGGTTTATTGTTTTGCTAAAACCCAGACCCCTAATCAGCTTCACAGATTATTCCTTGCATTCACAATGTTACGGTGACTATGAAACGGAAACAAACTGCTGCAATGGAAGAAGTAAAATCTGTAGATAAAAGGTCAGTGTTAATTTATATCTGTGTTCCTGATATCAGGGAGGGGAGGGGGGGAAGCATTAATACAAATCTAAAGTGAGTACTTTTTCTGCAAGTGAAAACAACCCTTCTGATCAAAAATATTTTGAGGATATGTCTGGGGAACATGTTGTGCCACAGTTACTAATTGTTGGGTACAGTAGCCAGCAGTATCAATCACACAGTGAACGGAAATAATTCCTCCAATTTAAACAAAAAAAAAAAAAAGAAAAGAGAGACAGAGAGAATGTATAAAGTTAGTCACACACACCAAAAAAAAATATCCTCAAACATTGTCATTTGAGGAAAAAAACCCAAAGCATCAAACAGTATAAAAAAATATTAGCATAAGGACTAGGAGTCCAGAAGAGCTCTTCTACAACCCCTAGTATGGCCTGGGAGCTGCAAGGGGGATACGCCCACAATATAAGGAAGAGGAAACTTCACTACATGACATTTCCTTTCTGTGATTAAAAAGAGGGATTCTTTATCTTTTTATCAGAAAAGCTGATTATTTTTGCAGCTTTTAATCTAAATTACATTTTTCCCCCTAGCTGCTGCTCATGACAAGCTCACAGTATTTTTTTATCTGTACACAACACACTGGATCTTCAGAGAGTACTGAGCATCACAGGGAAGACAATACTACACAGAGTGCAAGGTAAAGGTAGATCTTGCTTCAAATTAGATCCTGTGGTCTGGCTCCACTATAAGCTGCTTTTGGGTGGAATTCACCTACAGAAACTTGATTTTCTAGCCCAAAGATGATCTCTCTTCAGTCAGCATCTGCAGGAATCAAGCCAAACTTGTCAAATAGACCGCAGGGTTTCAAGGCAAAGGAGCACACAAGAGTTGGCCAGGCTGCACCTGCATGTGCTGTGCTGCTCTGTCAGTTAAACATGCAAAAAGAACATGTGCATTTTATTAGTTCCTTGCAAGTCATTAGGCTTTTCTCTGCCCCTACCATTTCATAGCATAATCAAAAATAACTACCAGCTGTAAGAAATGGGTCTCAGAAGGATACTATCATCTATTCTGAGTTCTTGAGCCTGAGCAACAAGTTTAATTTGTTATACATCACATTAGATTGCAAGGCAGTCCAGGCTGCTATAGGGAATTCCGTAACAGGAGGAATTGATATGTATCCAAATAAAAACATCTTTAGCCTATTGTGCACTCAAGGAAGGCAAAGCCTATTTATCATAGTCTCCTGATATTAGTTCAAAAGGCCATCACATTACAGACAGAAATATAGAGCCTGCTTTTTCATCACCACCTGTCAACAGCAATGACAGCCCAACTGACAGACCATTTGAATGTTCTCCTAAGCCCTCCATCCTGAAACCAATATTTCATGGGTTCAACACATTCATTGCAGCAACAGAAGGAAATATCCTGAGTTTATTCAAGGGCACTTTCCAATACCAACACTTTTGTTCAAAAAGTGGTCCTAGCACAGGCTGGTTTACACCAGCTTTCCCATCCTGTCACACCAGTAGCTGAAGGCTACAGCTTTTCACTGACCTTCTTTCTCCCCAAAGGCAGATCTACCATCGGGAATGCAGCCAGTCTGATCTTTGTGGTTCCTTGTCAGAGAATGTGACTGGTTAACACAGCCCTCCTAAGTGTCTAATCTAACATGTGATTAGATTCGACTGATCTAACGTAACTGGTTAGATTAGACTAGATAAGATTTCATCACTACTGTTCTCTAAACTAACTGTGCCACAGAAGGAGCATCAGGGTCTTCATCTAGATCTGATGGTCTTCCATTAGACAGCACAGTGCTAGCTCAGGCAAAAGCACCCATTTTCTGAATTTTTCTGATTTTTTTTAATTTTTCTGAAATTACCCTTCAGTGTGATAATTCTTTAAGGAGTACAACAACTACACAGAGTGCAGGCCAAAACACCAGGCCACATAGGAAGGCTTAAGGAGGAATTAATTTAGATAGAGTAGTATTTGGATCTAACCCCAAATGCAGGAGTTTGGGTATTTAATTGTAGTGAAGTTGTTTACATCACTGTGTCAGAAGCAAAAAAGCACCAATGAGGCTGGAAGGGCAGGAGCAGTATGGCCTCATGGGATAGCACAAGGAAGAAAGGGATATTTTTGGAAATCATTTGTATAGTCCTTCTGTAATTGGAAAAAATAACAATTTGTAATAGTCACTCCTGCACTAATTCACTATTTCCTTCTTGACTGCAAAAGGCAAGAAAGAGTGTACATCCCTTCTCCTGTGTCTTCACTGGAAATAAGGGCAACACGGAAGCAGCTCCCAGTTCACATTGTGGCAACAACAAGTCCTGGCTAAACACTTCAGCTCAAGTATGCTTTAAGGCAGAGACATGCAAGTGCTTCTCTTCAGATCAGACTGTGCTCCCAGAAGGTGGATTTCACCTGTCATCCTCAAGGGAACTAGTCCTGATTCACACCAATGTAGCCAAGCACATCAACACACCAGGGACTGACAAGCCACTTCCATTCAACTGCTTAACCATAATGGCCCAAATACACATCTCTTACTGATGGAAAACACAGGGTAAGTCCTAATGTCTGCTCAGAGTTAGACATATTTCCCATGGAGTAGAACTGTTCAGGTTATCTGTTGCAGGGCTGTAGTTAACACATATTAAACTCAAAGGATATCGTGCCTACAGGTCCATAATCCTGAGAGCAACATCAAGCTCAAAGGCCTGAGGAAACAATAAGAATAGCTTATTCAATAGTTAATTTTAATTAGGATTTCAATCAGAATGGACAAAGGTAATAAACAGCCAGTAGTCTTGTGCTAAGGAATCAGGATAAGTCAGTTTGCATTTGTTTTGTATATTTAGAAAACCTCTGCAGCTGTGTCAGGTGAGGAGGTTATGCTCTCTTGCATGAACTCATTAATTTAAGAAAAAACATACCTTGAAAGACTTTTTTACTAGATAAATGGAGAAATTACTAATGGACCCAGGTGGCTCTGTGATGCAACTATTTTCCTGCTGAGAGCAGGAATAACAGAGAAGACAGAAAGGGTTTTCAGCTTCCTTCCCTCCCTGGCTATGCCTGAAAATTGCTTTTATTTCTTCCTCTTGAGTCTTACTCTACTTCCTGTTTTGACTTTGGTTTCTCTAGGCTCAGTGTGCTGGTGTTTTTTCCTGCTTCCCTTCAGAAAGGAGCACTTCACCGACTCTCCACATGCGGCTGCCCTGCCTGTGCCTTGGTGCTGTGGGCTCCTGCAGAGGGTGCTCTGGTTTCTGCCACAGCAGCCCATTAAATACCTTTGCTTTGTCTCACAAGTATATTAAATACAAGAGAGTAGCAGCTCTAGCACATCTCGATGTTGGATGGTTTCATTGCATTTTGGGGGGAAGTTGCTTTTCTGTTTTTGCTGGTAGCTTCGGAAAAATCTGTTGCAAACCGTTGGAAGGGTTTGTTATTTTGGGTTTTTTCAACACAATGATGCATAAAAATAAGAAAGTGAACTTTTTGCCTCAAAAGTTCTGTCACAAAGCAAAGACAGGGCTGTGCTGACTGGCCTCTAGAATGGTCCCAGGACCCACACAGCTGACAAGGCTTTGTCCATCCCAGAGCCCTCATGCAGGGCAGGCAGGCAGATGTCCTGTGTGCTGTGTGGGGACAGACAGGCTGTGCTGCCTGCTGCCTGAGCGCAGCAGCGGAGTTGGAGGGATCAGACCACGAGTTGCTCTGTAAAAGCTAAGCTGGACGACAGGTCTCTGCAGAAGACAGAGAAGACAGAGAGAAGGCAGCAGGTCTCCAATGTGGCAAGAGGACCAGGGACCTGGAGCCCACTTCTAGGCCCTCTTTGACTTCACAGGTTGTAGGTCGAACTGTCGCAGGCTGCAGTTGTTTTCCTTAGGTTTGTACACAACTGTGAGGTGTTGGCTTGCTTTCCGCTTGCTTTTCCACTGGAATTGGTGGTGGTGGAAGGGGGAATAGAGTCCCAACAAGCTGATGGTCAGGGGCAGGGAGCTTGGTGTGGCTGAGAAGCAAGGAATCTGCAGAAACACAGCTGCTGCCACCAAGGAGATGTGGGAGCAGACAAGGCCCTGGGCAACAGCAACGGGGAGCTGGTGTGTATCTTCCTCCTGCCATCCCATGCCTGGAGGAAATGCAATGGGATGTACCCCAGTGGGAACTCAAAAATACACAGTGATAACAGCAACAATAATAATAACATTAATAATTATACGTAAATAATTCTACATTTATAACCTATAAATACATTGATTAGTAATATAAAATATCTACAATCATATATAATAAATACATGCACATATTTTGTATATAAATTGTATGAAACATATAAGAATAGATAAATATATATATTTTATCATGTAAATAATACAATACATATATACGAGGAGCTACTTAACAACATATTGATATATAAAGAGATGCCATAGTATATAATTAACAATATATATACAATATAGTTTATAGAATATATGTAACATGTACATATAGAATACTTACATAATATACATGTAATACAATAGATGCATATTACTCTATTTTACATTTATAAATTTTATATCATTCATATACGTATAATATAGAGTATATGCATTATATGCATTGTATGTACATAATACAGTATTTGTTTTGTTATTGTTGGACATAACATTATATGTATACATAAACTCCTCAGCCGAAATACATGAGCCAGGTCTGATTTGTGCTTTGCAGTGACAGGCATTTTTGTTACTGACTGGAAAGAGTGCAGAGTGACTCCCGAAGAAGAGGCATAAAGAGAGCAGAAGTGCCCCAACATGCCTTCAAAATGAGAAATAAGACTATGGTGTCCAGCTCTTGCTTCTCTTAATTTTAATACTGGTTTTCCACTGATTGCATTTGCAACCTAAATATATTGGCAGCAATGAAAGCATTATGTAGCAGCCCCTTTAAAGTTACCCCACTGCTGCAGGACATCCCTGCCCTGACATATTTGCCCAGATGTTTATTATTTTCTTTTTATGAATTGTGTTTAATTCCCTGGAAATAACTCAGACAAAAATGAAATACTGAGTAAAGATTTCAGAAGATGGCTCCTTCCCTGAGAGTTCTGTCTGGTAGGAGATTTCCCAGTGAGATTTATGTCCTGGGATAAGGGGAATGCACATTACTCTTCAGAGTTGTGAGGCTGCCTCAATACAAACATCTGAATAGTTGATTACCTGAAGTGCTCAGAAAGTATTATTTGTGCAAATGTGCTCTTTCATACTTTCAAGATAATGCTTCCCATTGAAGTTACCTCTTACAGGAACAAATTATTCAGGATTCTCTAGAAAAAAGAAAGTGATAGTTATTATGCAAAGGACAGTGTAGTGGTGACAGAAAATTTTGAGAAATAACTTTGGGCAACTAGGCATGGGAAGAAATGTGAGGAGACAGCCAAGAGCAACGATTGATTTCCCAGTCTCTAATCACACCAACATTCATCTGATCACACTGGTCTTTATTTATTTGTTTATTTATTTATTTACTGTGTGTATATTTTTGTCTGTGCTGTTCTACAGAACTGCTTTCAGCTGGATTTTATGACAGATCTTCTAGTTTCTTTATTTAAATTGGGAGGAGTATTTTTTTTCATACTATGAAAGTTTGTACTCTTAAAAGGATAAGCTAATAATGGTATATGGTATATGGTATATAATGGTATATAATATGGACTGCTAAATAACATCCCTAAATTTTTCACTATTGATATTCAGAAACAACTCTACAACATAAGAAGATATCCACCTGGAAAATACAAGGGTTAAACACAAAATTATGGGGTTTGTGATGTTGATTTGATGGCAGATTTGCATGAATTTAGATCCTAATCCAAACCCAATAAAGTCAACACCAGGACAGTCATGGTCAGCAGACCTTCTATGCTGCCTGTGGAGTGCTGAGGTATAAGAGAGAAAAAACCTTAATTTTGATGCTGAAGGACTACCTTGTCAAATCATTCCCTCCAGTACCTCTGCAGGGTACCACCAATTTCAGCAGAGTTGAATCGATATAAGTAAAATTTCAGTATTTCAAAACTGATAGAGCAATGCTGCAGCTATGTAGGATTGGGGGTTTTGAGATACCTTGTAGCAACCATCCCACAAACTGAACTGCTTTCTGCTTTATATTCTGTGATGTCATTCAGCTATTCCTTCAGAGAGATTCTATTTATTTATGGTTCCCAAGCCCCTGAGTTATGATGTCTCGTAGAGTCACACTTCATTTTAGTGTTTCTCTCTGACGAACTGCTAGTAAAGAGCAAGTTTTCATCTGCTTATAGTTTAATTACAGTGTATTCCCATATATTACCCTGCCCTGTCCCACAGGGTATACCAGTAAGTATAAAAAAAGCCCCTCTAGATGGCTCATACATATATATATATACATATATATGTTATATGCTTAGTATACCACTAAGTATATAGAAAAATTCTCAATGAAGTGAAGTTTTGTTACCTTGACTCTTTCATATAACAACCACCCATCCATATGTTGCCGGTAGGTTTGACCGTGTGAGGATATGTTTGTTATACAGGGGAGGATCTTGGCTTGCAGTGCTGCTCCAGGGCCACCTCAGTGAAAGGGGGTTGTTGTTACAGCTGTGGGGTGGTGGTAGGTGCCATGCTGGCTCTTCTCCCTGAATACACACCAAAACCTCCCAATGATTTTTAAGGTGTCTATGAAATAAGGACACTTCTCTGGCAACAGGAGTGGCACATGTGAGCACGTGGTCAACCCCGTGGCGGGACTGCAGCACCCAGGACACACAGGGAGGGCATGTGTTGCATTTGCAGGTAGTCCCAGTCATAATACGACAAATAACATCTCTCACTGGGGCCGTCATTCCTATGGACTGTCCATGGTGTGGCTCTGACAAAATAAGCTTCCCCGTGGGGAAGACTTGAATGCAGATATGATGTGCCACTGCAAGACCTGAGACTTCTTATGTTAACCCAAAGAATCTCCTTTTAGTTCATGTGTTGTTTTAACACAGAGGAATTTACAGGACTTGTGATTCCACAAGGCACATTACAGGGGAAGATATCTGAACTGCTGGAAACGTTTAAGGCATGTCCCCATGTTCCACCACACTGTCTCTGAAGATAGGTTGGCAAGCAGGATATGTTACAAGAGGAATCAATGCAGAAGACCACAGCACACCAGAAGGACCCTCACCCAGGAGCTTTTGCATCAATTTGATAGCCTCTATCTTCTTTAAAGATATTTAGAGTTGTTTCAAAGTGATAAATATTATCTTATTTAAAATATTACCTTATTTCCCATAAGGTGTTCCACAGACGAGGCAGTTTTTTGGCAGGGTGAGAAAGATGATTCATTTGTCTAAACCACTCAGCCTCGTTGTGTGCTCAGCTGGTAAATGGCAGTCACACACAGGCAGCTTCCCAAAAGAGATAATACCTCATCCTTTGTCAAAATGAGGAAAAGTTAAATTTGCTGACACTACTATTTTCATGGGACTTAAAAGGATAAGCAGCTGGAGGTAAGAGGTGATTTATTCTCATTTTCAGGACTCTGCTCTCTTCCACATACTCCTTTATCTTTCAAGCACAGATGCAAGGGGTTGACCGAATCCTTACTTGTTCCTGCCTTGGAAAGTTTTCTGATTTGGCAGAAATAATTATGCATTAAAAAAAAAAAGAAGATTTTTGTAAATGCAGGGATTTGCACAGGCGGATTTGAGAACATGTGCATGTCACAAGGATGGTTTAGGATCTTGTCTGGAAATCTGCCCTCAAATATCTTTCAGTGAGGGATATCCAGATTGAGCTGTTTCGAAGAGTAAGGCCATGAGACACCAGAGATTACTTAAAATCAGGTGCTAACATAATTTTTCAGAAGACCCTCAGTAGGCAACATGGAAAAATGATGTACAGTGAATCAAAATAGATCCTAAGCACCAGAGCTCCAAGCCCACTTTCTTTCCCAGCATGCTGCTGCTGGCTGCAGGATAGCTGTGCTCACTCAGAGAGCTCATTTATATTGACTTGATGTTTTGGTGAGGGTTTGCACAGAGGAAATCACCTTCACCAGGGCAAGGGCGTTGACTGGCTTCTGCAGCTATGATAAAATGATGCTGGTTTTGACAGCAACTCACTAAATTTAGACACCTCTGCACGTCCAACAGAAAACGGCGGCCAATATTTTCAGAACACTGTCAAAAATAGTTTTGGTTTGACGTTTGCCCAAGTCCATTGATTTGTTCTACAGCTGGTCAAAAGAAGAGCTAGATTTCAACAGGAGATAAACAGCGAAATCAAACTTTTCATTAAATTTTTTTACCTTTTTTTTACTTCCATGTAAATTTCTGACAGAAACATAATTTTCCTGCTATATTGATTTTCCTGCTTCCCCAAGCTGGTGCCATAGGAACAGTTAAAGGAAACTTGCAATAACATGTTCTCTTTTGATGATCAATAGTATATGAAATCAAAGCTCTACTCCTAAAAATAAACTAGGGATTTCTGCTATCACATTAACTTTACTTTACTTTAGGCATACCAACTGTTATTACGGTTGTATGATATTGAATAGTTGATATAAAAAATAAATCAGGCTGGTGAATTGGACCGTGTGCAACAATGAGAATAATGAAAGAAATCACAAGTATTTAAAATCAAACACTAGAACCGGACATAATATGGGCACATGGAAAGAGTGAAAACTCCAGAATAGGAGAAAAACAGTACTGAAAAGAGGAGATATTTGCATAAAATTATTATGCTGTTACCAAAAAAAGAACATCTGGGTGCAGGGTTTATGATGTTTCATAGTACAGCAGTTACATTACAAGTCATAGACAGCTTTCCTCCTCCCACTCAGTGTTTTAGCTGTCAGAAAAACGGATATTCTATGTACCTGCAGCTGGGCTCCTGCATCAAAACTGGAAACCATCTTCACCTTTCAGTGAGTGGGGCAAAGGGGGGCTCATATGACAGTGATTTCAGAGATCTACGTGAAGTGCCTCAGGAGATGTGGATGTGCAGCTGTGACCTCGGAGTTCAGCATTAAAGGCTTGTCATGGGTCCAGCAACCCCACATCTTTGGAACAGGGAAAGGTGACTGTTGGCATGAGACTGCTGCCTCTATCTGTGTGTGATGGCAGACTTGCCAAACTGAGCAATTCTGCCATGTGTTACTCATTTGGGTACTTGACTGGGTACGGTACTAGAGATAACTGAGGTTGTTTACCACTTGCAAACAATCTACAGAGTACAGACAAGATCATGTATCTCAGAAGTTATACTGGAAAGGAGAATTGATGAAAATTGATAAATTATTTATACTGCAGTTCAATCAGTCTGCTCTTGGTGCTTAATTATTTGTTTCTGGAGTGATGGGAAGAGCAGGGCAGGTGCTAGGTTCAAAGTTTTTGGCCTACTTTCCCATGTTGGCTGTTCATCTACAGCTGTGCTCCTGCTCCTGCTCCCTCGGTGTCCTCGTGCCCAGGAGTGCTTCTGGGAGAACCTCATGGGGCTGGGAGGTGCCTGGGACTGGGAGGTGGCCAGGGCTGGGGACACAGAACTCCTGGCCATGAGCTTGGTGCCACATCCATCTGAGACAGGTGCTTTGACTATTGGATTCTTGAGGATGAATGAGTGGCACCATCGGCTCTCCTCCAGCTGTGTGTCCAGAAGCACCAGCTGTTGATGGATCCATGTGTTGGGAAGAGGTTTCCACTGGCTGGTGGGTCCTGAGGGACCAGGACTGTCCAAGCATTGGAGGTTCAGTACAAAGGAGGGCAATAAAGATGGTGAAGGTCCTTGAGAGGAAGCCATATGAGGAGTGGCTGAGGTCACTTGGTCTGTTCAGCCTGGAGAAGAGGAGACTGAGGGGAGACCTCATTGCAGTCTACAACTTCCTCATGAGGGGAACAGGAGGGGCAGGCACTGATGTCTTCTCTGTGGTGACGAGTGACAGGACCTGAGGGAATGGTCTGAAGTTGTGTCAGGGGAGGTTTAGGTTGGATATTGGAAAAAGTTTTTTCAATCAGAGGATTGTTGGGCATTGAAACAGGCTCCTCAGGGAAGTGGCCACAGCCCCAAGCCTGACAGAATTCAAGAAGCATTTGGATAACATTCTCAGGCACGAGGTGTGACTGTTAAGGATGGTACTGTTCAGGGCCAGGAATTGGACTCAATGATCCTTGTGGGTCTCTTGCAACTCAGCATATTCTGTGATTCTGTGATTTTGAAGTAGCTGCCTCAGCTGGAACTAGTATGCTGCAGACTCACTGAGCTGCCCTGCAGTCTCTCTTCTTCCCCCAGCCACTGTGGAGAGCAGAGATAACCCTCCTGGCATGGTAGAGCTCATTTCCATGAGGTCGAGTTTTGTAGTACCTAAAGAAAGGTACCTGAAATAGTGAAGTCATGACTTTGTAATCAGTGCCTTTACAAATCTAAGCCCAGCTTTCTTTCTTTTTTCTCCTCCCTTCTTTGCTGGAGCATCTTTTACCAAATAAAACTGAAAACAAAACACCCATTCCCAGCACTGCCCCGGTACCAGAAAACCCTTGGTAGCACTTGGCAGTGCAGCCGTCCGTATCAGTGTCCCAGGATGACAACCTGTTGGACAGAAAAGTTCTGTGATGGCTCATCCCTATTTGCATGTTTGAAGGCACCTACCCACTGGTGATCCTGCAACATTAAGTGTTTGTTAGTGTGTTGGCAGGTTCCAGGATAACCCAGCACCCCTCAGCTTCCTGTCCATATCAGCTGTCTTCAGCATAATTTTGTGGCACAGAGTGTATTACATAACCACTATGGCATTTTCAAGCAGGGTGGCCTTGGCTTTGCGAAGTGTCGTAACAGAGAGCATTACAGGTAGGACAGAAAAAGAGAACACCTGCTTTTTGTGGGTCAGCAGAGGTGCCTTCTACAGGCACAGTGTCCACTGCCAGCATCGCCAGGGAGATGGTCGGTTCTGTGGCATTTATCTGCCTTCCCCTCCCCAGGCTACAAGTTTGATTAGTCTTTCTGTGCAGGTCACATTTTCTGCACTTCTTACTTTTGTAACTTTCTTCTGAGCTCTCTTAACTTGGTCCACATCCTCCTTGAAGGGTGATGATCAAAACGAGACACAGCTGTCTTGCTGGGCCTTCACCACTAATGGGCAAAGCAGGAGGACCCCTTCACATGCCTTGCAGCCTGCACCCCCATCTTGACCTCTGCATAAGGCTGCTTCCCTCCCCTGCAGGAGTTGGACACTGCTGCCTAGTGCTGTGATTCACTCCTTCAATCTTGAGTTGCTCCTCACCCTATGGTCACACAACTTATGCTTCTGCCAAAGCATCAAGCTTTTTGTGCTTGTCCTTCTTGAATCCCACAGCTGATCTTGGAGCACTTGGCAGATTTCAGATCATTGTGAATTCTGCTCCTGTCTTTCGGTGCCTGCAGACCTTCCAAGGCTGATGTTTTATGCATTCCCACTCACATAACATGAGTCATTAGTAATAATATCAGGCAGCAGTGTGCAGCAGCCCATTCTGTACTTTTTTCCCCGACACTCAAAGAATACTCTTCATTCTTTGTAGGTTTTTGGACAAGACCTGTAATCTAATTACTGTGGTTCAGTTAAGAATGTTTTCTCCCAGCTTGTGTATTAGAATGTCATTTGCCACCATGTTATGGAAGCCATGCATTACAGTGCTTACTCACCTGCTTGTAATGTTGCCTAAGAAGGAAACCAGGTTGGTTGCATGACTTATTCCTGGTAAACTCATTAGCTGCTTTTTATCCTCCTATTTTTGTGTAGGTTTGCAGATAGCTGCGATTATTTGTCAAGTACTGTTGAATGTTTTTTAAGCATTATTGAGTGGTGATCCTGGGCTTTTCCATTTGAAAGATATTTGCCATTTTTTCAATCTTCTGAGACCTGCCTAATCCTTCAGGAACCACAGCTATAACCACTAATGACTCTCAAACTCCTTCAGCCAGATCCTCAAGTACTCCTAAGCAAATTTCCTCAGGTCCACCTGGTAATAGCACAGTTATTAGGTAATAGCACAGTTATTATCTATGGCTGCAGCACCTCTCAGGTAATGGAAGCAAATGGGTTCTGATACTAAAATATTTCTTTAAATAAGCATATACTAGTTATATTAATTAAATATCACTGTTTCAGACTTGGCAAGTACAAAGCATCCAAGACATTGGCATAACTCCTTTTCAACACTAGTACAGAACAAACATTTTCAGTGAGATTGATGGTCTGAGCAACACAGTTTTTTCCTTGTTCTCACCATGCAAGCACATTGATATTTTTCCTTCTCATTTTATTGGGACACACTGGCAAAAAATTCTGGGAAAAAATTCTATGGCTCACTTTTGACTTTTCAGAAAGACTAATAGATCTCCAGAGTGATCCAACAAACTTTACATCTTGTACATTTTCACAGAAAGCAAAGCAGGGCAGGAAATAATGTTTAGGGTTGGTACATGTCCAGTGAAACAGGAACATCCCAGGGGGCTCTCAAAGCATCTGCAACAATAGGAGATGCTCATTCATCATGGGCTGCTACCACCCCTGGCTTTAGGACACTTAACATGCTACTTGTGCAGCTGGAGGAAGGGAAGACTGTTGAGTGAGTTGCAGATGCACCTGAAGCCAGGTGACTTAAGATCTTGGCTGGCTTGTTTGTGGTTTTTTTTTTTTCCTCAGGAGGAGAGTATCTGAAGCGCCCAGGAGGTCATTTTATTCAAGAGATTGTTTTATTTTTTTTTTAAGCCACAGACCAGTTTTTCTTCTCTTCTATCCCTATCTGTGGCAGCAACTCATGCAAAGACCAAGGTTCTTCAGGCAAGTGCCTGATGGTATCAGGCAACAGAAGGGGCTGCATTCCATCAGGGTCACTTGCTGGGAACAGGGATCCAGAGCACATGTTGCCTGCATAGGGAGGCACCACCAGCCCCTCTCCTGCTGCCATAGGCAGGGCAGAGAAGTGAGAAAAAGGAAATATTGTTACCTGCTTGCTGCAGACGAGGAAGTGAAACAACTGCTGGAGTCACTAATCAGATTAAAATGTAAAACTTGAGCCATATTCTCCATATATGCCCTCTCCTTTTCTCATCCTCTCTTGGCAAAGTGGATGATTTCAGGTTCTTGGCACGAGCTCAGATCAGAGAGCACAAAGCACACACAGCACTTTATTTACAGTGCAGCACAGATCTGCAATAATTCAAGCCTCAGCAATATTGCACAATTACTTATTGATACCTGTGTTCAAAATAAATGAAAATTATTATTTATTGAGAACTTCTCAGCAGGTCCTGGGATTAAGGAATACAACAACTGGTGACATTTTATGCTAAACATTTTGTTAAGGGAAATAACACTTTACTATAGGTATTGGGAAAAGAATATTTCATTTAAAAGACTATTACACTACGAGTACAGGAAGTCCTTTAAAGGAACCCTGAAGATCAAGGTACAGCACAACTCACCTTTTAATCAAACCTCTGGGATGACTATGAAGCTCTAACTCTGAAGGTCCCCTCCCACCCAAATGATTCTGTGATGCAGTTCCTGACTGACTATGGTTTCTTTGCTTGGGAAAACCAAGTGTCAAGAACCATGATTCTCATTTGCTGTAAGAACAAATTGCTTGACCTTTGGCAGTGGGAGATTTGACTTAAGCAGATTGATTTTGGCTTGGATTCATCCTAGCTAGCTATGGGAACACAAATGAGACACTTAATTTAGGAGCACAGACACAGTAGGCTCTGTCCATAAGCAGTGGAAATAAATAGGTGACTCTGGAAGGTTGACTGGCTCACCCACAAACAGAGTAGCGTTTATTTCTCTCCAGTGACCATGGTAAGAACATAAAGTAATTGCAATCCTAGTTTAAATAACTCAGATATTTTATGCTATGCCAGTTGTCTGCTCAGCTCAGGTAGCAAAATGACAACAGACTAAATAAGATTCAAGACGGTATTTGAAGCATATTTTACACAGAGCTGTAGAGTTTTGAGCTGGTTGGTTGGTTGGTTGCTTGCTTGTGTTTTTTTGGGTTTTTTGTGGTTTTTTTCCAGATTACAGTTATCACCCCGAAATTATTAATTTAATATGTTTTCAGCTTTTCCCGTTTAACTTACATAAAAGATTGAGCAATGTCTTAAATTGCATGTGAATGCCAACTGAAATTAATCAATTAAGTGGCCTCCATGGGGTTGCTGCAGCACATGGGCACCCCCTGCTTTGGCCACAGCTGATGCGTGGGGGCCAGCAGAAGGCTCTGGTGGCCACTGAGCTTCACCCTGGCCCTCACTCCACCTCCAGCCTGTAGCCTGCAGGCTGTTTCATGGCCTGTTTCACCTCTGTTGCAGGGGAGGCAGAAGGTGAGCCATCTCTCACCAACTCCTTGCTGATGAGGGTCATTTCCCTGAAAGGCCACTCAGAGAGGTGGTGCTGGAAAGGACAAGAGTGACCAGACTGTCCCCGTAATGGGGAGATGGAGGGCAGCAGCTGGTGGGGTTGTGATGGGCCTCATGCTGGATCCTACAGCGCTGTTGCAGTTTTCTGGGTGCCTGGAAGCTGTTCTGCAGAGAGCATCCTACTGCTTTTGGGAAGGATGGTCAGTAGATACACGATGAACACCTGTCTAGTGACTCCTGTTGTAGCCCAGTGACAGTGCACATCTAGTGGCAAGGACTTCACCACCAGGCAAACACAGAATGCCCTTTGTGACCTTTTATTTCCCACGAGGATGCCTGGATCTGTGCATCTTCATTGCTTAGTTTCTTAATGCTACTTAGCCCTGGTACTGTGACAGGCACCAGTACATTCACCGCTCCAGTGCAAGCACGTTCATACTCAGTGCTGCTTCTGAGGCTTCCAGGTGCGCTTATATGAGAGGTGAGCAACTCTGGGGCTGCCTTAGCTGGTCAGTGCCCATGCTCTGGTTTCCTGGTCCCAGAGACAGCACAGTGACTCTCTCTGAAAGTTGCCCAGATCCTGAAAATTGTGTCTCTAAAGTCACAATCTGTCTCAGTGGCTGTCTTCAATGGGAAACTGCTATTATTGGAATAGAATGTTTTTGTAGGGCTAGGGATCATTTGTCTCTGCTACCCTGAGCTTTCTAAAAGTGAGATGTCCAGCCCTAGTCAATAAAGTCAATAAAGGAAGTGGCACTCATTCAGAGGGGGATTTGGTCCACCTTTTCTAGACACCCCCTGAAGGGGATGAATTTTCTCTGGAGGTGTTAATTTTTTTCATTCACTATGGAAAGAACCTCTGGAAAATATTCTGTCTGAATATTTAATGTCCAGTGACTAAAGTTCAGTGAGATAAAGGTGCAGCACCATACTCCAGTATTGATATCCCCAAGCAAACTCTGGGCTTTTTTAATGTGCTGCTCTGCAAGGAACTATTTAATGTGGGAGAGCAATGATGAAGTGGAATTCAGAATGCATGACTAAAGAAACCCCAAAAAGTCTGTTAGTGACCCACTAAAAATGGGTTTCCTTACATTCATCAGCCTGTCACTTTGGCATAAACCTGTACTGAGACAGTTGCACGGCTTAACCACAGCTACAACTACCCAGAGCCTGAGTGAGTCCCCAGCTTTGCTGAATGCTTGCAGGAGCATTGGCTCATTAAAGCCACCCTGGGCTCAGCATGATCCTGGGCTCCCTGCGTGGCTGCTGGTTGAGATTTACAGCCCCTCTCACCCAGTGGGAGGGATGCTTGTTCTGCTTCTCTTGTTCTTTGCTGAGTGATGCCTCTCTTCCCATCCCATGCTGTTCTGCAAGATGGGGTCAGCTGAGGCCTCAAGGCCTCTCTGCTTGGCAAGGAAAAGGCAGAGACATGTAGAGACATGCACGCAACAGCAGAATTGTTGTGGGAAAATTCACAATAAGGAAGAAAGTGGTAAAAAATGTTGCAGGTACTTTTTCAGTACAAAGACTCACAGTGTTTCTTTAGTTCCTCCTCTTGATACTATGCTATCAAATTAACAGTTTAATTCAGCTGGGGATAAAGCATTACAAATAATCCCTCAGGTGAGCTCCAGGGCTAATGAACAAGACATAACTGGCAAGTGAGTGAAAAGGGGACATAGAGTTACCCGTTTAAAGAGCTTCTTACCAGTGCTGTGCTGCAGATAAAAGCTAAGGCCCAGTGGGAGCTTGCACATTGCTCAGGGAAGATCCAGGATTTGCACAAACTGTTGATGCTGTGAGGCATCCCTCCTCACCCCTCTTCAGTGTTCACCACCTCCTGCACCTGAGGGCCAGATCCTGCCCCTGCCCTCTTCCCCTTATGTGCACAGACAGACAGGCACAGAGGGTCAGTCACAGCTCCATAAGCTTCAGAGGGTCCAGAGAGCAGCTCTAGGAGCAGGAGACAGCAGGAACAGAGATGGTGACCCTCACCAAAAGCTCAGCCATTCTCTGGCTGTGTTGATCCAAAGCAGCAAACAAGGGGCTCTTCTGGCATTGGAGGGTCATGGTGAAGCAAAGGTTTTGGTTCCACTCCTCTGCCCTTCCTCTCCTCAGGGATCTATCACAGTGCAGCTGAAGACCCCTAGGGGAGCAGAGCACAGCCTGATTTGCTTTCTTTTCCCTTAGGGCAAAGCTTGCATTTTAAAAGGAACTATGGCTCAGCTATGACAGGAAAGGCACATGGTGTTCAAGCTATTCCTGGCAATTCTGTCCAAGCTTTCAGCAATTTTGGCTTTACGTGCCACCATCCCCGTTGGGCCAAAAGTTCCAAGTTCCTGTAATCCATTACTGAAGAACAGAGAGTGAAGGACAAACTAATTTGTCATTTGCTTTTTTTGAAAAGATTAAAAATATTTCTCAGCAGCAGGGTCACTCTGACTCAGTATTTATTCCTTACTCTGGTTTAAATAACAGCAATGAGATACAGCCCTTTCCCCAAGGCAGGAAAATTACAGGAAAATTATAGAACCCCCAAACATTAAGTACTGTGACATGTAAGGAAACCATCCACATTCCATCAGCTCATTGTGAAGCACCTTCAGGCTGCTTCCAGGTGCCAGGGTGGCGGTGGCCTCAGCAGGACCAGTCTCTTCTGTGTGTAGTGGGAGCTGAGAGTGCTCGCAGACTTTCCCAAACTTTCCATTTCTCACATCAGGTGAGCTGGATCTCACCTGCCCTTTCTTCAGGAAAACACCCACTGAGAGCTAATTCAAGCCCTCACCCTGCTTGGCATCAGACACCTCCTTTTGATTACTCTGACTCCAGTGTCTCCCTTGTAGGATGGACCTCATCAGTGAGGTGTTGTGCATTATGTGAAGTTCCTAAAAGCTTTCAAAAAGGTATGGATTAATATTTTTAATCACTCTGTGCCCTTAAAAAGGTCACTTGCAAGAATGCTGCTAAGGAGGGGAAGAAATATTTCTTTCTGGGCCCTTTGGGGCTGTTTTTATGCTTACAAACACACCCACTGCAGAGTCAGGGGAACTCTGATTAAAAGTCAGTGACACTCTGTAGCTTGTGATTACACACAGTTAAAAGCTGAAGTGAAAGTAGCCCCAGGAACCTTATTAATCTACTGTCTGATTAAACTACGTTTCAGCTACCTTATTAAATTGTGATAGTTTTAGAGGAATAACAAGAAAGTCATGTGAAAGACAAGACTTCTTTAGGGTGTTATTTTGTGTTGTCATTGACCACTCACAACTAAGAGGAAAAAAGGCCCTTTATCCAAGGTGGGAAAAGATGTGACAAGCACTAATATCTTCTTCTGTTTGTTTTATTACTAACATATCCATAGGGAAGCACCATTGCACTGCACAGGTAAAACCATTTCTCAGTTAAGTCTCTGTGGCCATGTTTAACTGAGGCCAGGGAAGCGAATTAACACTGGCCCACAGCTTTGCCACTGACAAACCCACTGCACAACTTGCGGTTGAAAAGGCGATTTTCAGACACAGAACATCTCAAAAAGGAAGCTCTCATGCAGTGCCAGTGCCACAGTTTTATTTATTAATTTATTAATTTGCTACTTACCACTGTGGCAGCACCCGAAACCTCAGCTGAGACCAGACTTCCATGCACCTAGCAGTAGCAAAAATGCATGGTCTAAAATGAAGGGTTCCTCAGCTTGTTTCTGTTCTGTTCTTAGTTTGATATACAAATAAGGGGTTCAGCCCCATGATGACATTACCTCTGCCTATTAAGTGAGGGAGCTTCCACTCATTGGTAGGGCAAACTCAAGTTTGTCTTCTTGGTCTATGATATATCAGGAGATGTACAATCTGCAGCCCTAACTTTAGATATAAATAGTGCTCTAGAGCAGTAATTTTTGTGCAGAAACATGATTTCAAGAAGATGCATGAAAATACATCAGACATTGCCTTTATTTTATACTTCCCTGACTAGTAGATGAGTGCTAACTTGAGTGACTGTCCTTGGTTGCCTGTCGTGACAGAGGAAGACAGAAATCCTGCTTTAGATAACTGAGTATATATGTGAAAGGGAGTTTGAATGCTCTGTGATATTCACTAGCAGTGCCATTTATCACAAACAGGTTTCCAGTCTATGCTACATCTATTTGAAGAGAATACAAACCATGTTTGAGTTTCTGATTATTTAATACTTTAATTTCACTTGCCTTTAGGAGGTGGACTCGGGCATACAAATCAAACAGCTACAAAATCTCTTGTGATTCCTTCTCAAAGAATAAAATAATTAAGTTGATATATCAAGACATAATTCAGACTAGAGAAGTTACTGCTGTTAGAAGTGGATTAGTTGAGTTACCATTGTTCAGCAATAGGAGATATTAACCCATATTTGTCTGATATTAGAGGTAAAACCAATCTAATAATTTTTATTAAATGGCTTTTAAAGTATATTTGTAAAGAAAGTCTAATATTTACTGGCTTAAATAGTGCTTTTATTTAAATATTTTTACAAGCTAGGGAAGGTAAAAAGTAATTCCTGGAGCCTAAGTCCTCAAACATAATAATTTATATGCCAAGTGAAATCCATTGTTGATATTTCTTAAAACTAAGTAATGCAGCATTAACCTCTCCAAGCTCACCAGGCTCTTGACTCTCATGAGCATTCAGTTGTTGATGAATTGCCAACATTTTTGATGTAAAAGCCATATAAACAAAAGTACAAATATATTTAAATGTAAATGCTTTTTGGGGGGAGATCAAGGAAGAGATTAAATACCTCAGTCTGACAAAGGATGTGAGGATGTTCCTTAAACCCTCTTTGATTTCAATAGGACATAAACATATGCTTGAAGTTTGGCATGCTCAGAGCTTTGAAGAGAACATTCACAGGCACATCTGGGAATTGCAGCAGAGAGCTGTATCCTTCTCAGATTTTGGGAGACCAGCCATATACTGAGCCTGCAGGCTTGAGTTAGATGTCTATAAATATGGCCATCATGGGTAGAGTCCAAACCCATGGCACACTGAGCGCAGAGAGGGGACAAACAGCTAACAGGCAATTAGGAGGATAAAGTTTTAGCTTATCCTAATTGCCTTTTTGGGCCCCCTGCTTGTAGTGGATGCAGAGCAGGGTCAGGCTGACAGAACCAGCCTGCTTTAGGAGCTGGGACTCCATGGGACCATGGTGGTCCTTCAGAAGAACATGAGGAGGGAAAGTACAGTGCCATGGGCTCCTCTGTACAGCTCCCTGTGCAGGTGCCTTTCCTTCCTCTGCCAAAGAGTACTTGTTCTAATCAACATCAGGACAAAATGAGACAGAGGGTGTTAGATTCCAGTCATATTCAGGGCAGCCTCCAGTTCACCACTGTGCTTCCAGCCACAGGAAGGATGAGAAGATGGGCATGTTGTTGCCACCCCCACAAGGTTTTGATGTCTGGGTGCTCAACACACTCCAGCCTCACCTGGCTGAGGAGAAACCTGAAAGTAGATCTTCCAGGGAGCCACAGCAGTGAAAGGGAAGGGCACACGACCATCTGTTGTGCCTGGCATTAGTTGACAGCTGCACTTCAGAAAATTGACATTTTGGGTATAGATTTCTGCAGGAATAGGCAGGTTAGATACCAATGCCTACCTCTTCTGCTGGATGCAGTGCCAACTTTTCACCTGAAGGTGCAGCCCAGGCCAAATTCACCATCAGCAAGTTTAAATGTATCTGTTTTTAAATAATTTCAGTTATATCTCCCTGGTGCTTCACTGTATGTTCCTGAGGCTCTTATGGCCCAAATATTTATTGAGTCTCTTCACACTCAATGTACCTATTGCTTGTGTTGTCCTCCAGTCATTTTCTCTGGTACTAAATGAAGCTTTCAAAACTATTCAAAGCAATTCTCCTGAAAAATGTACACATTCCTTATGAGCATCATTTCCAATCAGAACATCTCATTGGCCAAGTTATCATTTATTTTAATCTAGTATATCTTCTTAAAATGATGTTGTTATTACATTTAGCCTTCATCTAACAGAAGAGTTTGCATTAGCATTGTATTGGCCCTGAAAACAGCTTACACTCGTGTTGAATGGCAGCCCAAGATGATATGAATAGATTAAAAAGTCATAACTGTGGCATACTGAGGGTGGTGGGGGGGGTCACAGTGTGTAATGTCAGTCTATGTGACTGAATGCTTTTCAGAGGTATCATTCTTACTTTTGTCAAGGGGTTCAAGTGTTTTGTGTCATTTCTTGTAGGTGAAGGCAGAAGATGGAACATTCCATTGTATGATTTTTTTTTTTTAAATATAAACAGAAGTCTATACAAGATGTAGGTAATTTGTGACCTGACACATTGGAAAAATTGACCTTGTAAACACTGATTTTCTCATCATCTTCAGTTTAACAAGAGTTGTGGGAGAGGAGAGATATTTCTCGGAGGGGATGAAGAAAAGGGAAACAGGAAACAACAGTTTAAAAAAAAAAATTTCAGCCTGATTCAATTTGCGGTTTGTAATGTTGGAATGAGCAATCAGCAAAAGTGCAAAATATTCAGCTGTGTAGGATGCCCCTTAGTGGTTGAATATAAACACTGTTGACAGATGAAATAATTTTAAACACTAAAAAACCCTAAAATAATATTTGTATTTAGTAACTGAGAACAAAGGATTTTAAATGCCAACACATGTACAGAAGAGCCCACAAAGCTATGTTTACATAAAACATCAGAAACAGTTGGAAAAATGCAAACCAATAGTAAGAGAACATTCCTGAATAAGCTATTGCACCAAGAGAGGGAAAAAACGAGGGAGAAGGAGGGAAAAAAAAGGTCAGTCTCTATTTCTATCTTAATCAGAATGTATATTATGGGATGAGTTGGCTTTGCAGAGGAATTTGATCAGATATTAAACTTCACAGTGCAACCCAACACAATATTTTTACCGATACTTTCTAGAACAGAGAGTTACTGTACAGATTTATGAAGTTATCTGGTGTGGAGCCATGGGCCTTTCCCAGCACCATATGGCTGGGGTGGCCTGTGGCAGTCTCTGCTGTGGCAGAGGGCTACCAGCTTGTGTTACAATACACAGACATTGCTACTCAAAAGGCATCAAGAAATGTTTAAGATTCAATAAAAAATGCTAGAGTGCACAAATTCTGTAATACACACAGATGTACATATCTAGTTAGATAGAATAGTGAAAAGAGTCAATGGGACATTACTTTTATTTGTTCTAACTCTGGTCTTGAGGAATATGTTGCCTTAAACTTCTTTTCAAAACCAGTCTTCGCATCAGAGTCAAGTTGCAAAAGCTGCAATGCAGTGCAACTCTCCTGAAACACGGCACCCCCATCAATCTGTTTACACCTACTCCAAATGTAACTGCATCATTATGCCTTTAGATCTCTCTCTATGTATACACTGGATAACAAAAGAAGTCCATTGTATTTACAAACAGGTTTTGTTATTTGGAAATCTGATAATTCTGATACCAGTTATTTTTTTTTCCTTTCTTGAAGATGTCTGTAATTCTTCCATCTTCTTAACTTTGCATGTAGAAGTCACGACTGCAAAGCGTCTCATTACCTCCACACTGCTAACTGAGGCAGAAAAGCCACTCAGCAGCAGTACTGACATAAGCCTGGACTTCTTGGGTCACATCCCAACACAGCTTAAGGGGTCAAGGGAAATCTCTTTGTTTGAGTAAGCTGGTGTGTGCTGTAGCTGGATATACTGATCCCAAACACTCCCAGAAGGAATGCCGCCCGTTGCAGCGCCGTGTCTGATGGGTTGATAATTTTTGCTGCAGCTTGAGTCTGTGGGAGAAACAGGGAAAGTTACATGCTGATTCAGCAGAATGCAAGAAAAAGAAGGTCTTTGGAACCTACAAAGCACTTCTTTCTTCATGCCATTTAACATACTATGACTGCTTTCTGCTGAAGAGTATTTGGTGCAAACTATTGCATGTTTTGGAAGGCCCCCCTTTTTATCAGTTTCTTTCAATTGCAACTATTGATTTTGGTAACTTCAATGGGGTTCCACGTGGCTACCATGCTGAGAAGGAGAGCTGAATCAAGTGTGGAGGCTTATGCATAAAGCAGAAGGGACTTTCCTGTTCAGCAATGTACAAAGATCTCTTCCTTCCCACAGATTAGCTGCTAACACAGAGATGCTCCCTGGAATGTTAGATATTAATTCAGGAAAGCAAGGCTAAAAGGGATCACAAACACTGCTCATGAGCTCCAGAAGTAAGACTAGACCAAGCAAACAAGTTTTAATACTGTCACTTTGTCAAGTACAATGAAGACACAAGAAATGCCAATCAAAGATAAAAAATAATGAATTACCTATTATCTGAAAAACAATCAGAAAAGAAATTAGGTTACTGTTGCTTGCCTAGTACAAATGATACACTAACCAAGAAGCAGAAACACAGCTGCATGGACTCTCTCTCTCGAGCAAAACACAAATTCCAATATACACTGGTTCTTTGAGTTAAAACATATCATGTGCCTTTCTACTTGATGCAATTTTTTTTACATGAAAAGAGACTAGGCCTCAAATAATGTTTCTAATGCTTTCCCTTGCAATCCATGGACAGAAAGCATAGATGGCACCACTGAGAGGAGCAACAGATTCCAAGGAGCCTGATTTTCACTTCTATATTCTAGGCTTTTTTATAGAGCTTAAAGACTCAGAGCTGAGCGCTCTGACCTTGTTAAAAGTATCTGACTGGGGCTTTTTCAGCAGTAGAATAAATAAAGACAATGGAAATTCCAAACATAACTACCATGTAAGGCGATACCAAAAGATATACAAGGCAGCATGAAAGAAATTCACTGCTAGGTCTGAAACACAGTATCTTTAGCTCAGCCTATCAACTACTCAATCATCTCTCAGCCACTATATATGATTCTGGATGCTGATCACATTGTTAAGAGCTGTGACATTTTCCAGAGAAAGGACAGATCCACTGTAAATATCAAAATATGCAGTACAATAAGGAAAATGTTCTACTTTGGTGTGTATATATATATATATATATACACACATACACTTGGCCGCTTTAGTCTTAACTATTTTCTATGCTTGCTTCTATTTAATTTTTTTCTCATATAATGATTGAATGTCTCCCTGTGTACCAGAAGGCATCACTGATTGAGTTTTCTTTATCACAGCCATGGAAACTGGCTGAAGTGTTTCACTGACAGCTCATCTGAGTTGCTCAGGAAGCCATCATCCTTCTTCCCATTAACATTTTTCTACTGCCCCAAAACACACAAAGCCATTGAAAGAGAAAATTATGGAGAAGCAGTTTCTGTTTTAGCACTGCAGAAGCATGTTCCTTCCAAGCTCCTTCCAAGTATTCTGCATTTGGTATTCCACCATGATACCAATTATCAAGATCTATCATAATTCAATTGCTTTTCAGCAGAGGCTTAATTAATCCCTCTTTGTGTTGTTATGCAAGTTAACCCACAAGAAACAAGTGTTCCCTTGGGTTGGCCATGCAATAGTTTGAAATAAAATCAGCCTGATCAAGAGAAACACAGGTACTTTGAAGATCAGTTAAAAGGAGGAAAAAACCCAAACCCACATAATTTCATACCTGCAACAACCTTATATACCCAGGTGTCATTCTCCAGAGAGGAATTATCATGATTTCTGAGTCTTCGTAGAATTTCAGCTCCTGCAATTCTAGAACACACAAATCATTACTAAATCCCACAGATTTATTACAAGTTGACCACTTAATAAAGCATAAGCCTAATATTGTTTTCTACAATAGTAGAAGCACAGTATGCAAACGTCTTTTCCTCACCTGATACTCTTGTCCCTCGAGCTCTTTACATGCTTTAGGTCCTGGGGCATATAAAGCCCAGCTCAGTTACATAACCTGTCACATGGGACCTGTCTGCACCACTTAGGTGTTGGCAGAGCCATAACTGTCCTGCCTGGGGCCAGATATGTCTTGCAATATTGTAAGACTCTCTGGGAATGCCTAAAGCTCATTAAGAGAGCCGACCTCCTTAACAAGAAAAGGACCTAAGCCTGCTTTATACATAGCACTGGACAAATTAAAAGGACGTCATTACAGTATTTCGTGTCATAGAGTGAGGATGCAAATAGGATTGGATGGTGTAGGATTGGATGGATAACCTAAAGCATATATTTATACCCACAGGATGACCTGACTGGGTAGGAACCTTAATGCAGCCATGACCTGAGTTGAAAGGATGTGTTAATGTTACATGGCTATTCAGAGGCATATTTAAAATAAATTATTTTCTTCTTGATAGTGTTCTCTTTTGCTCAGCATTATGCATGTTCTTGCTTGCTTCTCTACTGCTAAATCTTTACCACTAAAAATATCTAGTCTGATACTTACTGTTATTACTACTTCCTGTTAATGGTGATCTCTTTTCACTGGATTCAGTTTGGTTCCTGGAGTCATTCAGCACACTATGTGAGAAATGGCAATAAAGTCCAACTTACAAAATTAATTTCTCCATCTTTTAGAAGTGTCCATGGATAGACCATGCTGAGAAAGCTCCTTTTTTTCATTATCAATACATTGAATATGGATAGCGAGGCAGAATTTGGCTCCAGATTCAGTCCTACACGCAGGGTAAAAGTCTTCAGGTGGTGTAAGCCAGTATAGCACCAGTGAGCAAATTGAACCCACAGCAGTTTTCATCAGAAGTTTTTTTTCTAGAGATCAGTGCTGATTTGCACCCCTATAATCTCTGCTATGGGAGCCTAAAGCTCTCCGAGGAATACTTACGCTGTAAAAGAGCAGAAATATGTTTCTACTTGGAGAAATACTCCATATTAGGTATTCCATAATGATACCACTTTTCAAGAATTCTCATAACTCATCTTCTTTTCAGCAGATGCCTAATTAATGCTATATAAAGGAGTGCTTCTGTTTGATTC
The DNA here is from genome assembly GCA_013397135.1 of Pachyramphus minor. NCBI lineage: Eukaryota > Metazoa > Chordata > Aves > Passeriformes > Tyrannidae > Pachyramphus > Pachyramphus minor. The sequence goes on from VYXB01008785.1 coordinate 297,186, forward strand.
TGAGGCTCTGGCTTACACAGTACACTGTAGCCAGATCTCATTTTCCTTTTGCTGCACCATCTTTGTACCACATTAACCCTGTTGGCACCAGCAGAGTTATGTCTCATTCAAAAAAAGTTGAGTAGAACTCATCCTATAGTGTCAGCCTAAATCATCATCACTGAATCATCATAGAATAGTTTGGGTTGGCAAGGAGCTTTGAAGGTCATCTAGTTCCAAGTCCCCTGCCATGGGCAGGGACAACTTTCATTAGACCGGGTTGCTCCAAACCCCATCCAACTTGGCTTTGAACATTTCCACAGCTTCTCTGGGCACTAAAAGCAAGAGCTTGGGAACCTGCCAATCTGTTGGTTCCTTTGTTTCATAATATGCAACTTGCACGGTGCCCCCATGCTAAACCTGAAGTGCTGTGTTCCTTAGCTATAAAAAATACTGGATGAACAGGAAGCAATCAGCCTAAAATTGGGAGCCTACTGAAGTTAATAGGAAGCGTATGAGTACCTGCCAAAATGCATTTGAGATGACAATCAGTACTATGAAAAGTCCTTCTTACTGTATGCCCCATGCCAGCTTTCCTGAACAAGCAGGAGAGTGCCTGTGCTTGCTGCCCAGAGCGGGACAAGGCTCTGATAATTTACTGCAGTATCAGAGTTCCAGGAGATGCAAAAAAATGCCTTACTACCTATTTCTGCCATTTTGTGTGTAACTCTTTCCATTTGGAGAGTGGTAGTGAGATTCCTGTGGCATGATACTCAGAATGGGAGAGCTTTCCAAACAAGTTTCTTTGTGCAGAAAATAAAAGGGAAAGGAAAGAATATGCTTTGACTACCACAGCTGTCTCTAAAAAGGATTTCTTGGCCATGCTCAACACAGCTGAACTGTAGAATGTTTTCTGTAATTGCAAGTGTTACCAAAATCTGTATTAGTTGCCCAAGGGTTCTGAAAGAATAACCCTCATAGGCAGTTTCAGGTGAACTTTGAACAAACAAGGGGCTGCCTCTGTTCCTTTTGAAGTTCAAGCTTCTGAGAATTGAGTCCTGACTGCCAGGATGCAGAGATGAACATGCCCCTCCTGGGCAAGGAACTGGCCAACAAGCCACAAAGGCCTCTTTTGGCACCTACACAGGGATCCCATGAGCTGTGCAGACTGCTCACTTCATTCATCCACTAATGCCTTCATGGCTTGATGGGGGTGCTGTTTCCTAACAGGCATCAAGCAGCTGAGAATGTCAATGATAATGCTGATATCCTCCCCAAAATTAAAAGGAAGGAACATTTTGAACCCAGCTGTCAATATTCACCACCTTGTGCTCTATTTCCATTAAGAGAAGAAATCAATAATGAAATTACAAGTTCCTTCACTGTAATCCTGTGCCTTGTCACCAGCAAGGACTGTTTCCCCAAATGAAGCAGGAATTAATCAACAGAAACAAATTCTTTCTACATTGTTAGAAGTACCTTCTTGACTGCCGCTCCCCAAAAAGCTCTCCATGCTGCCAGTGCTGTATTTCCTGCCTCTCCAGAGTGCAGTGCAGGGACACACATGACAACATCAACTCAGCTCAGTGCAACCAGCTGGGAAAGCACAGCAGCAAGGAGGCTTAGGTCCCTGCTCCTTTGGCAGATTTTGCAGCCTGTGCTGTAAACCATCCTGAGACAAATGCCTCAAACATTTAGGCAGTAATCATCCCAGGACTTGATTCCTTCTTTATGTTCTCTTTCAGGCCTCTGCTTCTCTTGACAGCTGAACTTTTTGATCTTAGAGGTCTTTCCCAGATTTAACAATTCTAAGATTCTCTCATCATAAGAATGCACTTTCAGATCCTTAAATATGTTATCACTTAAAAACGGGCTCAACTGTCCAGTTTTCCTTGCTTCCTGTGCTCCCTACAATGATTCTGACTTTCCAGCTCATTTTTCCCAGATACTTCCTAGCATATTCATTTTTATCCTGACAAAAGGGCAGTTACATCAACATTTCCCTCTACATTAATACTTCAGCTTCAGCATCAGAAATTCCTCTTCAGGAGAGGGTCCCATACTGCTTTTTTTCCTCATCAGTTCTTGCCACTGGAGACCCCTGTGGGATCAGGAATAGCAATAGCCTATGGCACTTGAGACTCTGGATGGTAGCAGACCCTGACTCTCCCATACGCTACAGTACATTGCCTACATCTAGAAATGCTTTCCCCCCCACCACCACTGGTTTTTCTTTCTTTTCTTTCTTTTTTTAATGTATTTCTAAAAAACTTTGTAGCAGAGTGAGGGAGGAGTGAGGTAAGTACATCGGGTGTGGGAGTTAAACCATGGGAAGAGCTGATGGAGGTGCCCAGATGAGCAGCCTCCCAGGGTTCCCCCCCACTGAAGCAGGGTTGTCTTTGCAAAAACCACACAAGTCTCACTGGGACCAGCTCGAACTGCTGCTGGTGGTTCCTGCTTGCAATGCTGTTTTCACTGACTTATATGTGCTGGCAGGGGCTAGTGTGTGCTGATGCATGGGTGTTATTTGGGCCCCAAGCAATGGTGGCAAAGGCAGGGGAAAGGCAGGTGATTCTCCCACTGCCACAGTCTCTTCCTATGGGAACCTGCCACAGCCACATTATTGGCTTTGGTGGGGCAAGGTCACGATACCGCCAATGTGAAAGCAACAACATGAGTCCAAGGAGGGGATAATGCTGCCCCACGGGTGGCTGGGGTGACAGGCACCCCTCTCTGCCAGAGGAAGGCAGGCCTCACACCTGCAGACAGGAGGCTCTTGGCAGCCCCAAGGCATCTCAGGCAGGTGGCATGTGTGAATGTTGATGGGCAACAGTTTCTTGTGACCCACCATATGCTCAAGGGGTTGGGGCTCATGTTTCCCACAGTAGTTGCTCCTACCTGACGTGAACAGACTGCAGGCAGAACACTGCAGGGCACTGCTCACGTGCTGAACAATAAATGATTTAAAGCAGGACTCCCTGCTGGCCTTGAGGGTCCAAGGGCAAAATTTTACAAGAGGATTTCCCATAACACATTCACAATTTTCATTCTGTACTTTGATAAGAACATGACATTTGAAGTCATAATTTTAAAAACAATCCAGATATTTAACTCTAGAAGTACTTTCTAAAATTCATCATCCTTAAAGAGGCCGCGGTGAAGGAATACAGGGCAGGATTCTGAACCTACCTGTGGCTTTCACTGCACCCCTTTGTCTTTGCAGGCAAATCAATAAAATAAACCATATAAAGAAAACAAACCGGCAAATATTCCTCTACGCACAACTGTATGACTAATCCTGGGCTTTTTGACTTCAACAGTTATTAGATGTGAGAGTATGTCCTTGTAAATAATTTTGTGCATTACTTAAAAACTAGAGCTAAGCTAAAAGGAATTTTGCCTAAGCCAAATGTAACTGTCAGAATTAACAGGACTGGGCACTGTCAGCTCATAGAAGGAAGAGATGGACCTACCCCAAAAAACCTACAGTCTGTGGGGAGGCAGATGGTTGCCACCACTTGAAGGAGCCCAGGGAAACAAAGAGAATGTATCACTTGGCATGCAAGGCAGTGTTCTCAGCTCACTCACAGTCAGTTTCCAAATCTTTGTAGGCATTGCAGCAAAGCACAGAGCTAAGGAGGGATGTGAAGGTGGTTAATGAATTTTAAGATGATGAGGCAGGCAAGGAACAGGAACAGTATTAGTTGTATTGTTGCATCACAAAGTAATTTTGTGAAGCGCAAAATTAAGGAGATGCATTGGAATATGTTGATGATAGAAGCAGGAAACACCATCAACAAAGAAGACTGTAACATTGTGTAGATGAGGCATAGACTGCAGAGAGTTCAGTCCTCAAAGTCATCTAAGGTTACAGATACATAGCAGCAAGAGATTTGTGTTGCTAAGGCTTATGGAGTTACCACTGAAGTAGCTTAAACTATTCGTTTATTTCCTGCTGAGAATTGACTCCTGCACTTCCCACAGCTCCACTGCCAAGTGGTTATTCCTGTGTTTGCAGCCTGCCTACCCACAGTGCTTTGATGCCACTGAGGGATGAAAGAACGGAAGCTAACAAAAACGTAACAGCAAAAGAATAGCTGAAAATAAAGTTCATGTCTGCTATGGAGAAAGGAGAACTTCTTTCATGAAAGCAAAATTTAAAATGCTGCAGTTTCTATCTGTTAGAAACTACGGGGAGGGCAGGGGGAAATCCATAAGCATTTCCAAAGCAAAGGTAGGCAAGTGCTACTGCTACCAGCAAAGCACAAAGGCACTACTAACCAAGCTTGCCGGGAACCCAGTTCTGGTCAAGCAGGGCTGGATACCTCTCTCCTAATTCAACATAAGGCTAGCACAGCCTTGGAACTAGTTCCTGTAAACTCCCATTCTAGTTTACCTATTTTAAATGTTTATGTTAAGCTCGGGGCAAGAAGTGATGATAGTACAGTGAGTTGGTACAGCTAACACAGACAAAGACATCCGCAGTGTAAGTACAGCCAGTCACACAAACTGAACCTACTACAAGCTGTCATGAAGAACAGCTTTTAAGATGATGAAAAGCAAATGAAAAGCATATATTACAAGAAGAGATTATGTTTAACCTTGCAAAAGGAGGACTGCAACAGAAAAGTGTTCTAGCAGATATGGGCAGGGAGGAGATTGCCTGCCTCTGCTGTGCAAGTGACATTGCATCACAGGCACTTCCCTGTTGTGTCTTACCTAATACCCACTCATAGAGAGCTGCTTGAGTTTAAAATGCAGAATTACAACTGTCTTTTTGGAACAACAACTTTATACTTTGCTGCTTCTGAGGCGGGTTCAGAAGTCAACCAGCACAACTTGCTACCAGAGAAGATGGAATACTTGGCCTGAGAGCTGTGCTCATTTAACTGAGAACTATTCAGGTGGATATTGGTGGACAGATTTATCTATAGTCATTATTCTGGGAAGGTTCACATCTGGGAGGCAGTGGACAAACTTCCAGCAGAGGTCCAAAGTTCCAGTTAACCCTGGAAACACTTGGTAACAGAGTGCCTGTTTTCTCACAAGTGTAATGCACTGTCCTGAAATGATCCCAGTATTCAGAGCACATACCACTTAAGCAAGTAGTGCGCTGAAGGACACACAATCCTGACAGCTTGTGAAGAAGGTGGGTATCATCCTTTAACAGCTTGTGAAGAAGGTGGGTATCATCCTTTAACATAAAGTCATTTTTCAGCTACCAAGCCACTGCTGATCTGACTAGAGAAGCCTATGGCACCCGGATGGATACATCCGGATCCAGGAGTTGCAACGCACATCATTACTCAAGAGCACACATGCTCCTGTGACTGTGTGTGCCACTCAGCTGCTATTAATCCATGACAGTAGATTCTTTGTTGCTCTAAAAGAATGACATACAATGGCTGCTGTTTTGCAATTAAACAAGGCATTAGGCTCTTTCCTGTGAACAGCCTGAAATTTCCCTTCTGTTTAGAAGAGATGGAGGAAAGAGAGGAGAGCTTTTTAAGGAGCAAGGCATGTTTTCTCACTCTGCTCTGCTCCCCAAAGTCCACTATATCAAGACACCCACCAGATATTGGCTCCTGCACCAGGCTGAACATGTGTTCGTGGTTATCCAGTCCTCAGTGGGTGTTTTTCACTGTGAGAGTTGGTGTGAGAAATTTTATTACAATCTGTGATGAGAAAACTCTTCATGTTGTGTCCTTTGCTGCTTCTGTGGCTGAGACTAAAAGCTGGATTGTCAGACTCCCGGTCCTCCTGGTTATCCCTCATTCCATTTACAGAGGGTTTCAGACCATGAGAGGCTTCATCACAGCATCCTGGATATCTTCTGCATCTTGATACGCAGTGCACAGATATACTGACATATATTACCCGTGTAACCATTGTAACCTGTCCACTGCACACACACACACCGGTCAGAGCCTTTGGAATTTGAACTTGTTTGTAAAAAGCTGAACAGATCATTCCCAGCAGTGATGAAATGCTGCTGGGAAATCTTATCTGTAAAACTGTGCCCATGAGCAAATGCATATGCAACCAACTCTTGAGCAGGGTTCTTCCTCCTCCTGTATCTCCCACATTGCAACCCTGTTACACACATGCCAAATCTCTGAGTCACACCAATGAGAGAGCTGAGGCATCAGCCTTCTGACATATAATTCAAGAAGTAGATATTTGGGTATGGCAGCTGAGGATAGGTCATGAGATCTCCTAAATGCCTGTGAATGACTGGGTGGCTTGCAAAGAACTGCCATACTTTGTGTGTGTCAAAGACCCTAACATACTGTATGCAGCGCTCTTCTGTAGCGAGGGACATTTTTCATTTGTTTCAGAGCACAGCCCACAGTGTGAAAATATAGCTGCAGTGGGAATGTTTGGGGTACCAGGACTCCAGAATAGAAAAGGATTCATCCTAAGACAACACAGATACATTGAAAGTATGACCACAAATTTAGTTCTAATTCCAAGGCTCTGATTTACAACAGAAGCGCACAACTTCGGCCAGTCATTTCATTGCTACCTCTCTGCTCTTTTCAAACAAAATTTTCAGATAGTCAAAATGTGTGGGTGATTATATTCCATATGGTTTTATAAATTGTGAGTCATGAATCCTACAAAAGCACCTGTTCCACCTTCTAAACAATCCTGTACAATCTTCTTTTTGGAAGGGCTGAAACTTGTTCTATGCATGATCACAGTTAAAATTAATCTAGTGCTATTATCAAAATGTAGAGTTTTATTGACATTTACCATTCCTGCATTAGCAAATGTGTCTAAACATCCAGAGAATATGAAGTCTTCCTTAGTGGGCTCCTAGGAAAGTTTCTTACATTTAGCAGCAATGGATGTCTAGATCTGTAAAATCCAAAAGTGGTTTCTGATTTAGAAACTGTAAATGCTTTGATCCATCCTGAATATATTGTCCTGTATGCTACATGTCTCCAATGCAACAGGCTAGGAAATTAATCCACCAAAACCAAAGAAGGTCTGAAAATTATCTTGTAAGACTTTAAACTGAAGTATAAGAAGATAAAAATTATTTGAGTTTTCCAAGTATGACAGAAAATCCTCCAAAATTTTAACTCAAAATTACATAGCTTTAGTGAGAACCCTGCTAGCTGATTTTTTTGTTCTTGCACACTTTCTGATATTTTCCCTTGTTTTGGTCCCTTGGAATTACCTTAGCATTGCTGATTACACATGGTTCCCATCCCTTACTGCCTGTCTTCCAATTTAAATGTTCTAATCCCTTAAAGAGACTTCTGTTATTTCTGGCATGTCACTGTGCCAGCACAGTTGTGGCTATTTAACACTATTGATAGTTTATTTTTAGGCATAATCCCATGTAAAGGTACCTGTCTTATGTTGTGAACTCTCTAGCTGAACACTCTAAGATTAATCAACTTAAGAAGAGGGTAAAACAATCTATGCAATAAATATGAAATAGAGCATGAAAAATAGATTAATCCTAAGAACATGATTTCTGTAACATTTGCTTTTTCATTAGGTAGTCTTTATTCTGATAAAGTGTTGTGGATGTCTAACTCTGAGGCCAAGCAGAAATTACTAGAACAGAATTCAAATTGCATGGGAGTGGAAATCAAAACAAGAGGGGCAGAGCAGTGTTCCTTTGCACTGAGCTCAGATCCACTGGATTTAGCGTGGAGTTCTCTCTTCAGATATTGTATTTCCCACAACAAAACACTAACAGCTCACTAGGGCCAGATGGAATTCACCCAAGAGCTCTAAAACAACCGAAGGATGAAATAACACAACTGCGAGCTGCAGTGTGTAACCTCTCACTGGGAATTTTGTGTGTCAGGGGATGGGAAGGTGGAAAAATGGCTAATTTTTACAAAGGATTTCAAGGGTGAACTAAGGAACTACAGATGAGTGGATATGATACCCTTGTTCAGCAAGTCACTAGGCACCATTGCAGGGAGCAGAATAAGCAAACACGTGGAAAAACATATTGGGGATACATTCCATTAAGCATCTGTAAAGGGAAGACACACTTCACAAGCCTACTGGCATTTTTTTTTTAGGAACTGACAAATAAGCATACAAGATGCACTAAAGTGCATTTTTAAAATTCAATGGAGAAAACAAAAAGCCCTTAAAAGGAAGTCTCATGGGCTAAGAAGATCCTATTTGAATTAATAAGCAATTAAAAAACATGAAAGAAAAAGTAGAAAAGTAAGAATGCAACATTTTCCCACTGGAAGGAAATCACCAACGCAATCCTATGGAACTTTTTTGTCAGGATCTGTGCTGCTCAGCGAAGTCTTAAATGACCTGGAAAAGGTGATGAATAATGGGAGAAGAGAGACTGCTGATTTCACTAGTTATCGCAGGGACTAAAATCAAAAGCTGACTGTGCAAAGCTGCAGAAAAACACTATGACCACGGACAATTTGTGATAAAATGGCAGATGAAATCCCATGTAGGACATTGCAAAATGGTGCCCATAATTACTTAAACTGATAAAGACTGTTCAGGATTAAAATAATGATTCCATGAAGATGTCAGCTCCATACCCTGTAAGGGGTCAAAAAAGCAACTGAATTATTTGGAAAGGACTAAAGAACACATCAAAGCACACTTCAAAAAATGAGTGGCGAACCAGCATTTTTAATAACATTGGCAGTTTTTGTTCTCTCACCTCTGAAAGGATGAAACAGACTTAGAAAAAACTACAGAAAAGGCTATAAAGAAAAGTAGGAAAAGTTTCTTTATGAAGAATGTGCAAACAGGCCTCATCAAGTTGCACGTGTTCTTCTACTCTTCTTTCCTGCTTCCCTACCTCCTCGGTATGAATTCCTCTCCCTCTCATGTTACTGTGTTCTTAGCAACACTTCCACAGTCTTCCCAGACCTGCAGACAAATGGAGGGTTTAAAATACAAGCTGTTGGGATTTTTTTTCCTCACTCAGAGTTAGAGGGAAGACTTCTTCCCACATTCCTTCTCCAAGGCAAGAAATGCATAAGGATTCACTGCCCTAATACATGAAGATAAAAAAAAAAAAAATCCTTTTGGTTTTTTACCTCTTTCCCGCATCATAGCCTTGTCAACAAGTTTTTTACAGATTATCAGACATTGACTTGTCCAGTTTGCACTGCTCTCAATGCAAAGCTGTGAATTAGGAACTGCAGTGACAGACTGTCCCACATTGGAGTTACTTTCAGAGCTGATTGTAAACTCCCATTTTACAGCTTATAAAGATCTATTCCTACTGCTTTTCCCTGATGGTGAGGCAATACTACTCTTTAAATATGTTTCAGTCTTGCCTCTCCTTATGGGAAGCTGATGTCACCTTTATTTGGAAACTGGAGCACAGGTACTACAATTGCCAGGGGGTGCAAATATCTGGACTGCTTCATCTTAAAATTTATGTCTGACCAATTTTGACTCTGATGGAAATTCACTCCAACTTAAGAGATGTGTTCATGGGTTCCCACTCATTTGAGCCAAAGACAGACACCCAGCTACCAAAATCGCACTGCTTCAGTCCTTGGTTCATACCACCTCAAAGACCTGCAAACCAAAGTTCACTTCAGCAGGAATGTGACCAACAGGCTGCAGGCTGGAAGTGCCCTTTGTACAGGTTCTACAAAGACTTTCCATGAGGTGCAGATCAATTCATTCCTATGAGCTGAAACGCAGAAGTCTTTCCCTGCCCGAAATGATCTGTTTTTTACACTGTCTATAGGAAGTGTCCAATTATACAGATTAACAAGAATTCTCCTTTTCTTGGTTCCCTACAGTCTGAAACACTCATCTTCATGAACTTAGTGTCGTGTATTTTTGTGAGCAGTAAAAACCCAATGGAAGGCTGAGTGTAGCATTGTGGAAAAAAGACTGCCAGTCACTATAAAAATGCAAAGCACAACCAAGAGAGGGTGCTTTAATTTCAGATAGACAGCACAACCAAGAGAGGGTGCTTTAATTTCAGATAGACAGCTGTAAAATTGCTTAGCAAAGATAGTTGGAAATTTGCTTGTACTTCTTCCCAGTTGCAATGCAGAGGTGAATGGCTGTGTACTGATAAAGCCATCTGTCTTGTGGATGCCTGGAGGAAGCCTCTGCACCAAAGGAATATTGCCAGTTTTACAGTTAATATCCTGGTGCACAATACTCTTGAGCTGAGCGTTGGATCACAGGCATTTCCGCTGCCTTAGGGCATCCCAGAGAACAGCATGCTTGGATGTAATGACTCTTGCTCAAAAGCACAGGCTGCTGGATTGGGAAAGGGGATGAGTAATTCTGCAGGGTATAATGGCAATGCGACCACAACATTCCAGACACTAAGATAATATTCAGGCCTATGGACTCAGATTTGAACCCAGAGAAGAGAAAGAACAACTGTGAGTAGAATGCTTTTTTTGGGTAGGTTTTTCAGATGACATGCACACCCTGGAGTGCTGGTTTTGGCTGGGGTAGTTAATTCACAGTAGCTGGCGTGGGGCTGTGTTTTGGATTTGTGCTGAAAACAGGGTTGATAATTGTATTGGGTTTGTGTGGCCAGGTTTTGGTAGTGGGGGGGCTACAGGGGTGGCTTCTGTGAGAAGTTGCCAGAGGCTTCCTCCATGTCCAGCAGCGCCAATGCCAGCCAGCTTCACGATGGATCTGCCACTGGCCAAGGCTGAGCCCATCAGGAACGATAGTAACACCTCTGTGATAACATACTTAAGAAGGAAAAAAAGGTTATTGAGCAGCTGTAATTGCAGCCAGAGAAAAGCGGAGTGAGAGTATGGGAGAGGAACAACTCTGCAGGGACCAAGATCAATGGAGAAGGAGGGGAAGGAGGTGCTCCAGGTGCCAGAGCTGAGATTGCCCTGCAGCCTATAGTACAGACCACGGTGAGGAAGTTGTGCCCCTGCAGACCATGGAAGTCAATGGGGTGTGGGGATCCACCTGCAGCCTGTGGAGGAGACCTATGCCGGAGCAGGTGGATGCCCAAGAGAGGGCTGTGGGAAATCTGTGCTGCAGCAGGGTCCTGGCAGAGACCTGCTGACATGTGGAGAACCCACGCTGGAGTAGGTTTTCCTGGTAGGACTTGTGGCCCTGTGGACGATCCACGCTAGAGCAGCCTGTGCCTGAAGGACTGCATCTGTGAAGTGACCCATGTTGCAGTTGTGGAGAACTGTTGCCCATGGGATGGACTCAAGCTGGAGAAGTTCATGGAGGACAGTCTCCCACAGGAATGACCCCACAGGAGCAAGGGAAGGATGCCTCTCCCTGAGCAGCAGAAGAAACAACCTGTGATGAACTGAACACAACCTCCATTCCCCATCTCCCTCCACCATTGAGGAGGAGGTAGAACTTGGGAAGGAGGGAGGGGTGCAGGGAAGGGGCTTTTAAGATTTCTTTTACTTCTCATTATCCTGCTCTGACTTTGTTAGTAATAAACTTAATTAATATCCCCATTTTGAGTCTGGTTTGCCCACAGCAGTAATCAGTGAGTGATCTCTCTTGGTCCTTATCTCAACTCCTGAACCCTTTGTTGTATTTTCTCTCCCCTGTCCAGTTGCAGAGGGGAGTGATGGAGTGGCTTTGGTGGGTAGCTGGCACCCAGCCAGGGTCAATCCACTGCAATAATACAGGGATGTTTTCATTACTGCTAACAGTGCTCACATGGCCAAGGCCTTTTTTCTTCCTCACCTCATCCCACCAGTGAGGAGGCTGGAGGTTGGGAGGGGACACAGCCAGGACAGCTGACCCCAACTGATCCAAGAGACATCCTATACCATATGGGGTCATGTTCAGCATATAAAGCTGGGGGAAGGAAGGGACATTTGTAGTGATGGCATTTGTCACTGCTATATGTGATGGAGCCCACCTTTCCTGGGGATAGCTGAACATCTGCCTACCTGCGGTAACTGGTGAATGAATTCCTTGTTCTTCTTTGCTTGTGTGCACGGCTTTTGCTTTACCTATTAAACTGTCTTTATCTCAACCTAAAGTTTTCTCACTTTTGCTCTTCTGATTCTCTCCCTTATCCTGCTGTGGGGAGAGCGACTGGCTGTGTGGTGAGTAGGTGCTGACTGGGGTTAAAGCACAACACTTGGATGTTCACAAAGAATGACAACAACAATTTATGGGCTCAACAAAATAGAAAAAGGTGGCAAAGACTGGCCTAGTTTGGATCTCTAAGAAATAATTTTATGTTTTTTTTATTATTATTGGGGGGTTTTTTGGACTTCTTTGGTTGGCATCGAACAAAATGCCATTCAAGAGACTGCTGTACAAGGCATCTATGAACCTGGACCAGTAATTCCTATGATCAGCCTTGGACAACAGAAGCTGCATCAAGGTTGATACAGAGAACCCTTAGTTATTATTCAAAAGACTAATGATTCTCTTAGAAATACTTGGTCAATGCCATCTTATCTTTATGACTTTTACCTCAAAAGTTTCCCACCACTCTCGTTTGAAAGTGCAAGCCTCAGGTTATCCATGAGAATGCTGTTAAGCACAGAGCAGAATGGGCCTACAAATCACCATCACAACCTACATGGGAAAAGCTACACTCATGTAGTCCTATGTCTCCTTCCCTCCTGCTCACACCACCTCGGTAAGTCACTGTTGCTAGATGCTTCCCAGGATCTGCCTGTTTTCAAAATCTCACCCTATAGTACCTGCAGGGTAGTTTGAGACCACTTTTCACTCTGCAAGGCCTTGCAAATTATTGAAAAAGTAGATGGGCAGGGGACTTTTTGAAACAAAACAGTCAGCAAAGTCTCTGTGCCTCATGTACCCTCACAAGGACACCTGAACTGCTTTTGGCTTGGTACTGAAGTTTGGTGGTTTTTGCTTATGCATAAGGCAATCAGACTGAAAGAAAGGATAATCCCAGGGCACTGTGACAAAAACAATGCTCTTTTTATTTAAGACTTCCAGTGTAGGGGAGAATTACGGAACCTTTTGGAATCCTTGAAGACATGTTCTGTATTAGAAGTGAGCCAGAACCCGGAAGCTGAATGCTATTTGTCTGCAAGGGCTTCTTTATACAGCCACAGTTCAATATCTCTGATGAATCCTTACACTGATCTTACCTTAGGATTCAGACAGCAAATGCTGATGCTGACAGTTAACACACCTGTGCTGTGGCCTGGAAATCTGCTCAGAGAACTGCTTCTGTAAAAAACTGAACATTTACATATTCCACTATAAAACTGTGAATGCAACTTCATAAGCAAACTTCTACATCTCAGACCTGTTTTTTTTTCATCAGTAGTTAATGAACTTACTGAAGGGATCTTTTTTCAATTACCAGATGGAAGAAATGCAACACAACAGATAATGCACACACTAGGCACCTGCATAACTAATATTAAGGATCACACATTTTTTCTTTGATGTTTAAAACTAAAGAATCTTACACAACAATCATTCTTAACTAATCCCCCGCAGGGCAACAAATTGAAAGCATGTAAAACAAATCTGAGAGGCTATTTACTTTGAATACATTTCAATTGTTCTGCTTCCCCTTAAACACACTTTAAAACACAATTTTAGTGTTTTGTACAGTGTCTTTAATTTGGAATCTTACCCTTACCTACAAAGTATTAAAGCTTGTTCTTGTAGAAAACGGAAGAAATACTTGTTGACAACCATTACACTTAGTGCCACATGACTTTCTGATCAAAACAAAAAGAGCATATAACACAATAAACTCATGTTAAATAAATTAGAAATCCGCTAGATGATCGCAGCTTTCTGTTTTCAAAAAGAAGGTACAAACAGGGAATCATGACTGAACAATGTTATTTCTCTTTGAATCCCATAAGGATTAGTACTACACCTTGACACCATTCAGCATTTCTACTGATGATCTGGAAGCAATCATGGAATCACTGTCCGTAAAATTTGCAGATGTCACCGAGATTAGCAGACAGTCAACACTAATGAAAGCAGTATGTGCACACATCATTTATTAAGCTAGACATAGTAAAAAAAAATTAAAGTTAATACAGCCAAACAGAAAGACAGACATTTATGAACACAAAGTATGGAACCAAGGACTAAATCCTGGAAAACAATAAATTTCAAGTGTACTTGTCTACTATGAAAAATAATTCAACATGGACTTCCTATAAATACTATGGCAAGAAGCTCATCCAAAACCAATGAGGCAGTGAGTATGAAAGTTGGTACTGATGAGATTTTAAATGAAGTTCTGTGCTCAGTTCTTGCACACTTGTCTTCTAATTGGTGGGAAAAAATGGAGAAAATGTATGAGAGAGCCACAAAACCAAGTTGAAGGTTGTAAAAAATGCCTTAAATAAAATAATTTAAAGAGACAATATTAGGGTAGTAAAAAGGTGCCTTGTAGCTTGATTACAGTGTTCAAAAACTTTTGCAGACAGAGAACAGTGGGCAGCAAGGGACTAATCTAGTGAAGAAAAGCATACCAAGAACTAATGCCAGAAAGTTAAATCTGGACAAATTCAAATTTAAAATAAGGCACATGATTTTAAGCATGAAAGTGATTGAGTACTGGAATAAATGACAAGAGAAGGGACTAAGTCTTCTTTTTTTGATATCTTTAAATCAAGCTTGCTTGTCTCTGCAAATGATTTGCTTTAGCAAAAACCACCAACTGTGCTTCTGTCAGAATGGCCTTTGTGCTAAAGTAAAGGCAAAATTTATGACCAGGGATCTAGATGGGGTCAGAGAAGATAATCTCATGTCCTTTTCAGTCTTAGCCTTTATGAATCTATCAATTTACTGAATGAGTACAGAGAAAAAATTTTCTGACTGACTTTTGCTATCTGGATAACAATGTAATCTGCAGCAGATTGTAAATCATACAGTAATAAATACATGCCAGAGACTACTGAGATGAATATATTCTTGCAATGTATTCTAATCTAGAAATTTAGAGTTATTTAATATTTTACACATTAATTTTATTCTGGGGTAATTGAATTAAGGTGAAAGGCTAATAAAACACTGTGCTGTGTACTTAGCTTAATGTGGTTGGAAAAAAATCAATGAACTTTGGTCTGTCAGTTTGCAATCACAGATTTAATTGAATAACATGTCAGGTATTTTAAACTGTTTACCAATGTAAATAGAATCCAGCACTACAGTCATTGTAATAAGCCAAGCCACTTTCCCTGAATTCCAATTGGATTGGAACATGACCTTCATTTCAAGTTCCCTCATGCCAGACAGAGATCAAACAGCTATCATTATGCCTACAGGGTTTAGTGATTAGTCCTGTGATTCTGAAAAAAACATATTTGCTATTGATTCCCTCTCTAGAACACAGGTAATAGCTGATCAGCTTGATATTTGTAGCAATTGTTACTCCATCTTTGTGCATTTATGTTCACTTCCACTTGATATTGTCACTGGGAGGAGGAATAAATCACACAGCAAGCTTTTACTGAGTCTACGTGAGAAGTGGTGGAGGCTGCTTTGTGCATGATCAGATGAAAGGAACATGAGGAAGAGAAGGAGAAGCATCTCCTCAGTTTGTTTTATATGAGTTCCAGGCACAGCTGTACAACAGCTCCTTACTCTTCTTCTCCCTTTTGTCACTCCCAGGCAGTCACTTCCCAAGAGGAGACACAAAAGTAGCAAGGAGAGGGGGTCACAGCCCTGTTAAAGCTGAAGGAGATTGTCACTGCCAGACCAGAACCAAGAGTAGACGGTGTTTTGGTCATGCAACATGCACATTCCTGTCCTTTTCTCAGATGCAGTAAATCCTCTTTTTTATTTTTTTTTTTTAAACAGGACCCAGATGCCTGCAATGCAGATGTTTCTTCTATCGGACTTCCGTGTCTATGCTCCCATAACAGTCAACATGAAGATCTAAGCGCTCCCATTGGTACCATTGTTCCTATTCTAAAATAGATGTCCAGGAGCAATCAGTCATATTGCCCTATATGAGTATTTATTTAATCCCAGTGATCAAAAAGTTCTTTAGGATAGGCAGCTCAAATGGAAACATTACACTGTAGACATCTGAAGTCAGGAGAAATGAATTCCACCCTGCATGCCTCCAAGCTCTCCTTAGCAACCCGCAGAAGAGCACTGCCTCCATAGTGCCTGCTAGGGAGAACCAAGTCCCTGTTTTACCAGAATGATCATGTGTGCACTGTAAAATTATGTAGCTATTTTAAACTATCTGCAGACTTTCCTACATGTTCAAGGATGGTCTCAATTGCAGTTAAGTCTATTCCATTTCCCCAGCAGACTGTCACCTCAGACGTAACAGGAACTTGTTGTGCTGGGTGCTGTGCAGCAGGGCAAATCCTGTATGAAACTTATACTTGCTTAGGAAAGGAGAAAACAGGGAGGAAACAGGCAGATTGATGTGGGAGTACACAGACAATAAGACAACATTAGTCAGCACCGTAGGCAGTGGTCCTAGCACACTGGCCAAGCTTTTGGGCAGCATCCCAATAAAGGAGAGCTTTAAAGAAGGAAAGGAAGACGGTAGAAAGACTGTTCTGTAGAGAGCTGTGGGGAAAAAACACAAATGTGTAAACCTGAAGAAAATGGGTGAGGAAAGCTAACACCAGAGGCTGACAGAGATGAAGGAATCATCTGTGTGCTGAATGAGGGACTGAGAAGACTGGCAAAGATCTTGAAAGGGAAGAGAAGTAGCCTCTGTTTGATGTGACCTATAGCACCCTAGACTTGATGCAAAAGGAAACAAGGTATTGAACCACAGATTTGTTGCTTCTCTTTGTGCAGTCCTCTTCAATCTTAGATGACACTTTTTTTTTCATTATAAATCCTAAACCAGAATGTAACCTTACAGTAATAATCTAAAAGAGAATTACAGCTTGCTTATGCTTTTTACAAGAGTATGCAGTTCATTAAAATGACTACAGATTATTAATTCTACAAAGTAAGCATTCAACTTAGAGAACATCCTTATTAAAGCTATATATTTGACCTTCAGTGACAGTGGTGCATATGCACTGTTTTAAAATAATCACAGAATATATAGCTAATCACAGAATATATAGCTTTTTCCTATATCATTATAGAAGGGAAAAAAATACAGCACCTGTAAACCTCTGCTTTTTCTTTATACGTATGTGTCCCTGTCCCCTTAGTTCAGCATATATCTAACAGCTGAAAACAATAAACAAAAGTTTACTTATATGCAACGCAGAGGATAAAGTAGTAAACAGTGAAGGTAATGTAGCTGCATAAACACATGCAATGCAGCCCTTCTTAGGTGCAATCTAGGGCCAAAGCAATTAATTATGAAGCCTGCATAGCTATAACCTGAGGTTTGCCTAAATATTAAATATAATACATTTTCCCAATCATACAGTTTGCTGCTGTTTTCACTACCACTCTTTCTTATTATACTTAATGTGTAGCATACTGTACATGTATAACACACACCACTTTCCATTCTTCATCTGTGGATCTGTTTTATGATATACCTGGTATTACCGGACGACATATATTTTCTCTGGTCAAAGACAGCTTAAAATCTTCTGCCTTTATGCTGTCATTTAAGAGATTCAGCCTCCTGAGCAGTGGTGCAGGAGATAAAACCCAGCTGTCATAGAAAACATATTAAGGAATTTATAACTCTACATGATTGTAAAGCACTATATAAAATATTGCACCACTTACAAAGCAGTAAAAATCTGTAACATTAGAGATTGATTCCCACATTACATATCCACAAAAGAGAAAAATTAAGGTCTTACAGGCAATTTTAAGAATAAAACATGTTCCTATATATAGAGATAATGGCTTTGAACTCATACCCTTGCATACAAGTGTAATGACCAGCTATTCACTACCACAGATGCCTCAAATTACTTCAGCCTCTGTGGCCTTCCTTGTACACTGTGGTAAGGGACCACCACCTATTCAGAGCCCGATTTCTCTCTCACTGTGCTGCTGCTCCTTACTTAACTGTGCAGTGCTCAATTATGCAAACTACAAAGTTTACTCCTGAAGATACATTCAGGTTACTTTCCAGTATCCTTAATATATCCTTATATAAGGATATATTGATATATCAATCCTTAAATTCCTCCTGGTTTTGGAGTCCATGTAGGTTTTAAAACCAAAATTTTGAAGTTCTGTCGTCCCAGAAGTTTGAAATATGCTAATAGTCTGATGTTTTCTGATGCCAAGTCCATTTAAAAAACTCTTCCATGCCTCAGAAATTCCACGATGCTGTACATTCATTAAACTGAATGATGCTGAAGAAGCAAAAATTCAAAGCCATCTCCTTTGCCATTTATAAGTTTAGCATGAAAATCTAAAGGATAAATGTTTCATTGCTGTGTTGAAGGAGGATTGTATAACAAAAGGCAGACCACAGTATTCACTGGTGGATAATTATTTACATATTTCAGTTTTCATATCCCAGCCATGTTGGTTATACTACTGCTCAAATAAACCAGAAAAGCCATAGGAAGATTGAGCACTATTTATTTTAGAGAAGCAATACAGAAAAGTGACCAGGTATTAAAATGCTGATGTATGAAATCTTTTTTTCACTGCAAACAGGACGGTAAATATGGAACCTCTGCTGTTTTCAGTACACTGCCCAATTTACATTAATATAAGTAATGTCCACTTCTTTTGCTATTAAACTAGATTTTCTGCTCTGTTCTTTTGTGTATTGCTCTTAAGTGTCCTTATGCATGTTGCAAATCAGCACACTACTGTTTGGCACGTTTGTTTCAGAAACAAATACACTCTTATGAAATTGCATTTATCTACAATTACAGTATACAATTTATCCGCTTGAATTTGGTCCAATTTTCTAAACTCTTCAACATACTTTATCCTCTACTCCTCATAATCCCTGTTAGTGCAATAGTGGCAGGTTTGATAAGTGTAAGCTTCAGCTCCTATCACAGGTCATTTACAAAGACATCAGATATCACCAACTAACTCACTATGCTCTGAAACTGTTCCCAGGCTTGCTTTGCTGGGGCCAGCTGATTTCTATACAGAATATAAAGGTCTTACAGTGGTAAAAGCAAAGGGAAAAAAGAGAGACTGAAAGTAATCTTCTTTCCATTATTACCTGATTCAAGCAAAGTACATTTTTGACATGAGAAATTTTACTCACATTCTGGGATAACACAAAATTTTACTGCTTGAGTAGGGACGTTGGACCAGACGACCCCACTGTGCTCCCTTCCAACATTACCCATTCTGTGATTCTGTGAAAATATTTCTGTTTGGTAAAGATACCAAAATAAGCTCCTCTATATGCAGGTATTTAGAATTCAGTGGTATTTTAAAAATCCCTTTAATACTGAGCAACTTGGTCTACTGGAAGGTGTCCCCACCCATGGCAGGGGGGTTAGAGCTTGATGATCTTTATGGTCCCTTCTAACTCAAACCATTCTATGTTTATGAGAAATGGCCAAGCACTGGAAGGGAAATACTAAAGAAGAGAAATTAGAGCAATAAACAAAGGTGTGGCATGAGTGCATGAGTGCTTGGGAGATGAGTGTGTCAGGCTGGAGTAGCTGGTGAGTAGGAGAACCATAGAGTTAAGAGGGACCAGGACCCAGGCAGGGATATGAGACAGACTGGGGTCCTGTGCTGGTATTCAAGGGATCAAAGGCCATGTGAGTCTTGTGTGTGTCCCCAGGATCCGTGCCAAGCATCACTATTGTTTGAACCTGGAAACATGAAAGCTGCACTCACCTACACTGGCATGCTAGGGAGACACCCAGATCTCCAGGTGACCCAGAGGACAAGGAGAAGCAACTGACAGGTCCTGGGGTCCACCCAAGGCAGCAGCCTTATAACATCCTTCAGCACAGTCACTCGAGTATCAGGAAATACAGGCACTACAGTGGTTTTTGTGGTCCTTATTTGACATGGTTTGGACTTGTGTTTCAAAATTCTGTCTTTAATTACATGACCTCATTTATTTTTTTCACATTCAGGGTTTAGGAAAGATGATGTTTACCCAATGAGTTGCCGTGTATCCTTTTTTGCAGTTCCTAGGCCTCATTTACTGTGTGACATTCAAACCTTAACCTGAGGATGAAGTGATTAATTTCCCATGGGTCTGTTAAGAGAGTATCTAGGTGCTTCACATCAAAGTGATATTTTCTTTCTCTAGATGTGGGACTGAGGCACACAGGATCTCAGTCACATCTACAGTTCACTGCCTATGTGTTACCAATTAAGGAGCATTAAAGCAGAGAATGCCCCTCTGCAAAGTCTGGTTTATACATCTTTCCTAACATACATGGACCAAACTCAAGTCCTTCAGAGCTGCACATAGCTGCCATAGCAACAAGATTAGTTTTTCTGCACCTGCAATCGTTTGGTGTATTACTGAACCCCTTTTAACTTCTTCAATAACAGGAAAGAAATATGATTGCATTTTTATTAGAAATTCTTGAGTATCGCTAAACCAATGCCTTGCAACAGGATATACCAGGCAATACAATAAAAAATAAAAAACAAAGGAAAAAACCATGCAATGTTTATATAGTTTCATCAGTAGTATATCTTCAAGCACACGTTGGAGGAGATAAAATGTATTGCCCCTATCTTATTGATGAGGAAGCTAACACACCAAAATAGAAGACCAGATGAACAACTCAGCTGAGAGCTCTTACTTGCAAAGCATTTTTTAATTCATGATTAGAAAACATTTTACAACCATGGATATTATTTACTGTATTATCTACAGATGGATAAATTCAGCTGCAGAAAGACTACACAGTAGTAGACAGATTACACAGTAATCAGTGAGAGAACCCAGTCCCATAACTCTGCAGTCAGGGAAGCCCATCAGATTGGAACAGTTTTGAAAAGG
The DNA here is from genome assembly GCA_013397135.1 of Pachyramphus minor. Classification (NCBI taxonomy): domain Eukaryota; kingdom Metazoa; phylum Chordata; class Aves; order Passeriformes; family Tyrannidae; genus Pachyramphus; species Pachyramphus minor. The sequence goes on from VYXB01008785.1 coordinate 317,962, forward strand.
TCATCCAAGTTTCTGCATAACTCCAAACAGTACCGACATGACCCACATGTAGAAATACATCTATTTCCACAATTCAGCAGTTTATTCAGCAAAAATACGTTCCTCAGACGTGTTGTTGCTTAGGTTTAAATATAAAAAATATAGTTCTGTTTTCCAAGCAAGGAGATATACAAAAAAGTAAAGAAATATAATTTCCAAAAAGGAATGATAAATTGACAAACAAAAAGGGAAATACTATTGTTCTTAAACAAAACACCTGATACATACTTTATCATTTCAGTTAAGTCCCTTACCCTGAACATAGTAATCCAGCTGAAGACTCAGGCCACACAGCATATGGATATTCCTGACCAACCAAACACAAAAGTCACATGTAGTTTTACCTTGTTTACTGTCTTCTGAACTTTGTAACACAATAAAAAATTAATTTACCTGATGTGGCAGAGTGTGTATTGATACTGTTCTTCCTGAACAATTGCTACTTGGTTATGAGTTTGTATATTAAATTTCAACCCTGTGCATACAGACGCGGGCAAGGCTTTATTTCCTGTTCTTCACAGGAAGGATATCTGTAATCCAGTAGAGAAACAGAGTCGTGGCTACCTTAGTATGATCTGAAACAAAGAAAACACATTCCTCCTGAAATAACTCCATGACATTTCTGAACATGAAAGACTTGTGTGAGCATTTGTTTTCATTCAATATTAGCACTTCAGTAAAACCAATAAAGATATTGGAGCTTGAATACATAAGAATTTCTATATAAGTGGGTGCACTTTATTTTAGGAGGTCAGTCACCTGTATGAGAAAAATTCTGTTCATATATTTTGAAGTGTCCTATTTGTTATGATTCAATAATTTCAAAAAAAAGGAAGATGAAATGACATGATCATTGGGTAACACTAAAAGAATGCAGCCCCACTTCTTTCTGTCTGGAGAGTAATTTCACACATCACTATTGAACTTACAGTAGCACCTGGAAGCCCCAGTTGAGAATGAGTCATCTTGTATAGCCTCAAAATGCTCCAACTTCTGTCTTAATTCAGAGATTACCCTATGTGACTTTATTGATTTTTAATGACAGGACTTTCCACAGTACCTATCACGTAATAATCACATTCAAAATGATTCTATAATGTTATGCCAATATAGTTTTCAAATTTCCTTTTCTTTGAATGTTACTTCATAAAAAGAAGTGTAAATTTAATCATTTTAAGGCCTCTGTGTATCAGCCTCTGCACTGTAGGCACACAGTAGTTGCATTATTTCTGGTCTGTAAAATGTATCTCCCCCTGCAATGAAGACATATATAAAAGACAACTCCCAAAAAAAAAGGCAGATAAAAGAAGCTTCGAGCTCTGCCATGAGTGATAATTTCCTAGGCAACAAGGGAAGAGTATGTGTGAGATTTGAAACTAACCAACAAAGAGAAAACCTTAATAGATAATGGAATGAAGTTGATGAACAGAAGTTCATAAATGAGTTCATAAATTAGGAGATACTGACTTTTTTTAAATTAGGCGATCACCTATGCTTTAATAATTGCTGTGAAATATTAAGTTTCACATCAATTAAGTAACTCTCATTTCAACAGCTACAGTTTCCAACCAGCAAAAGGAACACTACTTCCAGTCACAACTCTTCTCCTTTGCCTGCTGTACTGTGCAGGACCATGAAGGTCTGTGGCTTCTTTTTGCAAATGGACACTGGCTTTCTGACAGAGATTGGCAAAGCCCCCTCATGAGAAATCCACATCTATGTGACTGATCTGCACACCTTGAGCAGCCCCATGGCTTTATTTAAGGGGTCTGTAAAAAGTTACTAAGAAAACAAAATTTATCATAAGTAAATTTTACTAAAGGAGAATGTACACTTATATGAAAGAATATGCACTTCTCATTTTCTCCTTACTCTTCCCTTCCCGGAACTGAAGATAAAACTGAACAAAACATAGCACCCATCATGACTCCTTTGATGCTGGGAGCTTAAGTAGAATCATAACCATGAGAAAAAAGGTTAACATATTGCTTCTTGATCCACAGAGAATAAAATGTTTATTTTGTAAAAATAATACACCTCTCTAAAATTAGATTGAGCTTTTTACCATGTTAATACGGAATGACCTTTGCTTCTAGTACATCACACCCCAGTAAAAATAAACAGAAAAAAGGCAAGATAATCAGACAAACTTGTAAAAAAATACAGATAACTATAATATACTGTACACTTTTGTCTCCATAAACAGCCCTAACTTGTATTTCTATAATAAGAATTTGAATTTGCTAAGACAACAAGTTTTTGAAATAACTCTTAACTTTTATCACCTCTTAACTGGGAATAAAACCTAAAATGTAAAAAACCCAGACTGGACAAGATGACCTATTTTTGAGCCAAAAGTAGGAAAAGCCCCTATAATTAAAGGCCTAATTCAAAGTAAAATTGCAGAGCATTATATTTTCATTCACTGAAATTCCTGAATTACACATAGAATGTATTGTTAAACTCTGATGAGGCAAATTAATACCTAGAAGGTGACTAATTATCCTTACATAATTTATAACAATGTATTTTCCTCTTTCTTATGTTGTCATTAATATCTAATCAACTACTGTGATTACATTTCTGTGACTTTGGAATGAGAACAGAATTGAGCCTGGATTGACAGGAGTTACTAAGGAAAAAAATTAACTGGAAGAGTAAACAATTCCAGGGTGTATCAGCAGAAATATTAATGAATTTCAAAAATCACTCAGAAAATTGTCTTCTGCTTTTTCAAGTGACAAATATATGCATCAGAAAATTACGTTTTTTAATTTCCTTCTGTCTTCTCTCTTCAGCTGGACATTTCTGCTATATAAAAGTAAAGAGAGCAACTTGCCTCAGGTCTGCAAAACCCAACAGAATTCCAACTGTATTGCAGCGAATTTGGATAAGGCCTGTAAAGAATCTCCTGAATGTAGTCACTTCAACAGTTCCATTTTGCTTTAATCAACAGAAGATGAATTAGGTAATTCAATAAAGTGCCAATACCATTATCATTATTCCTGTTGAGTTCTACCTGGTTTGCATATGTTTGCACATCCAGTGAGACTGTGTGATTATAATCAAGACTGTAGAACGTAGGCTTGAAATGCACGGAAGGATTTTGTCCCATGTATTATGTAGATGCTTCACATCCATGATAACCTTAAAGGTTGTCACACTCCATGTCTATCCTTAAAAGAAAAAATATGTACTTCTCTAAGAGTGTCCTTTTCAAAACGTATCAGCTCTGAACTCTGTAGGCAGGAATTCTCTCTTTTCTGTGCTTTTACAATGCACAGCATTCAGAAGGCTCCAGTCTTGATGAGGATCTTTAGCCACTATCATGTTGTACATTATTGAAAGAAGTTACAAGCAGTTGTCTATTCTCTGAAAGCTATTGCTAAGCCTCTGATGACCATGATCTTATTTACACTGTTATCACACTACTACCATCTCAGTTGTGATTCTTCAAAAGACTTGGAGCACAATCTAAAATGGCTGAGATTCTCTCATGCCGCAGCCAGGTGCTCTCAACTCTGATTAAATTCTTTGGGAGGCAAGAAAATTCAGAACATCCTGTAGATTTGCCTGATGCTGCAACACAAGTTCTAATGACAAGTAACCATGACTGTTTAAATGAAGACTACATGGAAAATGAATCATTATAGCTTCCATGGACTGCATGCTGATCCTACATTCACTTGTGGGAATTATAGAGGTTGTAACAGAGAACAGAAGGAGCATGCATGAAATCAGGCCTGTGCCTCAGGGATGAAAAGATTTAGTAACAGAGTAATTTTTCTTTTTATGAATGAATTTAGAATATAATTTGTTATAAAGAGTGACTTTACATTTTTACATCTTCAACAGCATTTTTTAGAAACCTAAACCAGATGTTTATATTTAAAAAGAACTAAGCTGGAAATCAAAATTTAGCTTGCAAAATCTGCGTGTTAAAGAAGGCATGTAGGTGACCAGGAAGAAAGAAAATAATGGGTTTTATTGATTCTTATGCACGTAAAATTAATCCTTAACTGGATGAGTGAAATCTTCAAGATAAACAAGTTAATTCCTGTGATTTAAGAAGTCCATTGAGGGAAAATATGCTTTAAATATGATTAAATCTTAAAACCCTTCGGATTTAAAAAATTTTGGTTTAAAACCCTGAATCATCTTGTATTCTATACTTGCTGCAAAGTGAGAAAAGCTTCTGTATTGACTGTAACCAAATGGAAACAGGGAAATCACTGTATTTTTGGTAAGAAGTATATTTTCAAGTTTTATATAAGCATATATTTACCACTGTATAATTACTTACAGCTCCCTAATAACAATAATAATAATAAAAAAGTGATGTGAGTTTTAATCCACAGAAAAAAAGTCAGTGAATCAACATGAGTGAATGGTACCTACCAGGAAGCATCATGGATTGTTCTTGGAATTGTTTCAAAGCATCCTTCGATCTCTCAATATCCTGTAGCAATACAAGGGATTTCAACCGATGTAGATGAGTCACATCTGAGGAAGAGATGGTTCGAGATTCAAGGTACTGTAAGAGCTCTTGGGCAGTTGCTGAATTTACAGCGGTATCTGTGCATTCTGATTTCTCTGGAAAAACAATTGGAAAACTATGTTAAAAATGTTCAGTGAGCACAGAGAAAAATTTTCCTAATTATACTTTCTTTTCAAAGACAGCATATTCCTTTTTAGTACAACTGACAACCAAATATCAGGCACTAAAGAGCAGCTTACTCCTCCCACTTTTTGTTAAATATAAAAACAATGATAAGAGGAGAAAACTACAAAATTCAATAAGTAAAAAGGACAGTAGGATTTATGACAGGAATGCAAGAGGAATCTAAATTTTCAAGATTAGCAGAGGAAGAAAGTGTGATGAAGAAACTGTATAGTGGCCAAAGCACTGTGTCTGTGCTTCCCACACACTATGTATTACAAAAACGCTCACATATTTGGACACAGGAAAACTGTGGAACTACTGCAATGCACTTCTGGAGGCAACCAATTATCTTGTTATTGCACCTGTGTGTTTTCATTTAAAAAGCAGGTATAACAGCATGCAAGACAACAGAGAAGGGCATGCATTGTTTATACACTACTAAAGCAGAAATTCTTCCATTCCAGTAACAACGTGTAGTCTGTCCCTTTAACCAGACTCCCTTTAATTCTTCTGTTTTTTACCAGCAAGCCAACTGAGAAGAACAGAATTTTCCTGATTCAGCTTTTTAACATATATACTAAAAGTATAATCCAATGTGACCATTTGAAAATGCTGCTAAAAGCAATGGCTTCCAACTTTATCTAAAAGAAACAGGGAGTGTTAAAGTCATTCAACCAGAAAAGACAAACAGCATAACGTCAAATCTATATATAAACTACAATTTGCCTAACAAGAAAGTTAGTCACACTCTGATTTGTGGATGTCACATCTTATCTGCAGATGAACTTCCTTTTACCTAAGAATTCCTCTCTGTGCATTCCAAAGTCCTCAATGGCTCAATGCTGATCTGCCCGTTTGAAACCAGGGCCAGTCTGTCAAAAACTGGCAAAACCTGAACTTGGCTTCCAGGAAAGCTGGAAGCTCAGCCACACTCCTTCTTAAAGTTCAAGATGCAACACAGCTGTGGACAACTGATCAGGTTTCTGTTCTGTTCATGCATTAATAGTAGAACTTGAAGAGTTTGCAATCTTTCTCAGTTACTCTGGTGTTCCACCATAGCAAACACATGTAACTTAGCTTACATTTACTTAGCCATACAGTGAAGTAGTAAAAATTCTTATTTTTGGTGAAGGAAGTATATTAGCCAAAAAGTAGGATAGATTTCCAATGGTAGGCTTAGTGTGAAGACCTGATACATCAGAAAAACTTAACAGTGAGCAAAGAAAATTCATTGTACAAATCTAGAAAAAAAAAAAATCCTAACAGGGTGTTTAAAGTAATTCTGTAGTCTAAAGATGAATTTTACAGGACTAGGAGCCAAGAGCTCTGACTTAAGATGAACGCATACAGATACATAAGCTGTTTAATATTCTCCATTCAGCTCCACAGTGACCAGATGAACATTCAATAGGCCACTAGGGATAACATCCATGCAATCCTTTTAAAAGTACTTTGGAATATGCATTAAGCAGTTCCCATTCATCCTGTTCAGAAGTGCTTTATGCCAATACAGTTTCCCAGTGCCAACAGTATCTTGCCCTTTCCTCTTGCATGCTGTCTAGATTTCCTTATATAATACAAATAAATCTCCTCCTGGGAAGGAGAACATTCTGAAAAGTAGGTTGCCTCAGAGATGCTAAGCATGAAAGTAGTTTAGGATAGCAATTGCCCTCATTTGAAGTTCTCTGAAAGGAAGTAATCCTTCTGGATGTTTGCTTGCAAAGGAAGGAAGAATTTGGCCCATTTTAACCACTTCCCCCAAGTGCCTTGGAATGTTTAAGAAAAGAGCAAGGAATATCATGTATATTTTCAAAGACAGAGAAACAAAGTACCACAGGTTTTTTCTACTGATGTGGATTCTTACATATTCATGTACACACCTAAAAGTGGGACAAATACTAAGCACTCACATATCTTACTGAGTTCAAGAGAGACACTTCTCTAGTAGATTTGTCCCATTTTACAGTATTAATAAATGCACATCCATTTTCCCCTGCATGGTAATACTCATGAAAAAAGAGGAGAAAGAGTGGTACATACTGTCAGCAAAATAAATTTGTTGTGTTGCCTGCAGGAAGTCCAGAATGCTATCTGCCTTTTCATCTATGTCTTTTAAGCCTGCTGCTTCTTCTCTGTTGTTTTTGTCAGGCTGATATGTAAAATCCACACTGGTAGTTTTTGTTACCAAGCCAGCTGCTCTCTTTTTTTCTTTTTGTCGCTTCTTTTTCATTTTCCTCTTTTTGTTTCTGCTTATTTTGGGACTGTCTGTCTGCTGCAGCTGTAAATTATCTTGAACAAGATTCTCTTGCATTCCACAATCTGTTTGTTCTCCATGTAAATTATTAGAGATTTGCAAACTGCTCTTTTGTTTCTTCCTTCGAACGCACTTTCTCTTGGTTTGCCCTTGATATTCCTCTTCTGCAGATTCAAAAGAGACATGAGAGCTGTAAATAAGATGATCTGTAATAGGCATTTTAGAACTGAGAACAATGAAATATTACACCCTTCAAATTCTGGGATGCCAGAGTGGCTCTAACCTTACTTTTATGATTAGAATGTCTTTCAGTACTACAATGTCAAAGCCAACATTTCTGAATACATTGAGTAAGAAGACAAGCTCTTTTCCTGTCTGCTTTCAATAACGACTGTCCTCTGCTTTGTGCAACACACTTTACATTGCATTTACTTTCTTAAAGCAGATAACATGATTTTACACCGAATGAGGTCAAAAGAATCCCCAGAACAAAAAGCGGTATGTGCAGGCTGGGGAACTCAGCTTGAGAGAGGTTCCCAAGGAGTCCACCACCAGCAGTCTGTAGACTTGAACAAGAACACAAGGAGAATGCACACCATTTACAGCGAAAGATGATGGTGTTTATATTGATGATATTCATTCATGACAATGTGGTGCTTTAAAAACACCAGGCATCTGCTTCTGACTCATCTACTTTCTCCTCCTTAAACATTCTCCTCCTCTGGGATATCTTACTGTTAGCTCAATTTTGGACATCAACTTTATAGGAAAACCAACAGTGACCTTGGCAAGTAGTCTCCAATCTCTTTAACTGCCTGCCTTGGTTCTGTTGTTCCCTTGCTACATTATAATTTCCTTACTAGCTAATTTTTCAAAAGACTCAAATGTCATGGGAAATAAGTCTCTCTTGCCCTCCAAGAAAGCTTTTGTGCTTCTTTACTCATATCTTATCCCTGTACACAAAGCAAGTCATCTCTGACCCTGAACTAAGTGCTTCTCCCACATGCTCACTTCTGAGTGTTAGCCCTCCTAACACTGGGCAAGGAAGACTGCCAGAACCCATCTTCTCTTTGAGTGCACTGCTGCTGAAGTCCATATTCATGTCTGCAATAATTCCTATCTAACTGGAATTCCCCCCTTCAAGGTCTAACAAAATCCTCACACAAAAACATCACAGAGTGCAGAATATCACTGTTCTTCTATGTATTGAGTTTGCATGGCAAGATTTTGCTCATGGTGGGGGCTACAGTGATGACTTCAGTGAAAAGTTAATTCCCAGAAGCTTCCCCAATGTCCGACAGAGCCAACACCAGCTGGGTCCAAGACAGACTCACTGCTGGCTGGCTAAGGCCCATCAGTGACAGCAGTAATGCCTCTGGGATAACATAGTTAAGAAGGGGAAAAAAGTTATTGTGCAGAAGTAATTGTGCAGTCAGTGAGACTATGTTAGAGAAACAACTCTGCAGACACCAAGGTCAGTGCAGAAGGAGGAGGTGCTCCAGAAGATGAGCAGATTCATCCACAGCCTGTGGTGCAGACCACGGTGAGGCAGCTGTGCTCCTGCAGCCCATGGAGGACCATGGCGGAGCAGAGATCCACCTGCAGCCTGTGGAGGACCCCACACTTGACCAAGTGGAAGCCCGAGGGAGGCTGAGGCTTCATAGGAAGCCCACACCAGAGGAGGCTCCTGGCAGGATCTGTGGCCCTATGGAGAGGGGAGCTCACACTGGAGCAGGTTTGCTAGCAGGACTCGTGACCCTGCAGAGGACTCACACTGGAGCAGTCTGTTCCTGAAGGACTGCACCCATGTTGGAGGGGTCCTGAAGAGACCCATGCTGGAGCAGTTCATGAAGAACTACAGCACATGTGAAGGACCCATGCTGGAGAAGTTCATGGATGACTGTCTTCCATGGGAGGGACCTCATGCTGGAGCAAGGGAAGGACTCCTCTCCCTGAGAAGGAAGCAGCAGCAGAAACAACATGCAATGAACTGGCTGTAACCCCCACTCCCTATCTCCCTGCACTGCTGTGAGGCGGAAAGTAAAGAACTGGGAATAAAGTTAAGCCTAGGAAGATGGGAGGGATGGGGGGGAGGGTGTTTTTAAGATTCAATTTTACTTCTCATTATCCTGCTCTGATTTTGATGTTAATAAATTCAATTGATTTTCCTAAGTAGAGTCTGTTTTGCCCAGGTGAGTGATGGTAATCACTGAGTGATCTCTCCCTGCCCTTTGCTCATGAACCTTTAGTTTTATTTTCTCTTCCCTGTTCAGCTGAGGAGGGAAGTGATAGAGTGGCTTTGGTGGGCACCTGGTGCTCAGTCAAGGTCAAACTATCAATCCTAATGTCTTGCTCTAGAAAGCTAAGCCATTTATTTTCCTCTCAACCTCTACCTGCATGTTTCTAAATTCCTCAGGGTGCACTGAGCCTACTATTCCTATTTGTCTGGGCTTACAACATTCCCTTAGGGTCAAAGAATCTTTGCTTGGCTAACACTGGTATAACACAGGAGAGACACCTGAAGCCCAATGCTTGTTTCAGGATGATATGCATAATCTCCTGAACTGCCTCTGACATTCTCGGCTTGTTTGGCTTTCTCATCACTCCTCCCCCTGACAGTCTTTGCCTCTATTTTCTCCATGGTTGGAGGCCTTCTCTTTCATTTCTGTTTCTTTTTCTGTCTTGAACTCTGTCAGCTCTGAGCCACTTTCTCTTTAAATATCACTACAGACTTGTAGTTCTTTAGCTGTCAGATGACTCACTGCAAAGCAATTTTCCATACTTTCAATGAAGGCAGGCTGCATAAAAATAAATTTGCTGTATTGTAACTGAACACCACAGCACGTTAAAGACATGCCAAACGTCACCCTGGACCCACAGTGTGGAATGTTTCACAGCCATGGTATTTGAGCTAAATATCTTTATATGTGATTTGGACATATGGGATGTGGGAAAAATAACGTCTGTGTCATCTTGAAGGAATAAAATATCAGAACTGAAGGCAGATATGAATGGTGAAAGATGCTATAAACAAAAGATCACTGTTTCATCTTGAGATCTAATTTGGGTTTTCATGGGAGTATTTGTGTTATAATAGATGAACTTCAATGTAAATGTAGATGCATTGTTTTGCAAAATTCCTCAGCCCTCTATTAACCTGAAGCTCACTGTTTGCTAATAATGCTACTTTAATCTATGCTTTCAGCAAAGTGGCCTAATTTGCTCTTTAAGCACCTGAGAATCACCAGATCTCAGCAAAACTACAACATGTTGTGCAGCCAAGCACCCTCAATTGGTTTGAAACCAACTGGAAAAAACAGTGCAGAAGCCAGGACAGGGCTTAAGATAATTGATGTTTTGTGTCAAATCCAAAAGTTTGCTTATCCTAGGTAGCTCAGGACAGCAAAAGGTCTGAGGAGACCATGGTGAAGCTCTAAAAAGAGCAGAATGAATGTAGCCTTCCCATACTACCTGACTGAAAGTAAACAAGAACTATGCTGACTTTCCTCTGACATGGGGAAAAAAAATCAAACATAAGACTCTACCACCCTATCCAAGTTCTCTCGAGGAGTTAAGAGTGGCAGTCCTTTAGCAGTTTTTGTCATTCTTTGTCCTGTATTTTAGCATCTGTTTAGCATCTACTGTTTCATGTGTGGGAGCTACTAATGATTCAGCATCAGGAACAGATGAAATTAGATGCTTACGAATGCAAAGCAATGCACACAAAAGGGATTAATTTGAACAACCTACTGCTAGGACTACAGTGAACTGTTATCAGCTCAAGAAAAACAAAAGCCAGACCTGTGCATCAGTATGGAAAGCTCAGTGAAAACATTTGCTCAGTGGGTATCAGCGTTCAAAACAGCTAACACCTTGTTTGCATACATAAGAAAGGAGATGGAAAATAACCGGAAAAATATTCCACAGCTATTATATAAACCTGTTGTACTCTTCAAGCTTGTAATGCTGTGTTTCTTAGCATAATCCCCAAATAACATGACTTTGGCAGACAAGAGGAGGACTCTTACAGACGTTACCAGAGAAAGAAACTCCAAAAAGGTTTCTATTATTTGACTTGAAAGAAAGAGTAAAAAAATAGACTTAATTTCTGCCTCTTCATGCAAGAACAAGGTGACATCCAATTAACCTGAGTGGTTTCACAAGCTAACAGAAGAAAGTAAATCCTTGTTTTATTAATGGTACAGTTTGCTATTGAATTCCCATGTGTGTGGCATGCACAGGAGATTCTGGTTGTTCATACAGCCAGCATGGCTACATGATTATAACAGCCATGCTAAAATATAAATAAGAGTTGTACAAGGAACATAAACCATAAACTTTAGGTGATGGTTCACACAATGATCGCAACAAGTGACACGTTCTGTGGGATTCACTCCCACAGCTTTAGCTGTCGGAAAATACTCAGTGCATACTTAGACCTATGTCCCCTCTGATAACTCAAGAGACACTACCATCTTCAGAAAACAGTTTACCTCATCCTAAACCAGCCTGGATGGAAATGCAACCTGAAGGACTTAATCTCCCTCTCTTTCCCCTTCTGCTAACCACAAAGGAAATGGAGACAATGAATTTTGACTAGAGGCTTGCAACAACTGAGAAGAATTAGTCTCTTTTATAAAAATTATTGGCATGGAAGAAGGTGTTTCTTAATATGAGTCTGCTCATGAGACTGACTTTTGGTAATTAACAATATCCAATGTTTTATTAAAAACACCCAAACAAACCAAACCAACTTTTGATGGATTCTCTACATTTCAAACCAATAGGGGAGGCCTGCTAAAATTTCCATAGATACAAATTTGGTTCTAATAATTTTCCCCACAGATGGAAAGTGTTTGTTATGTCAAAGCTGCATAATTATAACAAATGTAGAGAATATATATTATGCAAGCATGCTGGTATGCTGAATAAGTACTTCAGCAACAACGACAAGGAATAGCAGCACTTGGGCCCCACTAATTCTAACCACAACACACCTACAGCACCTACAGCTTGACCTAATTCCAAAAGAGCTGATGATTCTTCCCCCTGTTCCATAATGGCCTGTCACCTCTCTCCCTCCTAAGACCCATCTCTGTTCCACAAGTCACTTAATTCATCATGTAATCTAATTATCCAGAAGCAATTGACCCTAACCTGTTTAGCTGCACTTGGTGCTCTCTTAGACTGAGCAAAGTGTCTTCCTGACAGAATGCCCACATACATTTTCCAGCCACAGTCATAATTTCATAGGTGTTTCTTTCTGCCTTAATAAGAACACCTTCTCATGAACTGTTTGGAGATAATTTTTTTTTTTGGTATAGATTTGATTCTGGATGCAGTTTACCATGCAGATGCAGTCACAGTAACCTGACTGACAGTATGAGATAGAAGTGGGAATGAGCAGCCTGAAAGCGAAAGGTAGCTGTAAAAGTCATTTTCTAACAGCCTATCTTATCTTGTCTGAAAGATTAAAACGTTTCCTCCATTCAAACTGCATGATTCCTCAACAGAACAGAGGTAAAATATGTCAAAAAACTGACTTAAAATGAAATAAGAGGACTCACTTATAAATAGAGAGTATCGAATTTTGATAATGAAAAGTCAGCACATCGAGTTTCTATCTTCAAGGAAAAACAGAAAATAATAAAAAATGGAAAATAAAAAAATAATGATTGACATTAAGATTTAGTAACTTCTATTACATTAGCAAGTTACCTTGTGTTCATCATCAGGGCAGCCGGAGACACAAACAGATTAGATACAAAGCTTAACATAGGCTAACTAATAGTTGACTTCCTCCTGTCCAGACTAATCATCAGCATGAACACACTGCTGGCAACTCTGTGATGGAAAAGATGAGCTTGCTTAAGTTTATCGTTACTATTTTGGTTCCTTCAGACAATTTAAGATGGAAACACTGTGGGACAGCATCCTCTAAGACACTGAAAAATGGGAGGCTGTTTACTTGGGTGTCTACAAGTTTAAGAGGATATCAAGTTCCACAGCATGTCAAAATGAAGTTTGGCTCTGAGAATAACCTGACAATGCCAGGGATTTTTTAAAAATCAGGTCCCTGAATATTAGTAGAACACACTGCAGGAATATAAAGCAGACCAAGAAAAAGATAGTCAAAGAAAATCCTCTCAGCTTTGGAAATCTGTATAATGTGTCATCATGGCTCAAGTATGGCAGCGGGCTTTCCTGTTCAGGAACCAAGTCCCACAGCTGGCTTTCTGGATGTCTCTCATGGTAATTCTGCTGGGTGTTTTTGTTTTTTAGTTTGTTTGTGTGTTTTCAGTTTAACAGGACTTATGTTTCTCCTGATGTTTCCAGACAGTTTAAGTTTTTTTCTTCTCACTGATATACTGGATGGATTTTCCATGGTAAACCATGCAATCAAAGCAGAGGAATTTAATTTTGGTTCGGGATCTTGTAAGGAAAAAAAGAATGTTATTTTTAGTGACAATTAACAAGACATCTGCACCTACAGTTAGACCGAGTGAAAAGCTGTGGCTAGTGAATGCAATAAAATGCAATGGTTCATTAAGATAAAAGCAATATTGCAAAGATCTCAGGAGCATAAAATGATGTTAATATTTTTACATTCTTTTTGGGTGAAAATTATTTCAAATCATCATTTGAAATAAGGAAAAAAACCTCAATTCAAAACTTCAAAACTTTTAGTAATCTGCGACACTTGTGATGTTGGAGAAAACTGCAAAAGACTGGAAGCTGTTTAGGATAAGGACTGTCTTTTATTTGTTCATTTGTACAATGTTTGTGTACTCACAAATGAAGAATTCACATAAAACTGGCAAATGCTGCATAAGTGCTGTCTAGCACAACAGAGCAGTACCTCTTGGATGTTAGGCAAATCCAATTAACAGTAATAACAATAATCAGTAAAGGCAGATATCTGCATCAGTCCTCGACCCTAAATGTTTATCTGACTGTATATACAGATGAATTTTCTCTTACTCATAAGTTACACAAAATTCCTACCATAGGAGGAATTGTAACTGATCACTACAAGCAACAACCTGGGGCTATATTCTGCATCAAAGAGTAGCCATACCCTGCATTCAAGAAAAGGTGAATTTTGGACTTGCACAGTGGTATAATAATTGTCCTTCTTTTACACTTCTTTTACCCTAATAGCTGTCATAATGTTTTTTGCTTTTTTGATTGGTGCTGAGTGCTGGAATATTGTTTTCACTGTACAAATCTTACTCCTGCTTGGTAGCAGTCAGCTCTGAGCCCATCATTTTGCAGGTGAATTTTGACTGATTATTTCTTCCTAAGTGCATCACTTGACAACTACCTGTGTTTTTTGACAAATAACTCAATCTGAGATTACACTGCATCCAGCTCTTGCCTTTAGTGCAGCTGATATCCGTGTAGCCATCAAGAAACCTGATATCACTGTTCACTCTTTTTACCTGACCATCTATTGAACAAAAGCCTCCAGTTGTGCCCTGCCTGTTTTGAGAACTGCTGCTTTCTCTCCATCTACTTCCCTATTCTGGCGCTTCATCTTTCACGATATGTCTATGTGATCTCCTTGGTGAGGGCTTTAACAAAAACTGGGTGGAAATTCAAGGAAATCATATCAACTGTAGCATTCTTATCCATGTATTTCCTAGCTTTTCAAACATTCCAAGATATGTGTATACTTCCTCTTTGCAAAAACTATGTTCATTTGTTCCATGCAGATCACAGGTTTTAAAGCATCCACAAATATTATTTTGTGTCATAACTTGTGGTGAACTGCCTAAGGCAGGATTACAGGCTTGTAGCTCCCTTGGTGATTTAAGAACTGTCTCAAAAAACTGGCATCACACTATCCAACCACAAAATCTCTGATAACAAGGCAATTTGAAAAACAAGTAGTTATGCATCACTGTCAGTAATGATGGTAATTTTTTCCCTTGAATTCTTTCAGAAAGTTTAGGTTAATCATACCTGGTACCGGTGATTTTATTTTATAATTAATTTTGTTGCATGACCATTAAATCACTTCAATTTCATATATCCTTTCAGAAAGCCCAGGAAGAAGTGCTGCATCATGGGATTCTCCATAGTTTTTTTCCCACAGCTAACAGCAATGCAAAGGATTTTTTTAACTTCTCTGAAACAAGCCTCTCTAAATATTAATTCTACACCATTATCAGTCTCAAAAGACTGGCAGACACATTGCTCCTGGTGTATCAGAAGTGAGACCTATTGCCAGTTTTAGTTGTTTGTACCATTTGCTCAAACATTCCTTCACCTGTCTTACCATGTTTTTACATTTAAATACGTTTAATACATCATTTGGGTGTGAACTCAGCTTTTTGAAGAACACCTACTTCTTTCTAACAACTCCCTTTACTCTGTTGTCTAGCTCTGCTGTCTTCCTCTCACTTTCTCTCAAGCCTTTCATGACAGGTGGTGGGTGCTGGCCTTGAATATCACATATGGTGTCCTTAAGTAGCTTCCACACCACCTGGTACAACTTCCTTCTCTTCACTGACCTTTTTTAGGTTCTTTTTAGTAAATATCTTTATTTTTGTGTAGTGTTCCTTCTTGAAGTGTACAAGTCTTCTTATTGTTTCCTGCTGTTGTTGTTTCAGCAGCATGTTGAATACAAAGGTCGCTGTTGCGATGTGCCTCTTGTGAACCAAATGCTACGCAGGACCACACCAAGAGTCTCAACTCCTCTCACAGCCCCACCAACCAATGTCTTGGTTATTGACTGTGTCTGAACACCGAAACTTTTCACAACATCCTGATGTGACAGTAAGGGAGAAACTGAAGATCCCGTTAATACTCTGTGTTGCTTCTCTGATTTTTCAGCACTGAGCATTCACAATCCCAGCCGGATACGTGATGAAACAGACTCTAAGCTTGGTTTGCTTTTTGTACACTCAGTCCACACACATCAATCTAAGGCATCCAGGAGATATTTGAAACTAATTCAATTAATAAATAAATTTCAGCAATAACTTTTTGGGCCTCCTGTCACTTTATAAAGAAAATTATACTTGATGAAGCCCCCAATCTTTCTTAAATAGCAACATTTCTGATAAAGATTCTGTACCACTCGACTTAATTTTTAAACAAAAGCAAATATTTTTACCTTTTAGTGATCCTTTATTATTTTTTAGTTTCAAGCTCACTGTCTTCATTCCTTTTGGCATTTTAGGGGTGATTTGCAAACTATCAGTCAGCATTATATAATAACTATAATCACCATTATATAGTCACTTCTCAAATGGGCTGAGCTGTGCTTCCCAAAATCACTGAGAATTATTATATTGACTCTGTGAGAAAAATAAAATCCCAGAGCCAAACATATTCACAGGCATGAAGGAAAAGAGATCCAATGACAATCAGTAACTGTTCTGAAGTCTACTAAATCACCAATGCTCAAGAATCTTAAAGCAGCCACAGACTAATTGCCACCAAATACAGAAATCTTCTTAGTCTCTGGCTAAATAAGATTATGTCTTTGTATTTGAACAGAAAGTACCATCATGAATTAGAAGGGGAGATTTATAACATTTATATTAAAAAAACTGGAAACACACTAAATATTTGATATCACATTTCCACTTAAAACATTTGTTCTTTAACTTTGCAGGACACAAACACATGTTCAGAGCTTTCTTTAAAGCCTTTTTTCCCCAAAATGGTTTTCAACCAATGAATCCGAAGCTCAGAGTAACAACAGAAATAATAAGAAACATTGAAATCTCAAAATCGTGTGCAGCATTTAAAATGTTCTTTCCAAATATACCAGCCAAAATAGCACAAAATGTAAGAAGTTATTTAGACCACAGACTGGAAAATAGGAAATAGTGGAAAACCGTTATCTACTGGAAAACAGATACCTAGTTTTCCCTGGTGATAAAACAGCATCAAAGAGCAGATCTAAACTAAAGTACAATCTTTTGCACAAAAAAGCTATTTAAAAATACACAGACATTGACACAGTAATATGAAGATACTCAACAACCCCTCAGCCCCAATTAATGAATTTCAGTTATCAAACATTTAAGTATGACACCTCAGTTCTATTTTTGCAATATTTTACATTTCTTAATATTTTACAGAGCATCAAATAAACGATGATATTTAACCCCACATATGAAAGAGTTGCCACAACTTCAATTTATTAAATGGTTCCTCCAGTAAATCCTATTTCAAAACACTTTGGGAAAGTAAAGTCAGAAAGAATGCAAACCTTCCAAATGTTTTATTTTAAACTATTTCCTTCATCCATTTATCTTTGGATCTTAAACTAGATTTCAATTAAATTTAATTACATAGTTTCCAAGCAGCTTTGTAAAAACAGGGATATTTTAGGGCATGGATTCAGTTTACCTTTATTAATCACATTCTAAATTAATTGTGTTTTAAAGCAATAAGTAATTTCTTAATGACCAAGTTCTCTATGTTAAATTAATCATACATATAAAGATGCAGGTGGGTTAGCTGGAAAAATCAGCAACACCACAGGGAAGACCCTGAACTGGTAATCTGTCAGTTTGTAATAGATGTGAACCTGGTGCCACAGAGCCTTCCCAGGGATGCAGGTTTGTTCCTGACTGCCTGCTGTGCTGCAGTGGGCTCTGCCCTGGCCAGAGCTCTGAGGTCAGGCTGCTCAAACTTCTTCTTCTAGAGTGAACACTCCAGAGTAGCGTTTTAATAGGAAAGCTAGGCTTTACTAGAATAGACATTAGATGATTTTTTTGAGGGGGAGAAAACTCAAAATGAGGAAAATCAAAACAAAACAATATGCACAAAATCACATCTCCAGTTTATTTGATGCTTTGCAAAAAGTTAAGAAATGTAAAATATTGCAAAAATAGAACTGAGGTGTCATACTTAAATGTTTGATAACTGAAATTCATTAACTGGGGCTGAGGGGTTATCTTCATATTACTATGTCAATGTCTGTGTATTTTTAGATAGCTCTCCTGAGCAAAAGATTGTACTTGCATCTTCATAAATCCTCATCAATCCTCTTTTCAGCATATCAGATACTTTCAGAGTTGCAAAAAAGTCTGCAGTGTTGTCTGCATCTCTAGGTAAAGTCCCTCTGAAGCCTGGGGTCCCACTGTTCTCAGCAGACATCTGAGAACATCAGGTCTCTGTTTTACACAGGGCTTATTCCTTTGCCATCATTCCTCCACAACTCATTTGTCCCTCACATTCTAGGAAGTTCTTCTCTCTCAGCAAGTATTTTCTCACCTCCTGAAGGCTCTATACTGGCTTCTCCACCAAACAGCTACAGATTTTCAAATGAAACATGATATAAACACATGATTATTCATAACAATAAATTGGAAACAAAACAACACAAAACCCACCTGATACCATCTGTTACAAAAATAAATGTTTGGAAAGTGACTGAAAAAATTTTGTCACATGTTCCCAACAAGAGATCATGTAGTGTGCATAGTCTATTTGCCTAGGTATTGACCCCAGTGTATATCATCTTTACACTATTAGATCATCTATTTCTAGGCACAGTAAAATGTTACTGGGATAACATGGATCACCCTCTATCACTTCCAGGATTTCTTTTGCTGCTTCCCAAAAATAAAGCACTTAAAATGGCAATGGGAGCACAATGACTTGTCTGTTCAGCTTAGTAAAGCATCAAGTTGTTTTTAGTTCCCATTTAAGTTATTGAAAAATAGGAGTTGCCCTGCATCTCATTGAAGCATACTACTGTTGCCTGAAGAGAGATACATTCTTACTCTTCTTCAGTTATATGACATGATCCGTGAAATAACCCTGCTATGATAAAGGGAAATGTGTTCATCTGTCTACACTTGACTTTGTATTTCATACAATTTTAAAATCTGTCACCTGCTTGCAGAATGCAGTTTTTTCCATCACTCACAGCCCCTCTAATCCAGATTTCTGGCAATGCTAATGCTTTTCATCTTTACTTGGTGCATTGCCTGACACCTCTACAAACTTAGTTTAATTTTTCTTTTCTACATAATAGAACTTCAGACATAAATAGCTTTAAGTCACAGACTAGACATAATACGCTATGGATATGCATATTTTTTTCCTTTGATGAACTTATATGTCCATTATTAACTGAACCTCTCACATGCTTTCATGAACTGACTGATGTATACTAGAGAACGGTAACATCCCTTTTTGGTGTAAAATGCCATTTCTTTGAGGAAGAAATAAGAAGATTCTCCCAAAAAGAGCTTATCCTGTCACAAGCGCCTAACTTTAACCATACATGATGACTTTCAGGTAGGATGTTCTTCCTGAATGAAATACTCAGCAGCAGGCAGGAAATATATGAGAAGAGGAATAAATTCAGGTCTAAGAAGTCTCTCTTTAGGCTTCATGATACCACAGGTATCACTGAATCTTCTGACACACAAGGATCAGAGTTCAACTTTTAAGTGAATGGCCTGTACAGGGATTGAACTCATGAACTCATGATGTTGTGAGCATCACGCTCTAACCAACTGAGCTAGTTCTTTGTACATCTCCCAATATCTAGACAGCAGATTTGGGCATGCAAGTAATTTGGCATTATTTATATTATTTATATTATTATATCCTCTGCATTTGGGTTTCTGCTATGCCTTAATCTGAACCTTCTCAAAAGCTGGAAACTAATTAAGTGATATCACTTTTTCCCCCCTCACAGAGACTTCTTTCTGGTCTCTCTCACCTGACTTAACACTTGTTGTCAAAGGGGTATTCAGGTTTCCTGTGCTTAAGCTGTAGAAATTGCTTCCACCAACACTTAAGGCAGCCAAGTCATATCTGACTTTTTCCCCAAGACAGATACTATACCACAAAGTTTTCTGACACTAACAGAATATTACCTTTTTATACTCAGAGCCTGATGACATTGCGTAATTTTACTTAAACAAGAAAACGTAAAGAAGATGTTCTTCATTTTACTTGTACAGAAGAAACAGGAGTGTTGTTGTAGGTTCCAGGTACAAGCTTGTTCCCAACATTACAAATTATGTACATAAAGATGTTAAATTTAGATGCAAGGAACACGGGCCTGAGAGCAATTTTTCAATTTCCTTAAGCAGTAACAGTTTCCTTAACATTAACTAATTAACACACACATCATGGCTTGGCTTCGTGAATGAAGATTTGAGAATTAACACACACAAGGCTGGTGGAAAAAAACACCTCACTGCAAATGTGAATGTTTTGCTGGAGTCACAGACTATAGCTTCATTTGACCTTTTCTTTTCCACCTTCAGAACACAAAAATTTTTACAGTTGATTAGACAATGCAGGCTTCTGTAATACATATATATCGTACATGATTGCTGCTGTTCCTTCTGTACAAACTATTCAACTGCTTTTACACTACACTACTATCACTCTCATGGCTGTATCACATGCTAAAAAAATTACTGCATATGTATAAACTCTGTGGAGTATAGGACATCAAAACTGCCTCCTGGATGATGGCTTACTTTATGAAAAAGTGCTTTCCTTAAAAAGAAACAAAATACAACCAAATCACCAAAACCAATGCACTATGGTTTATACAAGTCCTGAAGACACAGGGGTTTATCACCTGTTTTGATTCTTTCTAAAGGAGATGCAAAATAAACTATGAGAAAGTGGTTCATTTACCTACACATCTATGAACAGCAAAGAGAAAGCAGGACAGAACTAATCAAAATTCACTTATTTAAACAAAAAATAAATTCCAAGAAGTCTGCAGTAAGGTTACAAGCTACCTTCACATCTCATTAGCAAAACCAAGATTCTTAAGGTTTGACTGGAAAGCAGGGTTTGAAATCACAAGCAATGGTTGTTCAATCTTCCTCCTGACCTCTTCATAGAAGTCCTCTTCTGTCAAGCTGGACAAGAGGCCACACAGTACAGGTTTCTGTCTTCTCAAAGAATTAGGATTTTGACTTTAGTAGCCAGTTCCTGTGTTCATGGGACTTTTTTCATTCTGAAATACTAAAGAGTTCACAAAACTCTTGCAGTCAGTGTCACAATCAATAAATCCCAGCAACGGCTTTTGGTTCTCTGAAGACAAGGGACAGAGCACTGACCCCTGTGAAAGCAGGACTGGGAATGGGGACCCTATGGATGGAGATAGGAGGTACCTGGATCTATGGTTTTGGCTACTTCTCTGGCTGAGCAACATCAGGAAAGACTACAGATGAAATTTTATTATTCACTCGTCCTCAGAAGGAGATACATGCTAATGAGGGCTTCACACAAGATTTGCTCCTGCCATTATCTCATACTGTAGCAGGTAGAGAGAACTTCCATTGTACTAACAAGTGACACAAAAAGTTTTCAGAAGTTCACCAGAGAATAGGCTGCAAAGAGCTCAGAATAATTCAGGGCTTTACATTTACTTAGCTTTTAAAATAAGCATTTCACTGCATGCAAGTTTAAGTGTACAGAATTACTGCCATTAAAAGAGAATGAATAAAAAAAGGGAAGTATAAAAACCTTGTAAATACAGTTGAACTAAGAGATATATAATATACAGTGGAAGTTTATACAGGTTGTAATGTAACTGCTAGAGGCTTTTCACTTTAATAGGCATATTTATCCAAGAATGTATTTAATAGAAGAAAAATGCCAGACTTAGAGTGAAAAGGAAAAGTACTGTAAGTCACTAGAGAATACATTCGAAGAATTTAATCATTGCATTTCTACTCAGATATTTTTCTGCATATGCACAAGTGATAACACCATCTCCAAAGCTTCTGCTGAAATTCTTTATGCATGTATATATGGTTTTGCACTAAACAAAACATGAAGGTTATTTTCAAATGAAAACATTTCTGATTATTAGTGGATTTTGCATACCATTATGATTTCTAGATATATGTCAAACAAAATCCTGCAGATTTTTTACTTGGGCACTTTCTGAGATTACTGAAGTATGCATCTATATTTCATGCAATCATTAAACTATTTTACAACCAGCTTGAAATTAGAAACACACACACATATGTAACACTTATGAAATAAGGAAACACTGCATATTGTATTTGACAGTCTTTCATTTTTCCTTGACATATTCTTCCCTTTCAGAGGAAAAAAACTCCATCCAAGGCTGTATAATACTGATCATTAAAGGCTCCACCCATCATCAGCATATTCAAGATTATGGTACCAATATCTGAGCAGCATTTCAGAACTGCCTATCTGTATTTACTTCACCAGGTACATGTACGCCCTACTCAAGAAATAGTTAGCAACGGAGGTAAATGCAAGATTTCCATTGGCAAGTGCTACAAAGGAGAAAGCAGATGCCAAGAAAATCTGGCATTTTTTCTCAGGATGAGAAAAGCTGGCAAAAAATGACAAGATTAAACATGGATCCTGAGATGAAAGTGGAAAATCTGTATCGCTGGTTTATTATTTTAAGTCTTTCCATTTATCCTAAAGCGACGTATTTTTATTTCTGAAGGACCTGTAACAGGCACAAATTAGTATTTCTCTCCTCTACAATGTTAACCTATATACGAAATAAAGAAGTACTGAACAAAAAATCAATCATTTATTTTCTCTGGCAGAAGAACCAGAAGGAAAGACATCATTATGTTCTTTTCAGTAAAAATGCCACAGTTCAGCTAAGGTATTTAACTGCCATGTACAAGTTACCATAATACTCACCCCCCCTTCCAGGATCAAATGAAAAGAGAGAGCCTTCTCCAAACAGAAAGTTTGACCCCAGCCAGACTTTATTATAGTCACTTACTGTAACATCACTAGATGTCTCACTCTTCTAATTACACAAGCAGTTTGGTAGAGTATTCTGATATGCTTCAGTGAAGAGCTGGGAAAAAACCCCAGGTCCATGCACAAAGGTATTGTACTGCAGCAGTTCAGAGTATGAAGTGTTACAGACCTGCAGACCAGCCTGGAGCCTGCAGCAGTTGCTGCCTCTCTGTGCTGATCTATCAGCACTGTCTCAATATCAACCCCATTACTATATGTATATTTTTGCTCATGTCTTTATGTGTTTGGGCTTCCACAGTAGAATTATATAATCTATATATTTAATATAGCTTGTGATAGGAGAAGTCCATTGATCAGAGCGTTCAGTAAAGCTGGGTTCTCTGAGGAATGACTCTTAATAAAGGTACATACTTAATTCTGCTACCTTGTCTAAAAGTTAACGGAGAACAAATCTAAATCTAAATTAAGTATAAAAAAACTAAGCCTTTTTAGTAAATTGAATGAAGGCTGGAAAAGAACAGGTGCCACACCTGAGCACAAGAACTACTTAAGACATCTGCGCTGTATTTGCTGCTTCCTCTAGAAAGCTAACTGAGTAACTAAAGACATAGTTGCTGTATTTATTAATATCCACTTTTCATAAAGTTTTACAGCAAAACATTTTCCTATTAACTAAATGTTGCACACCTTTGTCATTTTTTGGAAATTTTATCTTCCATGTTGTTTGATAACGGGAATAACAAAGCATTCTACATATATATAAAACATATGTAGTAGATAAAATTAGCTTATAACTCTCATCTTCAGAAAGACAGTAATCAAAAAATTAGATATATTTATTTGTCCAGACTGACAAAAAAGTGTCCATTTGTAAAATCTCAAGAAATGCTGATATACTACTGGAGTTGAGTGCATACCTAAACACAAACAGAATGGAATGGTTCGTGAACACACTGCAAACCTAAGACATCCAGATAACAAAGTACCTAAAGCTGAATTTATGATAAAAGTGTGAAAGGAATTAAGCTCATCATGCATTAAAGATGCATCTTTATTAAATGTGTGCTAGGGTCTCCAGTTAAGGTCGCCTTAAGGTAAGTTGCCAAGCTGTAAAAAACAAAGCTACAAGGTACTAAAACAAATATTTTATCTAATATTATATCAGGCACTGTGACAGTGCAATGGCTATTTGTCAGTGAAAAACAAAGCAACAAAATAAATTTAATTTTGTGGGTGGGTATGCAAGATGCTGATATCCAGTTCAGTGTTACACTCACACCATGGTCCTGTTCCAAAAATACCACCATTACAACATTCACTGTGAGTAACGTACTAAACAGATTTGAATTGGCAGAGCCTGTTTCTAGCAGTCAGGACTTCAGCTCACATGGCATTTTTCATCCTGTTCTACACATCTTAAAGTACTGAACAAGTTGGACTTATCAGTGAATTAGCTTATGTTGCATTCTCTCGATGTTCCTAGCATTTATGAATTATTTTAAATAAAATAAAAAAGCAACTTAGAGAAACCTTTCATTCATGTTTATCTAAGTAGTGGAAAATCGGTATCATCACCCTAATGAAGCAAAAATAGTTGCATAAAACTGATCCTGAAATCTTTCCTACTCCACAGCAAGATGCAGAGAGAGTGTCTTGGGTGAGCTTTATGTCTTTTCCAAGTATCATCAACTCACCCAGAAATAAATAGCTTTGAGACAGTAAGGCCAGTCCTTACGGAAAAACACAGATGTAGGCAGAACAGGTATGAATTCACACAAAACTTCACCTGTCATTAGACCAGCTACACCAAGACTGGATTTTCAAGACAACTGTTTAAACTATCTGCATCAAGGAAAGAAGGAAAGTGTCCGATGCTGGCAGCGTCCTACCCATCAGTGAAGGCCATGTGCCCCACTACACCTCTACAGAGTGAGATGCTCAGCTAACTGTAACCCAGCAGACTCAGTCATGTCAGTACGGCTGTGGTGGTCATACCAGCCCAGAGTCTGAGCACTCCCAGATTTCAAGAGAGTCTGTGAGAAGGAGCACTATCAGCTGGATATACCCAGAGGTGCAGCTGTTGGAAGTGATTTGTTCTGTATCAGGACAGGCTGCCTATTTGCCTTAAGGCCTGCCCCACAGCTACACACTGCCAAAGCAGCTGGGAAATGAAACTACCGGTACAGAGGTGCAGCAGCTTTGGTCAGCCAGAACAAGCTGTTCAAAGCAACTGGGGATCCTTGGAATGCACTTAGATTGCCTGGAAATATTTGCAGTTCCTTACTGTGACTGTGATGACTGGAAGCCTGCAACAGGGTTTCAAGAGAGGAGAAAGGGGGACCACGCTCCTGCTGAGAGGGGAGAATTGACTCGATGGGGAGCAAAAACAGAAAAATGATATGCAGTCAGGAAAGAGGAGAAAATATAAGGCCAGTGCCTCTTCCTTCCGTGAGGCTCATCTATTAGAGGAGAGGATGCTCAAAAAAATGCTTGTCATCATTGTAACTTAGAAAAAAACAAAAAGCAACAAAAAAAAAGTCAGGGATAGAAGCCTTAATTCCACCTCCTCCTGCTACACTGACTAACTGAACCTACATTAATCAAATTACTTTCAGACTTATGGACATGTAACAAGAGGAGATTCAGTTTGAGATACTGATTGTAATACAGTGGAATAAGAAAAACTGAAGGGTAAGAATGACAAGAAAGCAAAGGTAACTGCCAGAGTCAACATGTCTCATTAAACATGCACTTCTTGGCAAATTCTAACTGCTTAAGCACACATCTGCCCTCTGGGTTCCAACCCAGCATTCTCTTTCCTCTGTTAAAATGTAAAGGCATAAACTAGGATTAGGGGTATGTTGTTTTCTGCACTACAGAAACACACAGGAATGAGAGCTCATTTCAAAGGTACATTTTTCTTATTGAAATACTTGAGGCTTTGTCAGAAGCATACAGAAACTAATACAGCATCTCTACATGTACTTTATTTACAATTATAGAAATATAAACCAAAGATCATTAATAAACCTTTAACATGCAGCCATGGCTAAAGTAAATCATTACAAGTGTATCAATATTAGCATGAACTTTTTTTTTCTCCTTAATACATTTTCAGCATTTATACCCTTTCCTAACACCACACACAAATGTGAACTAAATATCTGGGGTACAATTCTTTTCCATGCCACTCCTAAAGACATTCTTCAGAGGTTTTTTGGGGGTTTGTGAGCTTTTGTTTGTTTGTTTTGATGGGATGCCTACCAACATCTTCATGCTAGGAACTGTCACACCAGAATTACTGAAGACTTCAGTGACATTAAAAGCTCCTAATTCATACCATGCGTTCTGCAATACTTCCATATGCTCGTGGTTATATTGGCATTTAGAAGATGTAAATAGTTATAGACAGTGGTAGTTAGAAATGACTGGTTTCTACATTGTATATAAATCTAAACTAGTGATTCACACTTACAGCTTAAATTGATAGTGCAATCCTGTGTTTAAAACTCTCAGTGGAGAGTGGGGAATTTCTTGCAAAGTTTCACCCTCGCCTTCAGGTACACTTGTTACACTGTAACAGAACACTGGTGGTCTGGAGATATTTTCCTCTAAGTGCCTGCCCAAGCTACACCTACCTCAAATGTTTATTGTTTGCATCACGTGTAGTACACTAGAAAGATTTCCAAAAAGCTGTGATCACACTAGTCAGCTAGTTTTTGCAACATGAGTACGTCAGCAAGTATCTTCTTCCAAGCATACACTTAATTCATTGGAATTAAGTACAATAAAAGTTAAACACAAACGTAGAATTCTGGACAACACTTAAATCATGTGACACTTCAAAAAGGAAATCTTCTGTTCAGATAGAAAAGGATTTAAAGATTTTCCAAAGCAGTATTAGAGAAGTTGATTTAAGTCTTTCTTAACCTTTAATTTAAGTCCAATGATGCAAGCCAACTGATAACGTCAGTGTAAACACTGACACTACCGGACTTAGATTTTTATTTTTTTTTTAAAATTAAGCCAGAGATAACAAATGATTAAATACTTAATCTGAACTCTGAAAACAAAAATGGTTCTCTAACCTTATTCAATTGCAGAAAGAAAACTGTGGTGACACTATCTATGAAAGAATGTCATTGCATCTATCAACAAATACAAGGTCTGCCGAGAGGATATTCAAGGAGAAGACATCTGTTGTACAGATTCTTCAGCTATAGCTGTCCAACACCTCTATTTGTTTGTGGCATCTTTCATTGTAATTGGTTCCAAAACGTCAAGTACATTCAAGCTGAAGAAGAAACAGGCTGTCGAGAAGAAAGTTCCTTAACCTCCCAGACATCTCCCAGACATTGATTAATCTATAAACACCACAACACTATGGAACAGCTTATAGGAACAGCCTGAACAGAGGTGTCATTGTTTTTACAGCTCGCTTTCTGATGATGAAATATATGTGAGACTTCCTCAAGTTGTTGGGTGCTCAAGAAAATCTGCCATTCACAAACTGAGAGTCATACATTAATTTCTGTAAGGACAATGCTAAACTACAGAATGTTATCACCTAAAATTTTATCATGCACAAATATATTGTTTTAATACTAAACAGTGACATCCAATCTGTCAGAGAATTAAAACCAATTCTGAGAAGAGAAATAAATACAGAGAATTAAATACAACAATTGTGTTGTAATTGGGATGCTGGAGCATGCCTTAATCACATGGTATTGTACACCTATAATGGCCAATGTAAGATCTGAGTTACTAATATATAGGGGAAAAATAATACTTAGACCTTTTGATACTCTATTCTTGCAACACATACAGCCTGTGAACTCACAGCACTGAGATTTTGAGATATGGTTTGAGACAACATAAAAAAGCTCAAAAGCCTGCTGTTGGAACTGGCAGGAAGCTTGCACCTGCTTGGCTTTTTCATCAGTGATTAACATTAAAATTACTGTTGATATTGAAAAAAACAACGAAAATAGGAAAGTTATATACAAGCACTACTTGGGTTCTAAAAAAAATCCCAACAAAATCAACCAAACAAAAGAAAACCCCAGACATGAAACCCCAGAAATTTTAAGCATGGTCAGGATATCAGTGCATCAAGTAACAGGAACCCCTCCTGAAATACTGTGGCAGAAAAACAGTGGTGCAATTTTCTTACCTATTAAAACCAAAACCAAACCGCAGAGCTGTGGATAGAAATACAAAGACTGTATTACACAGAATCAGAATAGTCCGAGTTGGAAGGGACCCACAAGGATCATCAAGTCCAACTCTGAAGTGAGTGGCCCATACGATATTGTATCAACATATGGCCTTGTTGAAAAAACAAATACTACATGCATACTGGAGTTTATATTCTTATAAGGATGCTGAGAAAAGGGACGTACCTAAAAGAGCTACAAAAGTGACTTGAGGATTGAAGTAAACAATCTTAAAGCAACATGCAAGTGAATCTGTTTCAGTTCTGTTTAACTGAAACTCTTCCTTGGTGACTTGATTACTGTTTTTCTTTGCAGGGAAGACAATACTGCTAAATAAAGGCTCTTTAAATGGAGGAAGGCAGAAGAAAAGCAATTTTCAAATATGTTTTTGTTTTGATTAGAGTGAGGCCAATTAACTGTAGCACAGGAAGTAGTCGAGCCTCTCTGACATCTTTGAAACGTGAATATGTTTTTTTTGTTTGGTTAGTTCTTTTTTAAAATGCAAACTGCTGAGCTTAATATGGGGTAAGACCTCTCTAGCAGGTACAGAAGATTAAATTACACAGTCTAATGATTCCTCTAGTTTGAAGGCTACAAAAAGATTCATAATGTTGGAGTTTCACTGGTGCTACCTGTCAGTGAAAAAAATTTGGTGCTGGCCTTAGCTGCTTAATATATGTTGTTCCCTCGGTGTGCTATCAGTTCTGTAATGCATTGCATTCCCAACCACTTGCCAAGAACCTAAGTAGTCAACATATGATTCACACTAGCACGACTCAACAACAAACATAAGCTTAAGCATCATTAAGTCTTCCTAAAACTGTTGCCTTAAAAAGTAAGTGAATCAAGCCACTATACAGACGTCAGAGACTACCTGATCTTGCCTTAACCAAACCTATTTTTTGCTGACCAGAAAGTGCAAACACTTTGCCAGCAGAACGAGACACAGGAAATGCAAGAGCTTTTACGAGTCTGGCTAAGGACCCCTGCCCAGTGTTGCTACTCTACACCGAAAATGCTAAGAACTTCCTGGTATGCATCTCATTGGAATAACTAATTTACTTGTATATAAATGAGACAGATCTCTAACTTCATTCCTTCAGCTTAGACCTCTTGCAGCACCAGTAGTGATTCTTTGCAGTATTGCCCTTTCTGATAAAAACAAATAAAAAAAGCAAAAGTCCGAAGGGCAGCTACATTAAAAAACAACTCATGTGCCTCTATCATATAGAATTGCAAAGCCTGAGACCAACAAGCAAATTTAAACAGAAGTACCACTTTTCACACTATCTCAGATTTGTCAGCTGTCAAAAGGTAGGAAAAAAAAATAAATCAGTTGTTTGCTTCTATTTCTCTAACTTGACTTCTCAACATGAGAATGAAGCATCCAAACTGGATTCTTCCTCCTAACTAGAACTCTGCCTCATAACCTACCCATTAGGGGGTCAGAAAAAGCTCGGCCAGGCCATTCTCCTTCTGTCTATATATCAGGTTTCACCAAAAGCAGGAAGGTTGTTATCAAGATAGTGACACAGGGCAGTATCAGATGAATATTACACTGTGGTTCCAAACCATGAAGGAAAAACAAGTGAGATTTGACAAGAACAAAAAGAACGGGTTATGAAATTAAAAAAGGAAAAAAAATCCTAAGAACATTTTTCTTCGAGTTCTCTTTATCTGCTCTTCCAGGTGCCCTCAACTACTGCATCTTACTGAACTCCTACACGCACAGCTTTTATCTTCCACAGTCTCTGGGGTAAGAATTTGCTCTGCCATGAATCTAAGAAACACTAAGTACCACTTTGTGATGCTACATAAAAATATGGATTTAATATTAAAGCACTTCTGAGAGAAATTATAATCCAGCACACTGTTTTGTGCACAAACAACTTTCTATGTTATATTTTATTATCACAGTTTCAATTACAGTATTCAAGAAGAAACAGTGCTGGAGAAATAAAATCAAACAGTTTATTTTTTAGAAGGAATAAGGTTACATTTTCAGCATTCACACTTTAATGCAAGATAGTGCTTTATATTGTTTTGCCTGTCTTAGGTAGCAAATAAGAAAAAAAATAAAGAAAAAAATAAGAAGCAAACCCCCCATAATTTTACTTCATCTTATGAAAGTAAAAACCAAAATAAAAGTATTCTCAGAAAAAAATAAAAAGTATTAAAAATTAAAAAATAAAAAGTATTTCTAGAAAGTTAAGGGACACGTAACTAAAATTTTCTGGATTCTCCTTTCATATAGAACACCCTTTAAAACATGATGGTGGATCTTTCAAGTGGCTATTCTTGAAGAAGAATTTCTCAATAAACAGGTAATAAAAATAAGTTATTTTTTATCTCTGATTTAAGAACTTTAAGATATGAGAACATTGGACTTACAACCAGCATTTGATGGATAATAACTCATCTGTAGCTTGAAAATTACACATTTTAATGCCTTTGCCAACTTAAAAAGTCTATTGGTAAACAAGTCAGCAATGTATTAACACGTACCAAGGTCAGTACAAAAATCATGTGAAAAACAAAAGAAACTCTCTGGATTATTTCCTCCCCTGACTGTCTGATTCTTGTTACTCAATTCAATCAAAAGAACGCTGACATGATCACACTGTCATAGTGTCTCAATTCATACAAAACAGTCCAGGGACTTTCTAATAATGAAATGCTCAAGTCTAATTTATTATTCCAAGAATGCTGGATAAATGTAATGTTCATTATTTTCTTGAAAGATAAGAAAGACTTGATTTTTTCTTCTCATTATTGCAGGTTCATCAATCACCTACTTACATGAAAGAAATAACGTGGAACAGCAGCTTTTTTCTCCTCACCTCTGGGAAATGTATAAGAGAGTCACACAGGGAAGCAGAGATGCCTCACAAAACTTTGAATCTTGATGCCATTAGTCATTTACGCATCATCACAAGGTGACTGTGTAATGTTAAGGGCATAACTACTCACAATTTATTAGACAAAACAAAGAAAAGTATTTAAAAGCATTTAAAAAAAATATTTGAAATGCTAAAAATACATGCAGAGACAGAAGGAGAAAGACATACTGAAATATTCACAGACTTGCTTTTTTTTTTCCCCTCCTTGTTCAAAAGCTGGTGTGGATAACATTAATTTCATCCTGACAGTATCAACTGTAATGGAATTAGTTTAAAGAATAATAATAATAGTAACGGATAACTCAAAAAATATTTTAGAGCTGACAAGAAACTATTTTAATTTATAATTTTAATTAACTTTAACTTTTAAACAATTTCTCAAAATCAGTTGATGGCTAAATTCATATTCTAATGAGTGATTACTTCATTCTTTCACAGATTAATGCAATAAAATATCAGCCATAGCACATCTACCCCTCTTGACAACCTTGTTATTAATTTAGATAGACTCAGATTTTGTTTTCTTAATTTATTGAGAAGACATAGGAAATCACACTGATATATAACTAAGTTGCAACTGAAAAATTTAAATCCTAAAATGGAGTCAGATTATTTTCATAACAAGTTTGATGAACAATGAAATTATTTTTGAGTCACATTACTTTTTTTTTTTTTTGGTTTCCACATCATTTATTTCCCTTAACTCTGGGCTCAAAGGCTGCACAAGGACAGCACGGGAACCTTTTGTTACCCAGCATATACACAACATGCTCAATTTTTCAGGAAACACAGCAGAAGATTACCTGTTCCCCTTCAAAATATATCATATCAATAGTATCAGGACTAAAACAAACACCAGGTCTGAACTTTGCCTTATGGAGCTGGTTCTTTGGGAATATGTGGGACAATTCCACAATTCTAAAAAAAAAAAAAGTTTTATTTCGTATATATAGAATGATCATACATTCAGTCATGCACACTCCCTCTTTTTCCTTCGATGTCAAAGGTTCTCATTGGAGCTTTCCTTTATCCTTTCAAAACCAGATGTAAATAAGTGATATACTAAATCTAGCGAGCAAACTACGCAATCCATGGTGTGGTTGCCTAAACTGTTCCTTTTGTATTTTATGAACACTGCCTGAAATCATAGACTTCATCCTGCAGTAGATTTTATGTATCTGCTTAAATTAAATACTTTAAATGACATACACAAGAGTAAAGTTAACTACATCCCTCAGCCTTGTAAGATTAGCGCAGATCTCCGATTCTGCAATCTGTATTTAGACAAAACGTATAATAAGGCTCTAAACTGCAGCAAGAAAGATCTAGTATTAAAGGGTAGTGAAACACTAGAGCAAGTAGAAAAGAGCATGTAAGAAAAACCTCCCTATGAAGAGGTTGTTAAGAACAAATTAGGCAAATAAATACCTGGCAAGAATGACAGTTATAGTTAAATTTACCATGCAAGGCGAATCACTGATTAAAAAAATTCACTTCAAACTTATTTTTTCTTGATTCCGTGATAAACTGCAAAGTCAAATAACAAAACAATCCAAAAATAAGTCTCCCAAAATTCCAGATCCATTTGTTAACTGTTGAAAAAGTGGCTGAAGTCCAAAACCTACTCATTCTGAACACTGAAACTGGGATCAGCTAAAAGAGCTCTCCATCCAACAGTCAATATTGTCACTACACAAGATCAGAACTCTACTTACTGCTATCATGGTTGAGTACATTTGTTTGGAAATTTTAAAGGAAAAGATTAAATCTAAAAAATAAGCCATTGTTTGATACTCTATTCACTGTAAGAACAGGCCAAGTATTTATACGACTTCAAAAAGAGACAACATAATGCAATCCTAAATTCTGTTCTGCTTAACTGCTATGCAATATATCAACATCTAATATGCACCACATTTAACCTGATTTACACACAGATTTTAAACAGCAGCTGAGTCAATTTGGCACAAAAGTTCCACACTAATACCTTAATGAGGAGGTTGCAGCAGTGTTCAGAGGTCTGTATTCTAGTGTTTCGTTTAAAAGCAACGTAAGTCCCTGCATAAAACTGAATGTTATAGGTCCATTTACCTACAAAGTATTATGAGACTTCATTTAGTATTATAAGCAAAATACAGAAGTGGAAGCATCCCTCTAATATCTAAAAGGAAAGAACACCAAATAATAAATGCAGATTATATGGCATGGAGGGAGAGAAATGGTGCTTCAGGATGAGAATAAGCAGCTTGAATATGACATGCTGGGAAACAAATCCAGTGAACTGGCCAAGATAGTTGTGCAACTAAACAAATTCAAGCATCGCCTAGAAACAGCTTTTGAACTCTGAACATGAATCCTATCCAACAGAGAAAAGCACAGCCTAGAGGCTGTACATTACAACACCTTTCCATCCATAAATCCAAACGGTATCAAGATCTACTCTTATGTTACTCTGATAAAGTTACTTCTTTCTCACTCAAAAAATGGTCTTTAAACCACTTCACACCAAGGAGGAACATTCTTGATGTACCACCAGCCTCGCTGCATTTTGCTGCAGTCTCTTAATCTACTTTGATATCTTTACTTGTATCCAGATTCTGAATGGAGCTCAGAACAAAGTGCAGACCCAATTTACAACTGAAAATTCACCCCTGTGGGTCCTGTTTGCAGAGGCAAGCAGCATTTGCCTTTCTATATCTGCAGGTTATATCTGAGGTTTTCCTTACATTTAAGGCAGTCTCCAGGCTGAAACAGATACAGTACTTTAATAACCACTACTTATCAGGTGTTTTACTTTAGCTGCCTTACCTGTATATTTTCTTTGCTGTAGAATGCCCCTAGCAGCAAATGACAGTAATATACCATTTTGTACAAACATACATCCACACGAACACAGCAAATGAAAAAACTAAATGAATTTGTCTTGTCTAAGTTTAGGACTTTTTTTTGTTTTAAAGACTTAATTTATTCTGGCAATGGTATTTGGAAAACGGTGTATTTAACTGAGGCCAACTTAGAGCTCACTTTACAGATTCTGTGCTTCTTCTCTTGTATTCTTTGACAACATTAAATATTGGTTCTGAAGTTACCTGGTCACAGTTTCTCATCAGAAAACCTCTCAACCTTAAAGGACTGGTATCTCCCTCCACCAACACCAATGATGAATGTCTGTTCTAACTGAGAGAGGTAAATTTGAAATGTTGTTGACTCTTTATCCCATTCCCCGAATATCAAGAGTAAGACTTTGTAAAACAGCTTTATATATCATTTATCCTAAAAAATAACATGACTGTAAGCAGCATAAAATAAATATACATGTGTCACTTGAGTGGGAGGAGCTAAAGTCCTCAGTTAGACTTTATATAACTTCAGTAAGATCCGTGGCACTGCATGGCTATCACCAAATGTTGAATCTAGTCATGCAACACTTAAGGAGGGAGGTGAACCCACAGGGATGTACATCCGCATTTTGCTTATGTTGCAAAACAGTGACACCCACTGGCAGCAACAGTTTAAATACTTAATTGTTGCAGTTTGAATTTAAGTGATAAGAGTTGCTAAGAAGTTTATCTTGAGAAAAATTTATCACAGTAACACTTACCTGTTGAGTCAGCACTAGTGCCTGAGTTTTCAGAAACTGCACTACTAATAGCATCTGAAGTAGCTACAACATAACCCTCCGGAGGAAGATCCACTTTGTAAATTCTTCTTGGAGACGTAATTGCATCATCACTACCTACAAAACAGAAAAAAACCCAAATATCTGCCTCAATATTGGTCTCACTACAGATTTTCTCAAATGTTTTTCCAACTACAGCAATAAGTGTTCTTGAAAATCCTTACAGAGGGTCAGGCGTGGAACACTGAAATTATCCTACAACCAACAAAACTGCACCAAGGTCAGATTAGTTCGATGTCATACCTTCTACAAAAGTCATTACTGTCAGTAGACATTTTCTATGTGGTGTTACAGTAGATATAATCTGGACAAAAATAAGGCTTGAAAGGACAAAAAAAAAAGCCTTTAAAAAGAGGTCTGCTATCTCCTTTGAAAAGTTTGCATTAAAGTATGATTTTACTTATTAGGAAAGCTTGAGTTATAGCTATATAGCTATATAGCTATAGCTATATGTTATAGCTATTCCTCATTTGTATTGCAACAAAATGAGACAAAACCCTGAAAATTCTGACAACTCCCAATGCACATAAATACCCCTTTGTTATCTGTACACAATCACTTTCCTCTTCACTGACTAGCAAGACAAGTATCTGTAAAGACAATGTACACACAAATCCTGGGCAGGAGTTGTCTCCTTCAAAAAGTCTTCATAAATTGAAGTGCACCAAAGGTGGTATCAGTGACTAAATGTAGAATATACAGACCTTGAGGGTCCTCCTGAACTGTGCTACTGGAAAATAGGTACTTATCCAATTGATCAATGTGAAGACATAAAATTGTCCTTCAATAGTGTGAACAAATCCAGTGATTCCAAATACCCACCCATTCCCCAATGCTCATTTTTGTTCAGATGACATCCAAGTTCCTGAACACCAACCTATAGTTACTTTACCCTGGCATGATAAGGTACATCAGAGTAACTTCAGGGACATGGCTTGTTATATTATGTGCAGACAACCTCTGTTCACAGGTTGACTTGCACAGGTTTTTCAGTCTCAAGTCAACGCACACTACAGTGCTTTCCCCAAAGATAGGAGCTTTTAGCTCAAGTAGACTTTTGTGCAATCGGAAAGTAAAATCCTTTTTCTTGGAGTGCTGCATAATTCCTGCTATTTGACCTCAGTTTTCAGCAGAAACCTCTCCTTCAATACTAGAGAAGCACATTTGGTAGAGAAGAAAAACAAAAAAGTGATAATGATAATAAACAACCTAGCAAAGAACAGGCAGTCATTTACTGCTGGTTATTTGTTTCACTCAAATGATAAACATCACACAGAAATGGAAGTGTTGTGCTATTTTGCTGGGTGACTGGAGTAGCTGATGAATTATTTCTGTAGAAATTCACTACTGCAGGTAGGAGCTTGTTTCTCACAAAATTATGGAACTCCCTTTCTGGAGAGCTACTACAGTTTACTATTATAGTCTGATTCCTTTAGCTTGTTCTAAGACCTGATTATGTGTACTTTATCAGAATAAACTAGGGGAGTCACTCAAGCCAGTTTCTGGTTGAAGATGATATTCTACTTCCAAGATTCTTCATCTCCTTTTTTGTTGTTTATAAAAAGAAGCTTTCTGAATGTCTTCTGAATATCTAATCATCTCAAGTTACATTGTTTGCTATGGTCACATATTTTATGGCCACCAATACATGTAACGGAATACTAATAAAGTTTTTTCTTTTGCAAAATTCTTTAAACTTCTGAAGTTTAAGCTCTTCTTTTCTGAAGGACAAACTTCCCTGTTTGACAAGTAAACTGTCAAAGTGTATAGTTCTATTCCAAATTGCTTGATAACATACATTCAAACAATAAACTAATGAAAGACGAACATCTCAAAATAAATAGATACATACTGTCCTCTGGCTCAAAAAATCCTCAAGCAGCATACTGTTGGAGAACATTATGGGGAAGCAGTACAATACACTTATTTTATTCCAATACTCTTTTTTACAATATTAATGGTCACAACACATTAGTGTAAATAGCAGTATTGAATTTTATTTATCCTAATTTCCGCTACTTTATTGTTATGTTTACACAAAAAAAGTCTACTATCCTTTGATGTTCAAGCAATAGCATGCTTTCTCTGCATTCCCAGATTTTTTTCGTATAATACAAGCCATAGCACGGAAGACTGCTCCCAGTTCTTGGGGTATATACCATTTGTGCCTGGTAACATGTTTAAACAAGCCAGTTCATTACAACTTCCCTCCTGACAGAAGTGCTTTACTTCCTTGAAAAGAGTAAGTCTAGATTACAGAGCATACTAGACTAGAGCACTGAAAGAAGAAAACAACTTGAGAAAATCCTTAGGAGTACTTCCTCATCTGGGTCTTTTCCTTCAGCTTGATGAAAACCAAAAACTTCAAAAGGAAATTGAGGTCAATAAAGACAGACCCATTTTACAAGACCCAAAGTTAGGATGGAAAATTCATAAAAAACAAGAGAACTCACATTTATTTCCCTCACTATCTCCCACATGCACACTAACTCTTAATTTACTTTTTTTTAGACAAGTAGAAAGGCTGTATTATAGCTCATTTTATTGAAGACAGCACTCACCATTATAACTCAGCTTCAGTTTCATTACATTAGGAATGGCAGACATTCTTTGTCACAGAGAAAAAACTGATTAAAAAAGTACAAATCCTTCTTCCTCTCGTTCTCACTCATCAGCTGGAGAAGAATTTTTTTTACCTACGAATCACTACAATTTCTACATTCTCCTGAAAAAAATAGTGAATACTAAGCAGAATACAAAGTAAGAGTGAAGCATGGAAAAACCACTGACTGATGAAACCAAGAAACATAAGACTTTTCAGAGCAAAATATGGCTACAGGCAGATGGCAGTTTTAAAATTACAAGATAGCTAATTTAAAAGGTGGTACAAACTATTTTGCTATTTTTTGTATTCTGAAAGTTGAATACAGGAGGTAATGATGAAACTATATAGCTAAATGGTAAGTTATTTATTGTAAAAACTTCAGTGTCCCATAGATGCCCTGGTATATGACTATGTTCAATATTTTGATTAGATGTCTAAGAATTCTAGCTGTATAAACAGGAGCATAAAGTTATCTTAACATTAAGTTGGTACTCAGCTCAATTACTTCTCCTAGTGCTGTAGATCTTATTTGTTCAACACACTTCTCAAAAGCCAAATACACCACTGTCAATCAATATTTTTTTTTTAAAGAAATGCAACAACATGGAATCTAAAAGGCCATGTCTAAGTTGCAATTAGTTAATTACCCTCACTGATGAAGTGATTATATTATTACTGGAACTCACCTGAAATAAGACCAGAAGATAAACAGATATACTCATCAGAATAAAAGTAAACAAAAATTCAGGATTTTAAACCCTTTTTTCCCCCCAAAACTGACATTTTCTATTCCCTAACTCAAAGTCATCAATAACCAGTCCACTCCCACTTGCGTAAAAAAAAATAACGCAAACGACAGAAGTACAAA
The DNA here is from genome assembly GCA_013397135.1 of Pachyramphus minor. Lineage (NCBI taxonomy): Eukaryota > Metazoa > Chordata > Aves > Passeriformes > Tyrannidae > Pachyramphus > Pachyramphus minor. Next base: position 355,906 of record VYXB01008785.1, read on the forward strand.
AAAATTATGGAAAATCATTTGCCCAGAACTCTGCTCAGCACCAAGCTCACATTATAAGCATTTCCACTTTACAACAAATAATTGTTAGCGAGTACAGTTGGTAAGAAAGACAAGTAGAAAGTAAGCTTGTGTAACAGCAGAAAACATGACATTTGACTCTGAATAACTATGATTTTGACAATAGCAGCTTAAGTAACAAACTCCACAGTGTAAATCAGAGCAGAAGTGGGGTCTCACACAACTGATTTTTTCAACAATACATTAAAATTATTTCAAAAAGGGTGACAAGGTGGACAACAAGAATGTTACACCATTTCTATGCTGTAGTTCAACTTAGGGCTATCAACCATTCTCTAGCTGAAACAAGGCCATTGTATCAAGTTCTTACACAAGCCATTTTTCCATTTCCTGTACCAAGATAATTTGTTTTCCTGCAGCTGGTTACATTTAGGCTTAGAGCTTGTTTACACTTAGAGCTAAAGCTGGCATTTTCTACTCCAAGTAGGCAATCTCTGCATAGTCTTCAATGAGCTACTTGTTAAATTGCACTCTGTTCTCACAGAGGCCAGAGGCTTTCCCTATGACAGATAAGCTATTTGAAGTGAGCAGCTAGAAGAGAAGAATGGGTGAATGTATATACATAAAAAGAAGGAATCTGTCAACCAGCAGCAAAAAACAAAAACAAAACAAAAACCCACAAGAACACTGCTAGGGGAACTTGAAACTGAACAAGAAGGCTGTTTCTGTCATAACAGAATTTACAGATATTATATATGCAGCCCACTCAGTCTGAACAGAGGCAGGCTTTTTGTTTGTTTCTGGGTTTTTGGTCAGTTGGCTTTTGATTTCTTTTCCCTTCTCCCCTAAACCCCAGATGTTTACATTACCCTAATCCATGCAGCTATCAGCTTGTGAAACAGGTTGGGTACCATTTTTGCCACAGCTTGCTGTCTTCAGCCAAATTGTCGTGGGTTTACCAGCCCCCTGAACTGAAGTGGTCAGGCCCAGATGGATTTCCATCACAGAGCCAATGAAAAGTTTTAGTAAAACCTCTGCTAATGACATATTTAAGAAAACGGAAGAGAAAGTGGAATTGGGCAGAAGAAATTTAGCAGCCATGTAGGAGGGAGGCAGCAGGCCCCCAAGTAGGGGGGGCCAGGCCCCTCTCCCCTGGCCTTGGGCTGGGGGCAGGCATGGCACCAAAGTTTTCCCCGGCCGGGACATGTAATGGAGTGGAGAAAAACTCCAGAAAGAAGCTGCCCTGCCTGAAACTTGCTGCAGAAAGAATTCCTGCCTGGTGCAGAGACTCCTCCAAGGTCAGCCTGGCAGGAGAGAACAGAGAAGAGTGGAGAGAGCTTTCCCCCACCCCCTCTCCCTCCAGCAGGGGAAAGACTGAAAGTTGGAAACCCCTGCCAACTGTAGAAGATTATTGATGAATAAGAGATCAGGGGTTCAACTCCCAGTGGTACCTCCATAGTACAGAGACCTCCCCACCTGAAGCTCATGAAGGAGCCTGGGCTGGAGCAGATGAGAGCATACGGAGGCTGTGACCCCTTGTGAGAGGTCTGAGATGATGCAGAGTCCTGCTAGAGACCTGTGGCCTATGGAGAGAGGAACCTATGCTGGGAGCAAGTTGTCTCAAGTAGGACTTTGTAGTCTCAGTAAAAGATCCATGCTGGTGCAACTCAGTTGTGACCCTAAAGGACAGCAGAGAACAGAAGAACTGTTGTCCTGGGTGGACCCACAAGGAGAGGTCTATTTAAGACTACCTCCCATGGGAAGGGACCTCCATGCAGTAGAGGAAGGACTCCAAGCCATTCTCTGTAGCCGTGGCTGAAGACTATGGTAATGCAGACTGTCCCTCTGCAGTCCATAGAAAGGACCCCACAGGAACAGCGGAAATGGACTCAAAGCCATTCCCTGTACCCTGTGGTGAAGACCATGGCGTTAACAAGTGTCCTCTTGCAGGCCATGGAAGACCTCAGGAGCCTGGGTGTGCCTTCCTGGCCTCCGGTCCTGTCCCGAATGGAGGAGGGGCGGGTCCAGTAGTGAGGCTGATGTGCACCAGAGCCAGCTCGGAGAGAGAAAGAGATTTCCAGCTACCACAGACCAGAGCCATTGCCTTAAAGGTAACAGAAGAGAAACTTTACAAGTGTGAGGAATTGCTTCAAAAAGAACAAACTTTCTCTTCCTGGACTGATACAGGGGGGAGAGAAATGCTTTGTAAATAACTTAACTTTCTTTTCAAAAGATAAGTGAGTTTAATTAGAATTGTTGTAGTATGTATCTTATTCCTTAGTCTTTATCTTGTTAGTAATAAATCTTAGTATTATTCTCCTTACGTCAAGCCTCTGTTTTGTCTGTATAAAATCTCTCTCCCTGTGTGAAGGGGGGAGTTTGAAAAAAAAATTAGCCCTGGTAAACCCACGACACAAATACTCCACTCACTTCTGGATATATGTGTCTCATTTGCACAGTGTAATGGCACTGTAATACTATGTAATGAGAGAATTGTTAAAGCTTTGAGCCAAGACCGTAAGACTGTGTGACAACACTTTGCTGTATAATAATTATAATCTCCACTGCTCTTTAGCTTATTCACAATAGACAGCCTTTCAAAGTAATTAACTAAAGCGAAGCTGAACTGTTTAACAAGCCTCTAAAGTTGTTTACTGTGTTGAGTACTTCCAGAATTTAATTTCTCAGCCACATGTACTTCATCAATTTGATCAACTAAAAGGCAGGGCCGTTCATGCATATTTTTCAGACAAGTTCTCTCTTCTAGGCACTTCTGTCACAAGCTTAAGTTTTCTATAATAAAATGGCTGCAGGAAGAAAGGATGAGAATGAGGAAGGACACAGTCCTGGTGTCCTAGTGATGATTTAAACACAGTATACTGTCAGTATCGGTAACTTCAATGGAACAAGTAAGAAGGAGAATACAAAATTATCACACAGCTGTACTGAATTTTGGCAGGAATTCCTCATATAGGTTAAGAACGCTGGGATATGTCACATTTGATAAGACATTCATGTTTTTATTTAATAAATATGGAGTCAATTGCATTTTGTCTATTTATATAACATAACATGGATTCTGGCTTTTTTTGAAAACTAAAACTATTAGTAGTAAAGGCTTAGTACTATTCATCATTACCTCTTACTTAAATGAAGAAGAAGAAAAGATCAAATAGGTTGTCTCCACAAGATCTGAGACTCTGGCCAGACCCTCTGCATTTCAAATTCGTTTTTAAAAAGTAGGGAAAATGCAAACATCAAAAGTGGCACAGTATGCTTTATACAGACAAACTGAGCACTACATTTCACTTGAATGCAATTATCCTTCTTCAGCAACTCTGAAATTTCCATTTTTATAAGGAAGATGCTAAACACTGATCAGTAAATCCCAAGTCTTTTAAAAAGTAGTTGTAATTGTTACCAAGAAAATGGTCAGAGATAAAGGAGGCCATTTCCTCTTATGAGGAAAAACTGAGGGAGCTGGGCCTACTCAGCCTTGAGAAGAGATCTGAGAGAGGACCTCATCTATGTATTTAAGAGTTTAAAGCAGGGGAGCCAAGAGGATACAGCCAGGCTCTTCTTGGTGACCCCAACCACCACGACATGAGGCAACAGGTAAAAAGTGATGCACAGGAAGTTCCACTGAAATATGAGGAAGAATTTCTTTACTGTGCAGGTGACTGAGCACTGGAACAGATTCCCCAGAGAGGCTGTGGAGTCTCCCTTACTGGAGATATCCAGGAATCATCTGTATGCAATTCTGTGCAATGTGCTCTAGGATGACCCTGCTGGAGCAGGGAGGTCGGACCAGATGATGATCCACTGTGGTCCCTTCCAACCTGACTGTCGTGGGTTACCAGCCCCCCCTGGGCTGAAATGGTCAGGCCCAGGTATAGTTCCGGAGAAAAAGCCAATCAAAAGTTTTAGTAACGCCTCTGCTAATGACATATTTAAGAAAACGGAAGAGAAGGTGTG